>QXEO01001932.1:0-18141 GCA_007115705.1 Dactylis glomerata | reverse complement strand
TAAGAAGTGCAATGTTGAAAGCTTGCCCATGACTGCATGGCTGGGCTAGTCTCCAACTTACAACTTGCAAGCATAACAACTCAACATAAGAGACCACAATGTCAAATTTTTAAGAACAGGAAAAAGTAAAGTGTGCCTTTCAGTTCGTGAGAGCTTTACTAACCGAATTTCGCATAACACTGGTAAGAGTTTAATTTGAAGAGAAAATAAAAGCAAGTCAAATTTACTTGGAATAGCAAATTGCTAGTAGGTATGTATGGTGGACACTTTGGAGAACTTTGGCTTTTAGGAATTGGATGCACGAGTAGAGCTCATACTCAGTACAAGGCGAGGGCTAGCAAAAGACTGGGAGCGACCAACTAAGAGAGCAATAATGGCCATAATCATGCAAAGCAACAAAGCGACATTAAAAGAAGCATAAGATGGCATCAAAAGTCAAAAACTAAATGATCATAGAGGCTATTGGTGACTTTGTAAGAGTCTAACATGTGTGAGCATGCGCCAAGTCAACCCAAATAAAGCATCAAGGAGAAAACCAAAATAATGCTTCCATACAATAAAAACAACGCATGATTTTTTCAAAGGCTCATTAAGCAATCTCAGCTATTTGAGACAAGTAATGCTACAGAAAAACCACTAAGCATACTATCAAAAAGATATCAAGCATGACATGAAAAAGCCTAAGCCGCAGTCTACACAAGCTCCTTCTTGTACCACTATTTTGCACAAAGCTTTTTCCCTTTTCCAACACCATTTGAAATTTTTAAAGACACCTCTTTTGATGAAAACAATAAAGATCAGAGGCAAAAATACACCTTGATAAAAAGATATGACAAGGTCTGAACGCAAATCAAGGCGAAAACGAAAACCAAAAGCAGTAGCGGAAAAAGAAGAACACCTGGTGAAATTGTAAGAATGAAAAACGGAGTGTTCTTGGCAAATGAAAATGAGTACATCTCCTCCAAAGGAAATTTGTTGGGGTCCAACCATTTATTGCAGCAAACAAAACTAAACTAACTAAGAAAACTAAAACAACTGACGCTCCAAGAAAAACACATAGTGCATGAAGCAATAAAAATATAGTGTCTTGAAAGGTGACCTGATTTTTACCGATGAAGAAGGGGTGCCTCGGGGCATCGCCAAGCTTTGACGCTTGTACTTCTTGGATATTTCTTGGGGTGATGCATGGGCATCCCCAAGCTTGAGCTTTTGTCCATTCTTCAACTCATCTCATCATTCTCCAATCCCTACACTTGAAAACTTCCTTCATACAAAACTAAACACAATTCTATTAGCAACATTAGTGTAGCATAACATATAATCAACCTCTTTTTGCTTCAGGTTTCAACCCAAAACCACCACATATATAGCAAATACTACTGTAGCAACTTTCCCAAAAGTTCCATGATCAAAAGAACTCAAAAGAAAGCGATAAAGCGGCAAACACAAATAATGGCAGAAATCTGTCAAAACAGAAGAGCTGACAAAGGTCGAATTTTTGAGGGATTTTCTGTTGCTCAAATCAAAAAGTGTTCAACTAACAAAAGTTTGGATATAACCTGGGGCATATGCACAAGAAATCACAGGTCCAAAAGATATACAGATAATTTATACGAATTTTTACGGTACAGCACCGAAAATAGTTTCAGGACAGCAACATCCCCAAATCTTTACCTCACTCAAATTAGAGGCTTCTCTTGGCACAAAAACAAAATAAACAAGATAGGGATTTCTATTTTCGTGCCCCTGGTTCGTTAGTTGTACTTAGTTTTCCCCAGCCGCTTAACTTTTCCTCAGTTTTCCCCTCGCTCTAGTTTGAAACCCCTCGCAGACGCTCGGACGGGAGGGTTGCGGTCTGGTCAGAGGCCTTAGACTGTTATCGGTGATGGCTAGGGAAACGCGGTGGTTGTGAATGGACCGTTGCTTTTGAATTGTGTTGACTGTTGACCCAATGAGACACGTCGAACTGGCGGTCTGTCACTCACCCAAAGCTTTCCCCTCCGCCCGAGACTGGAAGAGCTCACACACCGCCCCGCCACCGCCACGTCGTCATGCCCTCCTACCTTATGGCGTCGTCCACCACCGAGCCGCCCCCGCCCCCACCACCACCCCCGGGAGGCGGAGAGGGCTCCGCCTCCACTAGATCTAGATCTACCCCTATGGCGGTAGAGTTTGTACATCCATCTAATGTGCCGATTATGCCCCTCAACAGCGGAGAAGATTGGGAATCGGAGGGATCTAACGCATGGATTCCATCTGGGTAAGCATCGTCTGCCTATGTGAATTAAGAGTACGCAGTTTTTGAGCGCGAATCGTTGTTGCTCAACTAACTGCGTTGCTTTTCGAATAGGATTGATCCAGCGCTGGCTTTTCGGCTGGTGGTTAGGCTGGATACTAGCTTTTTGCGTGATTCTGAACGCAATGTGAGCAGATTTTACATCCCAGCGGTGGTTGCAACTACCATCTTGTTGAGGGATTTAAAAGATAACATTTGTGCTCAGTACCCCTAGGGCGCTGGCGATTCAGTTGATTTCCAATATTTCAATAGCACAGAGGGAAGATTTGTTCCACTAATTTCCGACAACGATCTGGGAATTCTTTTTGCTTTAAATGATTCTTGCCATGTCAGTAAAATTCGAATCCATGTGGACAGGGTCTAGGCATCATCTGGTGTTGGGGCATCATCAGGTGGTCGGCATCATGTCTCTCTAGTGCCTCTGCTAATCGTGTGTGCCGCCCCGCTCCTTGTAGGTCCATAGCAGCACCATTTATCCCCAGTGCTAGTGGTAGCCAGATTGTTCCTGCGGTCGATGTGGAGGACGATGCAGAGGATTGAGGATCCATCTCCTCAAGATGATGAGGATGAGTTGATGTTTCCTGAATTGGTAGATCGATGCAGTAAGCAGGCAATGGAGGATCAATACATGGAAGATATTGCACAAGGTTCCAGATTTGATGACACTGATGATGAAGAGAAGGATGAGAACAATGACAGTCTTGTTTTAGCCGATTACGAAGATGATGACTTGCCAACAATTGAGTGGAACAGGGAGGATCCTTCGCTTGCAGAAGGCACCGTATTTCAAACGATGATGGACTGCCGTAATGCAATTACTACATATTGCATTCTCACCAAGAATGATTATGAGGTTATTAAAGTGAGCCAGGTAGGTTCACAGTTAAGTGCCCATACAGAGGTGTAGGTGGAGGCTGCATGCATCCACAATGCTCAGAAGCACCATGGTTCAGGTACTATGCCAACCAGTTGTGTATTTTAGATCACGGTGTAAAATTTGTTAACTGTTACTGACATCCCTTATAATTATGTTTCAGATAAAGAAGAACTCGATCGACCATACTTGTCCACCTCGAGCGGGAGCGCCAGAGGAGAAATCAAAGCTAGCGAAGACTAGGTGGTTGGCAGATGCAATCATAGATTGGCTAAGAGAAACTCCAACACTTGGTCCAACAGCACTCATAAAATTGATATCTGATAAGTTTACTATAAACATACCTTACATGAGGATGTTCTATGCAAAGGAAATGGCTCTTGACAGGATAAATGGTCCATGGAATGAAAGCTTTCAGTTGCTTTACACTTTCAAAGCTGAAGTGGAGATGGCTAGTCCAGGCAGTGTTGTAGCGATAGACAAGCATACAGTTCCCTACAAATTGAAAAGCGGGAGGATGATGCAGAAGGAATGTTTTAGAAGGGCTTTTGTTTGTTTCAAAGCTTGCTGGAAAGGCTTTCTGGACGGTTGCAGGCCTTATTTGGCCGTGGATGCAACATCTCTTCATGGCAGGTTTAAAGGATAGCTAGTTGCTGCTACTGCAATTGATGGACACAATTTGATGTTCCCTGTTGCTTATGGAGTTTTGGAGGTTGAGTCAGAGGAAACTTGGACTTGGTTTCTGCAGAATTTGCGCGACCTTATAGGTCATCCACCAGGACTTACTATCCACACATACGCTTGCAAAGGTTTCGAGAGTGCAGTAGAAGCAGTATTCCCTGGAGTGGAGCATAGGGAATGTATGCGACACTTGGTACAGAATTTTACAAAGAAATTCAAGGGTAAAGTTTATACTGACAACCTATGGCCAGCTGCATACACATGCAGCATTAGGAAGCATCTGTTTCATTTGGAAGTGTTGTATAAACAAAAAACTGGGGTGAAGGAGTACTTGGATGAACATCATGGTAGGGTGTGGTCAAGAAGCCAATTCAATGAAATTTGCAAGGTAGACTATGTAACAAGTAACCTTGCGGAGAGTTTCAATGCAAAGGTCAAGTCACTGAAAGGGCTTATGCTGTGGCAAATATTTGATAAGATTAGGCAGATGATCATGATAAAAATCGATCTGCGTCAAAGAATTGCAGCCACAAAATATGTTGGCCATCTCATGCTCCCATCTTTGATTAAGTCTTTGCATGCCAGGGCAAAACAATTGAAGATGAAATGCATCAGAAAAGGAATGGAGGCTGAGGTAACCTATACTGACAGTAAAAACAGGCAGTGGAGGTATCCAGTGAGTTTGGTTGATAGGACATGCCATTGTAGGCGATGGCAGATCCGTGGGATACCTTGCATAAACGCATTGTTTTTCATGAGTGTTATAGCGGGTGCAGAAGGTGAAGTTGATCAGTATGTGTCAGAGTATTTCTCTGTTGCCAAATTTAGGGCTGCATATGCTATGAATGTTCCTACCTTGTTGGGAAAAGACCAATGGATGAAAGTCGATCCAGGCTTCAAAACTGTACTCTCTAGTTTTGACTAGACCGGCAGGTAGGCCGAGGAAGAATAGGATCAGAGCTAGTGCAGAGGGTGGTCCACCGATTCGACGACGTAAGTGCAAATGTTGTGGAATCCCTGGACACATTGCTAGGCTTTGTAAAAATCCAGTTGACCCAGCTTTTGGAATGGAAGATCAGGCGGGAGCAGCAAATGCAGAGGAGAATGAAGCAGCAATTCAACATGAGGAGATTGAAGCAATGGATCATGAGGAGATTGAAGCAATGGATCATGAGCTGCTTGAACCGATGGATCCAGAGTAGATTGAACCAATGGATCGAGAGCTGCTTGAACCGATGGATCAAGAGCTGCTTGAACTGATAGATCGAGAGCAGAGGGAACAGATGGATCGAGAGTTGCTTGAACCGATGGATCGAGAGCAGAGGGAACAGATGGATTGAGAGGCCTTTGAAGCAATGGATCGAGAGCTGCTTGAAGCATTTGAAGAAAATGCATTAGAAGAAAGAGCACAAGCTTTGCATGATATGGTTGTCTCGGTCTTGGCACAACCCGAAGAGAAGAAGAACAAGAAAGATGGCAAAACGAAGGTAGACACCGGTAATATCCCTGGTAGGGTTACCCGGAGTAAGGTGGTGGACCCAGTGAGTCACACCAGGAGCAAGAGAAAGATTGTATTTTAAACAATTAATTTGAATTTGTATGAATAATTTGTATTGGGGATCCCTTTGTATTGAATTCGAACTAGTGTGACGTTCCCAAGTTTGTATGTTGAATAATCACAATAATGTATGTGTTATTTGCTTGAATAAGTTTCTAGTCCATGAGCTACTAGCTATAGTTCATCGCTTGAGTTTTCCTCACTTTTCCCCCTCTTAGTGACTAAACTCAAAAAATATAGTTTTGGGTTTATTTTAATTCATAATAATTCAAAACATGGTGGAACCTTCCCATGGAGTCTTGTTATGTTACCTACAACCTAGAGAAATAATAATGGAAAAGGAAATATAGAGATATGAAGTTTCCCTTTCCCAAAACTACTTCCTAGTCCATGAGCTACTAGCTATGAAGATGCAGGGCTTTCTACTCAATACACCTCCCAAATGCCCACAATGCTTACAAACTTTGTCCAAATGAGTCCAAATTCGTCACACTTGTGTATCTTTGAATTGCAAACAATATCACGTTGGCCAAAATGTACTATATTGTTCAAATAACACAATCTAACAATTTTTATGCCAAAAGCTTCAATTTACCTTACTCCCTTTATTATTTGGGTACCCCTGTTTTACTTAGTTTTACTCAGTTTTCCCCCTCCGGGTCCACTTGTTTTATTCAGTCCTACTCAGTTTTGCCCTTCCGATAAATATTTCCTCACTTCCCCCCCTTAGTTCTACTCAGTTTTCCTCCCTTGTACTCACTGGCTAATCTCTGATTGGTCGAGATGTATTTCACACGAATCTTGGTTGGTTGATAGCTCAACGCACGCTTGCACCGTTGGATCATTTATGATCGGACGGCCTGTCAACCCTGGCGGTCGCGGCGGTGCGGATCTGCAGAGCACATACCTACCAACCCTGGCAGTCGCATATTACAGTTGCATCTTCCTCTCTTACTCTGGCGGTCGCGGCGGCGCGGATCTGCAGCGTGTGTGCGTGCGTGCGGCGGCGTGGATCTAACCATGCGTGTGGCGGCGCAGATCTAACCGTGCGGCGGCGTGGATCTAAGAGTGCCGGTGAGGATCTAACCCTCAGAAATAGTTGAAATGTCTCTCTCTGTCTCACTTTCGTTTATCTTCTCAGATCTGTTGATGATGAAGAACACCAAGACGGTGGCCGTGCCGACAGTGCTCACCGATGCCAAGACGATTGAAGTCATTGCCTACAACATCGCTGCGACGGCGCAGATCCAGCCTTCAATGTCGGAGCCTGCCGATGTCTCACTTTCGTTACCCTCCTTAGATCTGTTGCTGATGGACACCAAGACGGCGGCCGTGTCGACAGTGCTCATCGATCGTCTTGAAGCCATCGCCTACAACATCGCTGCGACCTACAACATCGCTGCGACAGCGCAGATCCAGCCTTCAATGTCGGAGCCTGCCGATGTCTCACTTCCGTTACCCTCCTTAGATCTGTTGGTGATGGACACCAAGACGGCGGCCGTGTCGACAGTGCTCATCGGTCGTCTTGAAGCCATCGCCTACAACATCGCTGCGACCTACAACATCGCTGCGACGGCGCAGATCCAGCCTTCAATGTCGGAGCCTGCCGATGTCTCACTTCCGTTGCCCTCCTCAGATCTGTTGCTGATGGACACCAAGATGGTGGCCGTGTCGACAGTGGTCATCGATGACAAGACAATTGAAGCCATCATCCACAACATCGCTGCGACGGCGCAGATCCAGCCCTCCTCCATGTCCGAGTTTGCGGATGGCGCAGATCCAGCCCCCTCAGCCGCCCGTCGTCCAGGCCCTTCTAGCCCATCGGTGCGCGGCCGTGTTCGACGCTGCAAATTGGGATAAATTATGATAAATTTGTATTTTTCAATTTCAATTTGGGATAAAATTGTTCGAACTACTACCTCCGTGTCAAAAAAAGCTTCTCCACTTTCTCGATGTGTCCCTGTACATCCGAATGTATGATTTGAATTCTATCCCAACTTGATTGGGAAGATTGATATGTATTTGATCCGAGAGGCTGGTACATGCTTTCACTTTTGGGATCCCTTCACTTTTAAAAGATGTTCATACATGAAAATTATCGCGCGCATTACTTAGCACAACTAGGAAATTGTACGACAAAATACAGTGGTTAGAGCCACACTAAAATACAGTGGTTAGAGCCATCTACTGAATAACAATTCTATACTATCTAAATCATCTACCACAACCACATAACTGCTAGGACAGGGATGACACCTAATAAAACTGCCCAGATGAATCTACTTTTCGCCTCTCCCATCACTTGAAGTTCATGTTCTAGATTTTCTACCACTTGATCAAATACGGCAAGATCTGTCTCAAGTATCAACTTCTCTTTGCGAATAAGCTCTGAATTCTTCTTTTCTTCCTCCACAGTACGCTTCAGCTCGAATATCATCAGGTTTTTATGGGCCAATTCATCACCTAAATTGGCCACCTTCTCCTCCAAATCCATCCTCTGGCTACACCACTGGGTTGATTCATCTTGGTATGCAATGTACCATGGATCATCGGCTTGCCTGGTGAACTGTAACAATAATGGAAAAAAGAACAACTGAAATCACTCCAATAGGCCATGGCGGCACTTCAAATTCAACGGTAGTACAGAGAGCAGAAGCTAGATACCTGCACTTCCGATGAGGTAGGAGAAGTAGAACGTGGCCACGACATGATCAAATCCCCACCCTCGCCGGTGTACCCGCTACGACCAGACATTGAGGACTATTTCGCACCTGCAAACTCCAAATAAATTACGGGAACCGAATCGATTAGGGGGCGGGGGAGGCGGAAGCGGAGGTCGTCGTGGGCGGCGGATCTACTTGCGGCAGAGCAAATCCCGGTCGTCGTGGGCGGCGGATCTGCTTGCAGCGGACTTTCCTGTGGTGGGTACAATGCGTGCGGACGAAACAAGTGCTGGAGCCATGGTTGACGTGCAGCGCCACAGTCCGTCCGACGCCGCCGGGGAACAGAGCCGGCGGCGCGACGAGGCGCCGGCGATGGCTGCTCCGTCCGAGGGTGGGGAACGAGCTGCTAGCGGTTCTCCGATGACTAATGAGATGCACAACATTAGGTTCCAGCCATGTTTAGCACAAGATTCACTTTAGATTAAGCTGCGAAAATAGTCACCTGCTGGGTCTAGCGTAAGAAAAATTAATTAGCGAACTTGTTGCTTCTCTCTAACTAAAAGCAGGGATATATGCCTTTTCACTAAGGGCGACCCCAGCGGTCATTGGCTGAGGTGGCCCCACAGAGCGGCTCTATATGATTTTCTCTAAATAAATAGACGACCCCAGCGGTCATTGGCTGCGGAGGCCCCATAGAGCGGCAATATATGATTTTCTCTAAATAAATTGACGACCCCACTGGCCATTGGCTGCGGTAGCCCCACAGAGCGGCAATATATGTCTTTTCCTGAAAATTACATGACCCCACTGGTCATTGGCTGCTGCAGCCCTATAGAGCGGCCCCATTTGTCATTGGCAGCACCGCGTATACAATCAGGAAATAAAATAGCCCACACGTCAGCGATAGATGGATGGCTACTCCGACGTGTCTCCTGACCCTACCCGTCAGCACCATTCAAAAGCATCGGTCAATTCACAACAACCGCGGCTCCCTAGCCGTCACCGATAACAGTCAAGGCCTCTGACCAACCGCAACCCTCCCGTCCGAGCGTCTGCGAGGGGTTTCAAACTAGAGCGAGGGGAAAACTGAGGAAAAGTTAAGCGGCTGGGGAAAACTAAGCACAACTAAGGACCCGAGGGCACGAAAATAGAAATCCCAACAAGATAAGGAGCGGTCATTACAGTAGTAATGACTTCCAAGACTCAAATAAAAGAAAAAGTACTGAAAATAAAACATTGGGTTATCTCCCAAGAGTGCTTTTCTTTAACGCCTTTGAGCTAGGCGCAGAAAATTGTGAATCAAGTAACATCAGAAGGAGCATTAAGATCAACTGCAGAAGTCTTGTCAATAAGGCATTGTATTTCATCCACATAAGTTTTAGAAGACCCTTTGTGATCACGCCTTGGTTCACTCAAATCACAAAAAAGATTTTTGGGACAGATCCAGTCAAAATTATTTTCGAAAGCTTCACATAATCTCAAGAGCTTGCTAGGTATAGGTATTTCGGCTCCTTCATCATTTGTACTAATAACCTTTATAGGTGAACCGAGTTTATTAAAACGTGTTTAAATTCTAGCTTCAATAATGACATCTTTAAATTCTAAGCGCAAAGTTTCCAAAACAAAAGCTTTCTTTTCGGGATCCTCAATTTCATGAAGCTTAAGGAACTTTTCTAGCTTCAATAATGACATCTTTAAATTCTAAGCGCAAAGTTTCCAAAACAAAAGCGTTCTTTTCGGGATCCTCAATTTCATGAAGCTTAAGGAACATGTATTCCATAAAAGGATTAAGACGGGCAAACCTAGTTTCCAACATGTGACATAAATAAGCAGAAGCAACTTCAATACTAGGGGCTAGCTCAACCAAAGACTTTTCCTCAACTTCCTTATGCATACTAATGTGATTAAAGAACTCCTCAATGTTACATTTCCAATAATTGAACCACTACCTACTGAGAGGTCCTCCAGAATGTACTTAGGGATCAACATGATGAACTAAAAGCAAAGAAATAACAACTACCAAGGATTCTAATTTTTTTGGGTTTTTGATATAAAACGATGCAGGTAAAATAAATAAAGTAAAGCAAAACAATAACAAACTAAAGGATGTGCGTGTGAAAAACTCCCCTCGCAGAAGTCTTCCAATCCTCCCCAGCAACGGCGCCAGAAAACAGCTGGTCCTTGTGCGTGGTGAACAACCAGCCCGTTGGGAACCCCAAGAGGAAGGTGTGATGAGTATAGCAGCTAGTTTTCCCTCAGTTAAGAAACCAAGGTTATGTCGATCAGGAGAGAAGGGACAAACGACTGAAGGTGATGCACACTGGCTTAATAGCACTCCAACAAGGGCGCCGTTTTACGATACTTGTTGACTCATCTTCGGCCAGTAGCAACGCGGAACCTGCACACAACACAACCAAGTACTTTGCTCCCAACTTGCAATGAGGTTGTCAATCTCACCGGTTTGCTTGAAACAAAGGTTATGAGTATATCGAGTGGAAAACAATAGAATATGCGAGTAAAGTAAACAGTGCGAGTAAAGTAAACAGGTGATAGCAATATGATGGAAATAGGACCGGGGTCCACAGTTCACTAGTGGTGTCTCTCCATAAGATAAATAACACATGCTGGGTAAACAAATTACAGTTGGGCAATTGATAGAATAAAGATAAACGTGATATGTCAAGAAGATCACTATGAGATTTACTCTGGGCATTACAACAAAATACATAGACCGCCATCCAACTGCATCTATGACTAATAATCCACTTGTGGCGAATCAATCCGAGAACTCCACAAGTATTAAGTTGCGAACAACAGATAATTGCATTAAGCAAAGTGTGTAATGTAAACAAAGCATATGCCCTTGAGCATATGAATTTTGTTTTCTCCCTAGTAGCAATAGCACATCTACAACCTTAGAGGTTTCTGTCACTCCCCCAGGTTAAATAGAGGCATGAACCCACTATCGAGCATAAATACCCCCTCTTGGAGTCACTAGCAACTACTCGGCCAAGATAGCTACTAACAACGGAGAGCATGCAAGATCATAAACAACATAGAGATAACAAAAGATATAATTCAGTACAGCAACTCAATCATAACACCAATATTCATCGGATCCCAACAAACCAAACATGTAGAATTACATAACGGTGATCTCAATCATGTAGGGCAGCTCATGAGATCTAAAATGAAGCACATGGTGGAGAAGACAACCATCTAGCTACTGCTATGGACCCATAGTCCAAGGTAGACTACTCACTCATCGCTCCGGAGGCAAGCATGGCGATGAAGAAGACCTCCGGTGGCGATTCCCCTCTCCGGCATGGTGCCGAGAAGAGCTTCTGGACCCTCCCGATCTTCGGGTCGACGGCGGCGGCGGATCGCGATGTGTTCTAGAAAAGTGATCGGGTACTTAGGTTTTTCCCGTCGGGGGGTCTTTATAGCCGAAGGGGCAATATCAGAGGTGGAGCCAGGTGGCCTCACACCATGGTGGCGCGGCCAGGGCCTGGGCCGCGCCAGCCTGGCGTGAGGGCCCCTGGTGGCCCCTCTCCTACTCTCCTTCAGATGACTGGAAGCTCCCGGACAAAATAAGACTTCAGGAACTTGTTTTGTCCAATTCCGAGAATAATTCCTGTGTATCACTTCTGAAACACAAAAACAGCAGAAAACAGGGAACTGGCACTGTGGCAACTTGTTAATAGGTTAGTTCCGGAAAATGCATAAAAGTGCCACGAAGTGTAACGAAACATTAGGCAAATGGTGTAAAAACAAGCATGGAGCATCAAAAATTATAGATACGTTGGAGACTTATCAGCCATCAACGCCCACGGGCCACCGTCGACGCCCCCCAATCGCTGCCAGCCGCGCCGACCAGCCGTAGGTCCCGCAGCTGCCCTCGCCCTGACCATGTCGTGCACGCGCCGTGGACACCGAGAGCGTGCATTGTGTTCCCGATCATGCACACATCCTCTCCCCTCGTGCTGCACACCGTTCTGCACGGCATCGAGCGTGCATTCACGCGACGCACACGCCCAGCACGCCTACGCATCGACGTGTCCAGCCCGTGACCGAAACCGAGCGCACCTGGACTGAAACCGACCTAACCCCGGCCGATACAGTGCACGCCCGAGCCTCTCGTTTGCATCGTTGGACTCAGTCCACGACGCCGTCCACGGAGCATCGGCACCCCAGCCAATCGTGTCCGACGAGAACCACCACACACCGCGTCTATCCCTGCTCTTTTTAAGCCGAGCCCAAGCGTCTGAGCCACCGGTTCGACGCCATTCACCCCCATCCACCTCTCCCCACCTCCCAGAGCTCATCTTGCTAGCCCCTGCTCTCCTTCTCTCTCTGCAGAAGGAGAATGCCATTGCCGGAGTCCGAGAAGAAGGGGAAGGTTGTCGTCGCCAGCGGGCCTTCTCCTGCTTTCTTCTCTGCATCTCCGTGACCCCCTTGCTTCCCTCAATCTCACGCATCCTTTCCTTGTGTCCAGATCGAGCTCGAGCTGACGCCATTGCAGATCTCTGCGAGGAAGAACACCGATGACCTCGGCATCGACGCGAGCACACCAGCCCCTGCATGCAGCCCGTTTCGAGCCAGACCACTTTCTGAATGCCTACGCCTCCGATCTGCCGCTGACCAGCCGCCGGTGAACCACAGTGAGCCTCGCCAGCCCCAAACCCTAGCTAAGCCGCCGACGATGGCCTGCGTGCATGCCCGCGCGAGGAAGAAGGACGCTGCGCCGTCCGATCTAGATCGGACGGCGGCTTACCGCTTCGATCGAGTAGGCCCCGGGTAGGCCACCAGATCTGGGCTGGCCTAGGTCTGATCTGGCTAGCCCCGCTCGAAGACCGGCCCGTTACATTTTTTTCAAATGATTTTCACTATTTTTGATTCTCTGCAAGATGCAAAAATTCATAGAATATTCTCTGTGTGTGCAAATTTGGTGATTCAAATTTCTATGTGTAGCTTGTTGTTATACCTTTCAAATGGCATAGGTCCCATGTTTGTAGACCCTATGTAGATGAAATGATAAATAGTGAAGTTAATTAGATCCCATTTCAAGTTTATTATATATCTTGAGTTCTGTATGCTGAAAATGAGTAGATCCAATTTTCGTTGCTAGCCTAACATGTTAGTTTGCTTGGCCAACTAGTTTTACTATTTTAGGACCCACACTTTTGCAGTAGTAACTGATATGGTTGTTTGTGTAGTTAATCTTAGGAAAATTATCATCTGCTTAATATTAGGAATTTTGGTATGAATCCAATTTCCTTGGGTTGTGCTCTGGAGGAGCTTCCTAGAACAATTTAGCTCATATTTTTCTGATGCCCAGAGAATATCTGAGATTTATTTTGGTGTTCTAGTATTATTTCCTATTGTTTAATTCATAGGAATTAAACCACAAACTGTTTTTGTGTAAATCCAACTTTGTTGGATTCTTAAGATTTTTGTCAACCTGTTAGTTTACTGAATGTGTTGTTTGGTCCATATGACCACCTGCATGCTTGTTGGGAATAATTAGTTGTAATAATTGCCTTGTTTGAAAAACCCTAGTTTTAATAGGATTAACTTAATAACTAAACCTATAAAATCTTGTTTTGTTTTCTAAACTTGTTTGCTTCTGATACTCTTTGTTTGTGTGGTATGGAGTGCATAAAATGTTGAGACTTGTGTATGCATGTATATTCATTGTGTGCTATTATGTTTCTGGCGATAGAATCGAACGAGGAGTGTACCAAAGAGGGGGAAGTCTTTGAGTATCAGGAAAAAGAGGACCAGGGACAAGCCACTCATGGCAAGCCATCTAACTTGTTGCATATCTGAATCCTATTCACTCGTTTTGCAGGTTGCATAATGGTTTATAAAATTGCATGTTTTTATATTGCTATCGCTCTTGTAGCAATTATATTGTTGGCTCAAGCTCCACGAGCCCACTGTTATCATCCCATGAGATGACCCCCTTGAACACCTACTCTTCACCCTTATAGTATTTGGCTTGTTGATTAACAGCCAGACCTTTGGGAAACCCCCTAGTGGAGCCAAAAATTCTAGGATGGGAACACTCAAAAAGTTTTCTTGAAAATGTTTACGAAAAACCTTGGAGTGGCATCTACTCCACTGAAGTGTTTTACAAAAAGGCTTTGAGCAAATGGTGATGCTCATGGACGATAAAGGAGATGGTGGCTTTTAAATGACATTGGTGATCACTAGGTATCCACCGGAACAATTTACCCGTGCAACCACATTACCCCGGTATGGGACGGGGCCTAGTTCGAAGTTTATTTGGTTTAGTGCGGGGAGCCTCATACTATATAAGGGTTTGTAGGACCCCAGAATCCGGGTTGCCGCAAGAATATGGGCAATAGCGAATCGGGATCTTTCAGGATTTATCCGGCCGGAAGACACTTGGGTTTCTCTTGCCGTGGCACTGGTGCTACACTCGAAATGGAGGTAGGCTGCCAGGGTTTGCCGGGGAGGTTAACTCCATAGGGCAGGCACCCGTACTAAGGTAGATAGATGGAAGACTTCATTCGATTATCCGAACCCCGCATACTTGTGTATGACGGACCGTGGTGGTATCCCGGCGGATTTATCGAATCTTGTGGGTAAAGTGTACAACCTCTGCAGAGTGAAATCCTATTCGAATAGCCAAGTCCTCAGTCATGGGAGGTTGGAATGGTCGCTATCTAGCCCAATATCGGTTTTGTTTTCAAAGGATGTTTTTGGAAAGAAAAAGGAGAAAGGTGTCAGACGGAGTACTCGGAGGGTACTGCCATGACACGCGGGTGACTCGGAGTACTTGTAGGGTACTGCCGAGGAAGGAGGATGGTCATGTTTGATTGACCATTGTTGTTCTTGGAAAATAAATGAGTTCCCCCTTCCCTAGAGCTTTTACTAAAAATGGTTTTATAAAAATTCTTCTTAATAAGGATATAGAGATATCGTATGACATGCTATATCGACAAGAGAAACTATGATATAGAGATGTCGTATGACATGCTATATCGACATGACGAGCTATGAATAGCATAGAGCAATTAGCCTGAAACCACTTCCCTTTGCTACAGCCAAATTGCATGTTAATCACTCTCTCTTAGGTGGTTTGCGAGTACAATTCAAAATGTACTCACGGCTTTGTCCCTGGCTATTAACTTGGTCAGATTATGAGGAAGACTATGATGATGAAGGTGAGGAGTTTGACGATGCCGGTGCGAACTAGGACCCATCTCCTGGTCAGTCGCCTGTAGGGTAGAGGCATGAACCGGGCTACTGACGCTACCCTTGTATCCGTTGCAACTGTTAGTCAACTTGCCCTGCGTGGCATTTTAAGTTCGGCCAAGTGGCCATGTAAGACTATTTGAACTCGTTATGTAATTGATGATCTATTTCTGTAATGCCAACTCGGTTATGTGGATTCACGAGGATCTTCCTAGGATCGTGAATTGTATGCATAACGGGAATCCCGGGTGGTAAGCCGGGGTCCCCACAGATTAGTAAGGAAGTGATGGCTGGCGTGTAGTTGATGATGATGATTATCGCCAGGCAGTTGGGTGATGCGTGGTAAATAACCAGCCCGTTGGGAACCCCTAGAGGAAGGTATGATGAGTATAGCAGCTAGTTTTCCCTCAGTTAAGAAACCAAGGTTTAATATCGTTTAGGAGAAAAAGCGAACAAATACGACTGAAGGTGATGCTTGCTAGTTTGCGACAGCTTCGAACAATTTATATATGGCGCCTCGTCCAAGCTCTGCTTGCTAGCTGCAACATAACCAAGTACTTTGTTCCCAACTTGCGATGAGGTTGTGAATCTCACCGGTTTGCTTGAAACAAAGGGTATGAGCGTATCGAGTGGAAAGTGATAATAGTATGCGAGTAAATAAACAGTGCGAGTAAAGTAGATAGGTGATAGCAATATGATGGAAATAGGACCGGGGTCCACAGTTCACTAGTGGTGTCTCTCCATAAGATAAATAACACATGCTGGGTAAACAAATTACAGTTGGGCAATTGATAGAATAAAGATAAACGTGATATGTCAAGAAGATCACTATGAGATTTACTCTGGGCATTACAACAAAATACATAGACCGCCATCCAACTGCATCTATGACTAATAATCCACTTGTGGCGAATCAATCTGAGAACTCCACAAGTATTAAGTTGCGAACAACAGATAATTGCATTAAGCAAAGTTGTGTAATGTAAACAAAGCATATGCCCTTGAGCATATGAATGTTGTTTTCTCCCTAGTAGCAACAGCACATCTACAACCTTAGAGGTTTCTGTCACTCCCCCAGGTTAAATAGAGGCATGAACCCACTATCGAGCATAAATACCCCTCTTGGAGTCACTAGCAACTACTCGGCCAAGATAGCTACTAACAACGGAGAGCATGCAAGATCATAAACAACATAGAGATAACTAAGATAATATTCAGCACAACAACTCAATCATAACACCAATATTCATCGGATCCCAACAACCAAACATGTAGAATACATAATGGTGATCTCAATCATCTAGGGCAGCTCATGAGATCTAAAATGAAGCACATGGTGGAGAAGACAACCATCTAGCTACTGCTATGGACCCATAGTCCAAGGTAGACTACTCACTCATCGCTCCGGAGGCAAGCATGGCGATGAAGAAGACCTCCCGTGCGATTCCCCTCTCCGGCAGGGTGCCGGGAAGAGCTTCTGGACCCTCCCGATCTTCGGGTCGACGGCGGCGGCGGATCGCGAGTTGTTCTGGAAAATTGATCGGGTACTTAGGTTTTTTCCGTCGAGGGGTCTTTATAGGCGAAGGGGCGATGTCAGAGGTGGAGCAGGCGGCCTCACGCCAGGGTGGTGCGGCCAGGCCCTGGCCGCGCCAGCCTGGTGTGTGGGGCCCCTATGGCGCCCCTCCTACTCCTCTTCGGATCTCTGGAAGCTTCCGGGTATAAATGAGACTTTAGGAACTTGTTTCATCCATTCCGAGAATATTCCTGTGTATCACTTCTGAAACACAAAAATAGCAGAAAACAGGGAACTGGCACTATGGCAACTTGTTAGTAGGTTAGTTCCGGAAATGCATAAAAGTGCCACGAAGTGTAACGAAACATTAGGCAAATGTTGTAAAAACAAGCATGGAGCATCAAAAATTATAGATACGTTGGAGACGTATCAAGCATCCCCAAGCTTAACTCCTGCTCGTCCTCGAGTAGGTAAGTGATAACAAAAGAATAATTTTTTAGGTGACAAGCACCTACACAATCTTGATCATATGTAAGCATATGTGAGCTGGGATCATAAGAACTTAAAACATGGGCATGAAAGATATAATCTTGACAATAGAAACTTAGCAACCATGTTGTAAACATGAAATGAACACAAACAAAAGATCATGAAAATGAAACAATGAAAGTCAAACGTGTGTTCAAATCATAAGAAAAAACATACAAATGGTTTTCAGCTTGTCCTTTAAAGAGAGCAAAACATAAATGCATAGGACACCTTCAAGTTTAAGAGGGCGACTAGATACAAATAATTTGAGAACAATAGAAACCAACAATATGAATCAATCAATGAAAACTTTGGGACAATGCACATTATACTAAGAATGACAACTATGCTCTCTTAATGGTGCATAAAGAAAGAAGGTGGTGACTCAACATAAAAGTAGAAGAAATGCCCTTTGCAGAGGGAAGCAGCGATTGCAAGTTTTATAACCTTCAAAAATTATGGTACTTACCGGCTTTGAGCTCTCATTGCCCCCATCATAAGCATCTTGAATGGTTAACGTTAATGCGAGAACAATTATGATATGCTTGACAAATCATAAGTTGAAAACCTCGTGTCCCGTGAATACGAGTACCCAAACCTCATGCTACTTTACTTAGAGTCCCAAAAGGCTCTTGTCATTGTAAGTATATGCATATCATTGAGAACCACCAACGGGGTACCTCCGTGCCCGATAACATGGAACAAGCCCACATCAAATGACAGGACAAGCAGACAATGACACCTCGACATCTCTTTTATTTGCCATTTGTTTAGCTTTTTATTGTGAGATGCATCGTCGACTGT
>QXEO01001931.1:0-25915 GCA_007115705.1 Dactylis glomerata | reverse complement strand
TGACGACTACCTCGGCCTCTGAGGAAGATACCTCGGCCAGAGCTCAAGGACGCTCCGGCTGGGAGGGGTCGGAGGTTACTCCGGCCGAGATATCCTGGGTCACCTCCACCAGGAGAGTCCCGGAGGGGGTAGCATGCCGGCTGCCAGTAGGAGAAGTTTGCCGGCACCTGAACCCGGCGAACAACGTCGTCTTCATCGCCCACTTCGAGCGGGGCTTCGGTCTGCCGTGTTCGGACTTCTTCCGGGACTTTCCTCAACACTTACGAGCTTCTGCTTGATGATGCCATCTTTGTGGCCGGGATAAGGCGTCGTGTGAGAGCCGGAGTCCGTGATGTTGTTTCTGTCAAGGCCGGAGGAAAAGAGGGAGGTTAGTCTCTCCGGCATACCGTCCTCCACCAATGTTAGCAGAGACATCTAAAAGGATCTACCGAGGCAAGTTATTAATTAGGAAACAAATAAGGATAAAAAACTCCTAAGGATGAACACCTTGCGAGCTTTGACTAGCAATGCCTAATCGAATCCGAAGAGTAAGAGTAAACAAGCAGAGCAACTGAAGCGGATCTATGCAAGCGTGCGTACCAATGATGAAGCAATATGAAGAAGCGTGAAGGAGAAGAACAGAGGAAGGTCTCACCGGAGCTTGGCCGGCGACGATGGAGCGGCGGCGAGCTCGACAGAAAATCCAATCTCCCTGCAAGGCTGCGGGGGAGAGGAGAGAGGCGGCGTGGCGTCGTCGACGATGAAGCCGGACGTCGCAAGCGGATGGAGGCGCCGGCGGGCAGGTGACGACGGCGGCAGCTTCCTTCTCGGTTTCTTGGTCCGGCGGCGAAGCGCAAGGGGCAAAGGAGCAGAGGAGGAAGACGATGGTGGTGGGGGGTAAAAAGATGAGTTTACCCCCGCCGCCCTACTTATAGGTCTGCAGGCAAGGGTCGTGGGGGTCGTGGGAGTGTTCCACTCCCCCGACCGTTTCTGCGGCGAGGCGCCACGTGGCGGCACGGAGTGGGGCGGCGGTTCCAGTAACCGAGCCATGATGGTGAGAAATAACTGCTGCACTGTGAACCGTCACATCGTGGGTGACTGTTCGAGGAGGCAGGGCAGTTACAAGTTTCGATGCAAAGCTGTCGGACATGGCTTCTCGAGGAAGGCTCGTTTATATGCCGGATTAGTTGCCCGATGCATATGTTCCGCCCGGAATACCCTCGGGACCGGCCGGAATAAGTTTTGGAACAGGAACAGAGGCCGGGATATGTGCAGATGTGCCGGCATGTAATCTGATCGCCGGGACATATGGAAGAAAGGTATGTTGAACCTGTCAAGGCTCCACAGTTATGACTGGGGAACCTCGGCAGCTTCGGGGACTAGTGTCGGGGGGATGACCCCCGGTAGGGTCAAGAGACTAGAAAGACTCAAGGTCTATGATTGACTTATGCCGGGTTATCACGGAAAGGGCCTAGCCGGAATATAGGAGCATCGGCCAGGCCGGCATATATGTATATCCCGGCTGGTGTCTGGATATGCCGGTATAGCCGGAATACTGATATATGTGTGCCGGCATATACTTAGATATGCCGGCCTAACCATCTTGTGTGTTGTGCAGGAGCAGGGGAGGCCGGATTACCCGACCCTCGTAGGTCGTTGGTCCGGCATATATGTCCTGGGTATGGCCAACGGTCATATCCGGGATACTTAAGTCAACCAAGGTGTCATTTCCCTACAATCAAGGAAGAAAACATCCAAGCATGGTAGCAGAGTAAGATGGCAGGGTGCACAGTGGAGGTTACCTACCCTCACTGTGCACAAGTACAAGCTTACCTCAGAATGGTAAGGCCACAGGGATATGGCGTCCCATCGAGAGCAATCAGGGAGGAAGTCAAGGGTCTCTGCCATCGCCACCAGCTCCTGTTTGGAGTGTAGCCCTTGTCTTGTGGTCTTGTATGACCGTTGTAACCCTGGCCACCACTATATAAGGAGGCATAGGGAGCCCTGGTAAAGGGTTGGACGTTGGTTGATCTCTCCTTACTCTCTCACTTCATAGTTCATCTTCCTTCTCTAGCAGAGAGCTTGGAAGCACCATTGTTGTGTACTACATCGATCCATATATACAATCAGTAGAGCAGGAGTAGGGGTGTTATCTCCTTACGAGAGCCCCGAACCTGGGTAGATCAGTGTCTCTTTCTGTCGTGCTTTTTAGTGCGTTCCCCTCTCCCGAATCCTCCAGCATCTAGTTCGGCCCCCATTTAAGCCATCCTATGGCATATGTTGTTTCACCACGACGACACCTCCTGGCCGGAGACTCCGGCCCTAGTCGACCAGCAACGGCTACATTTCGAGGAGGAGTATATAAAGCCTTCTTCTTCCTCAAGAGAAGGCTACGGCTTCCACTCTCTCTCCTCCATTGTTCCAAAGCTTCAAAGCTCAAGATCTCTCTCCCTAGCCAATAGAACTCAAAGCCCTTTTGGGATTTGAGGGAGAAGACCTAGATCTACACTTCCACCAAGGCGATTTGATTTCCCCCCTCTCTTTGTTGAGGGGTTTGTTACTTGTGTGATTCATCGGATTTCTAGCCGGAAGAAGCCGTCCCCCAAGCTTGACTTTGTGTGTAAGGGCTTGGTGGACCTATTGGGAGCCTCCAATTGAGTTGTGGAGCTTGCCCCAATACTTTGTGTAAAGGTGTCGTGCCGCCTTCAAGGGCATCGCTTAGTGGAGCGTGAACTCGCCTTTGTGGCTTGTTCACCGGAGAATAGGGTGAGCCTTTGTGGCGTTGGTGGCCTTTGTGGCACCACACCTCTCCAACGTAGACGTACTTCCCGTAACAAGGAAGGAACTACGGGAATACATCCTCGTGTCTTCGTGTCTCCATTGCGGTGACCTCTATCCTTTACTTGTGCCTTTACTTATATTGTCATTGCTAGCTTGCTTGTCACTCTAGGTAAATTCACTTAGTATCACATCTAGAGAATTTACCTTCTTGTCTAGCCTTAACTTGAAAAGAATTAAAATTATTGGGTAGCTCCTATTCACCCCCCCCCTCTAGTCGCTCATACGATCCTTTCAGTTTTCCTCAAGCTTCTAACAATGAAGCCGAATACGAGGCGTTGCTCCATGGAATGAAAATGGCAAAAGCTTGTGGAGCCACTCGACTTAAAATATTTGGAGACTCGAACCTCATCGTCCAGCAAGTAATGAACAAATGCGACGCCATCAGTGACAACATGACAGCATACAAAAACTTATACTACTATCTCGAAGGAACATTCAATGGTTGCGAAGTTTCGCATGTCAGCAGAGCCAGCAATGTGGAAGCCGACAATTTAGCAAATATCGGGTCCCAATGCTTGCCCGTACCACAAGGAGTTTTCTGGGAGGAAATAATAGAGCGATCAATAAAGAATAGCAAAAACTCGACTACAGAGGGACAAGCAACATGCTCGGGGGCTGGAAAAACAAGTACAACAGAACCAGAAGAAGTCATGATGATAGAAGAAACTTGGATGCAGCCATATCTGGCGTACATGATAAACAAAACACTACCCAAAGACACGGTAGAAGCCAAAAGGATAATACGACGATCCAAAGCTTTCGTCGTGTTACAGGGAAAATTATATAAGAAAAGTATATCAGGCGTCTTGCAACGATGCGTCACTCCTCAAGAAGGACAAGAAATCTTAAAGGATATCCATGCAGGAGTATGCGGACATCACGCAAGTAGCAGAGCTATCGCAGCCAAAGCCTTTCGAGTAGGATTCTATTGGTTAACAGCCATCGAGGACGCAAAAGACATAGTTCGAAAGTGTGAAGCATGTCAAGGGTTCGCATCTCGGCCACATGCGCCAGCAGCAGAGTTACAACCAATACCGCTATCTTGGCCCTTTGCGCAGTGGGGTCTCGACATGGTGGGGAAATTACACAAATCCTAGCCAGGAGGGCATGTCTATATGCTGGTAGCAGTCGACAAGTTCACAAAGTGGATAGAAGCATCCCCAGTAACAACTCAAGACTCTAAAGCAGCAATAATCTTCATAAAGTCTATAGTCTTTCGCTTTGGGGTGCCACATAGCATCATCACAGACAATGGTACAAACTTTACGTCAAAAGAGTTCAAGGACTATTGCGAAGGATTGGGAATCAAATAGAAATTTGCATCCGTAGCACATCCAAAGACAAATGGGCAAGTCAAAAAAGTCAATGGCTTAATATGCAGTGGGATAAAGAAACGACTGTTGGCACCCCTCGAGAAAGCCAAGCACGCTTGGGTAGACGAGTTACCTTCCGTGCTCTGGAGTCTGCAAACTACGCCCAACGCCGCTACTCAAGAAACACTTTTCTTCCTGGTCCACGGGGCAGAAGCCGTGCTTCCAGTAGAGGTCACGCATGAAACCCCAAGAATCATGACATATGATGAGACAACTTCTACAGAGGCACTTCAGGATGATGTCGATGCGCTCGACGAAGCAAGGGACGTAGCACTAGCCAGAGCCACTCAATATCAGCAAAGCCTGCGAAATTACCATAGCAGTCGAGTTTGTCCATGATCTTTCGTAGTGGGAGACCTAGTCTTACGACTCAAGCAAGATGGGTATGGAAAACTCGAGTCCCCATGGGTGGGACCTTACATCGTGATAGAAGTGATACCAGGAGGAGCTTATCGACTACAAGACAAGAAAACAGGGCAAAACGAGAGTAACCCGTGGAATGCAGAGCAGCTACAACGATTCTACGCATAGACGACATAAGATTTCTTCGAGTTTTGATCTTCCGAACCCAGAACATGAGGCCACAGGTCGGGTTCCTTAGGTCAACTCGACAATATATGTAAACATTTTATTTTTTCGACTCGGGGGCTTGACCCTCGAGTAATACGAAATATAGAGTAACAGGTTATTATCAAGTACTATCATTGTTATCCCCGACATACTACAAGGTTGATCACAACCCGATATTTCGGCAGCTATATAAATGGTTCAAAGGAACCCGATAAAAACACCTCGGAACAAGATTTTGTTCCGATGGTCTATTACTAAAGAAAACACGTAGTAAAGGCATGATTACTGGTTACAGATAATACGAAGAGGTACAACCAGGGAAGCAGATTACATAGAAAGGAAATTAGTGAAAATGTACTTCGGCTTCATACTCCTTCTGGCATTGGGTGCAATCATAAACTTTCACGTCGAACTTCGACGTCCCGACGTGGAAGTCGAAAGTCATGAAAAAACCCTGATGGATGTCATGGTCCTCTGCAAATTGCGACCAGCCGCCCTTGAAGTATTGTTCACCGGCGCTGTCGTACCAGACTTCCACTTCGTAGGGAGTTCCTCCCACAGAGTGCTCGTGAAGAACAGCTTCCCGCAGTTCTCGCCCATCCATGAACTTGGTAAAATTCAGAGGGAGATGCTGAATCTCACGGCATTGCGGGCCGGCGATGCAGAAGAACGAGAAGAGTCTGGGCGGAGGAGGAGACGCGTTAGCAGAAGGGGCACTTGGACCAGGTGCAGCTAAAGGCACCTTGGGTTTGTTTTTGCTCCCAGCCGGACGGCCGGGGCGCCGCTTCACCAGAGCGGACGACGAAGCCACCAAAGCATCAGTTGAAGCCTTGTTCTTACTGCCGCGAGGGCGGCTGCGGCCCCGCTTCTCCACCGGGGCGCCAAGGTTCAAGCGAGATCCACTTGCGTCAGCCATGGAGGCAGGAGTTGGGAAAAGAAACCCTAGATGAATTTGAGAGAAGGAAGATGGTGCGGCAGAAAAGCTAAATATTGGATTAGGGTTTTTACCTATCGTCAGACGTGCTTTATTTATAAGCACGTATAATGGGCCTTTACAAGGGCCAAAATATAATCACAGGATCTTATATGCTGCCCAGAGCAGACGATAACAAAAAGGTCAACGCATCCAAGAAAAGGATGCATAAAAAAAAAAGAAGAATAAGAGAAAAAAGAGGATGAAGGAAGAGAGGAAAATAAAAAGAAGCAGGGAGTACGAAAAATATCTGTCAAAGAAGCACAAGTTTACCCCATTTTCGACTCCGGGGCTTGTGACATTCGAAGAAAAGGAATACATTGCATAAGTGAAAGAAGTCGACAATTGATGCACGAAGAAGTACAAAAAATATGCTTATCTATTTTCTTGAGCCTATACCCGAAATTTTTTGGCCATAGCCTCAGGGGCTACTCCTATCGGGAGCGCTGGGCGCGCACCCGATGATATTTATTCATGAGTACTAAAGCAAGAAAGGTGAAAGAACAATCAGGAAGTTCTATTACTCCCATCGGGAGCAACCGTTTTATCAATTTAAGTAACTCGAATATTTTATACTCTGAAACAGTCAAACAAGGTTGCGACATATGATTCTCGAGTTGCGTCATCGCGACTAAAACTCGAATGCCATGATTTATCACGAAGGTAAGACCCCGGGATCCGTCCTATGTGGCCCAGTATACGCACATGGATGCGCTCTGCTGGTATGTATCCGTGTCTACGACGCGAAGAAAATCCTGGTGGACGCACTGGGTACCCTGAGAACCACAGGGATTCATTCTTTGTAAGTCCTAAATGCGGCAAAAGATTGGATTTGACCGGTTTCCCGAATTCAAATCTAAGGGGAATGAATTTGAAGTAGGTGACAAGTATCTGTTCCGGCAGTTAACTGGCCTCTTGATCCGTCAGAGTTGTCAGGCTTGCTCATCAAAACCCCTTGCGAGGTATTATAATAAAAATAAGTCGAAAGACCAAGTCGAAGATTTGAAGATATAACGAAGTCAAAGAAATGATCAAGTTGAAGATTTAAAGATTAGAGATTCAACCTGAATCTGCAATTCTGGTAGAATCTCGGGGGCTACTGACAAGGGTATAGATAATAGAGCCCATCAGTTGAGTACCCCTGAGGCCCGTTAAGCTAGGCCCAATTGTAATACTAGTCGAAGTACGAGTTCTTACCGTATGTCGATATTGTAATCTATATCAGACCCTACCCGATCCTCGAGACCTGGCCACCTATATATAGGGGCCAGGAGGGGACGGTGTAGGCCAGATTAAAAGCAAGCCAGGTCTTACACCCACGTTTACTTTCATAGCCACCTTGTTTGACTGAGTTTACCTTCGAGTTCATCTGATACCCCATCTCCCCGATCCTAAGTCCTTCATCTAGGATATTTGTCGAGCTAACCCCTCGTCTGTTACCCAATACTTAACAAATTATTCGCTACATACTTGTCGGATAAAAAAAACTTATTTGTCAGATTTATGTATTTCTATATTGTCTTTCTATATTGACACAATCTATCGAATACTAGTTTTGTTAAATGATATATCGATGTTGAAAACATTTTAAGGCTATCTTTAAGTACTGTAGATTATTTTGATGTCTAAAAAGTAATGTAGAATGATACCTATAACTATGCATAATTATCATGGTATTGTTTGGTGCTAATCAGCTAAATGTGTTAACATAATATGGCAATTGATGCGACAAAAAAAAAGTTGGTCAAAATATAACAACATGAGATCTAGGTTTGAAGCCCTCATCGAGACAAATTCGGTGGTGAAAACGGATCAATAATCAGATTAATGGTTTGGGAGAGAAATCATATTGAATTTCGAATTTCGTAATTAATGCGATTATGCCATTGGATTCCCTACATACATGTATGTATTCTATTCTATAAGGAAAAGTATGCAAAATCAGCCTCCCCACAACCAAGCCTAGCATGCGGCGCCTCCTAGTATTTTTTTCTAATATAATTAGCCTATATTAGATTTCAAAAATTCCTAGAAATCTTAAATCCCATGTATGTAAGACCATAAAGGCTAAATTTTTGGCTGCACAAAGACAATATTCTTGGCTGCAGTAAATATTTTGAAACAAAAATATTAGGAACAAAGTAGTGCCCAAAAATCTTGTAACCATTTAATTAAGTGAAGTTTTCTACCAACTCTGTAGCAAAATTTCCTTTTCCATCTATCCCCGTGTGTGGTTTGCTCCCATTTTTGGTTATTTTTGTTTGGTGAAAACGGATGCGCTGTATGGTGTTAAGTCATTCATTTTTGGTTCAGTTTTACTAACTCATGCTAACCCAGCGGAACTGATTGTGTACTAAGTGCGTGAGAATAGGAGTGCCACACGCGCACTCCTCTTCCTCCTCGTTCGCTCGTCTCGTCTCGACATGAGACGCGCGTGCCGCGGTTTGCAGAATTGAGCCTCGAGCCGAGCTTATCTTTCTGTTGCACAGGAAATCGAGCATTTGACCGAGTCTTTGACGAACACGTCACAACTTGTCGGTTCGGGTCACTCCCGGATCGTGGGTTGCTGTAACTGACTCGGGCGTGCGATGTGGGTGTGGCCCACTCAGCGCGCCTATATAAACTCTTGCGCGGCTACCGCCGCACACACCTTGTAACCGATCTAGGTCTTGCCTCGCGCTGCTTCCGCCACCACAGTAGTCTACTTCGTCCTGAGTGTCGACGTGCACTGGCGAACGGGAGAGCAGGTCTCCGAAACCACTCACCTTATATGGGAGAGGGCGAATTAGGTTTTTCGGAAGCGCTCTGCGCGAATGCTCGTTCTTTATCACGTGTCGTCTTCCTTCCAAGTCGGGCAGTGCTGCCTACCGCCGTCTTCATCGCCGTCTACTTCGACCGGTCTTCTCCAATGTTGTCATCAACAACGTCGCCGCTGCGACTTAATCTGCAAACAAATGGTACGTGCGACGTGCTACTGTTTGCTGGTTTATCACGTTCTGCGAGTACATGTTTAGCTATTACTTGTTTCTATTCATCTTGTTGTTCAATACATCTAGTATGTTCGAGTTACATGTGGTAGTAGCTAGTGTTGTCATGTTTAATATTCTCGAATTAATCCTAGAAATTGTGCCTAATTATCCAGTAATCCAAAAACCTAATTGTAGGCAATTTCCTAAATTAAAGATGGCTAGTTTTACCGATGCAATGAGGCCAGATAAGTTTACCGGCGTGCCCTTTAAGAGGTGGCAGTACAAGGCTGAGCTTTGGCTGACCATGATGAAAGTGTTCCAGATAATTAAAGGGAAGGAACTATGTCTGACGAGGATCAGAAAAAGATCGAGGAAGCCACAACTATATTTGTGGGATGCATTCTCAGCATGCTTTCTAACCATCTGTGTAATGCGTTTATGCACATAACAGATGGAAAGGAGCTCTGGGACGCACTGGACGCTAAGTTTGGTGCTGCAGATGCTGGCAGTGAAATGTACATCATGGAGAGATTTCACGATTTTATGATGACAAAGGATCTCCTTGTGGCTCAACAAGCTCATGAGATACAATGCATTGCCAAAGAGCTTGAACTCCTGAAGTGTGCCTTACCCGACAAGTTTGTGGCAGGTTGCATTATTGCTAAGTTTTCCCCTTTATGGAGGAACTTCGCCACAACTCTCAAACACAAGAGACAAGAGATATTAGTTGAAAATCTCATACGTCCCTTGATGTTGAGGAGAAGGCTCAGGCTAAGGACACTACTGAGAAAGGAGAGGGTCAGGCTAGCGCAAAATTGGTGCAGAAAGACAAACCCTTAGGAAAGAACAAAGGGAACTTCAAGCCCTCCATCAACAAGCCTGTAAAGGCTAAAACCTTGAAGAAGAAGAAGCAGAACATGAGTGATCTGAACTGTTTCACTTGTGGAGACCCCGACCACTTTTCCAAGGACTGCCCAGATCATGCAGACCGTAGAGAGAAAAGGCCAAGAATGTCAACGTCGTGACTGCTAGCAATACTGATGTGTGTGGTAATTTATTTACTGTTCTTTCGGTATTTCAATCTCCATGTTGGTGGATTGATACGTGTGCTAATGTTCATGTGTGTGTTGACATCTCTATGTTCTCTTCTTACTGCATGGGATTCTTCCATTCTAATGGGGAATGGGTCACATGCCTCTGTTTGTGGTGTTGGCACTATAGATATGAAGTTCACTTCGGGGAAGATTGTGCAGCTGAGGAACGTGCAACATCTCCCAACTATGAACAAGAATCTTGTTAGCGGATCCCTTCTTTGTAGAGATGGGTTTAAGTTGGTTTTAGAGTCGAATAGGGTAGTCGTTTCCAAACATTCCAAACATGGAAAATTTGTTGGAAAAGGCGTGCAGAGGCTTGTTCTGCTTTTCACTTTCAGATTTCTGTAATAAATCCGTGAACCATATTTGTGGCGGTGTTAATGATGATACCAATGTTTGGCATTCTTGTTTATGTCACATTAATTTTGGTTTGATGTCTCGGTTATCGAGCATGAGTTTAATTCCAAAATTCACTATTGCCAAAGGTTCTATGTGCCATAGTTGTGTGCAATCGAAGCAACCTCGTAAGCCTCATACGGCAGCCGAGGAAAGTAACTTGGCACCTCTAGAACTCATACATTCTGATCTATGCAAGATGAATGGTGTGTTGACAAAAGGTGAAACGAGATATTTCATGACATTGATTGATAATGCGACTAGATTCTGCTATGTTTACTTGTTGTAAACTAAAGACGAAGCTTTAGACTACTTTAAAATTTATAAGGCCGAAGTTGAAAATCAACTAGAGAGAAAGATGAAGTGTCTAGGTCAAATCATGGTAGAGAGTATTTTCCTAAAATATTTGACAAATTCTGTGAGGAACACGACATTATTAATGAGAGTACGTCTGCCTACTCACCCCAATCAAACGGGATGGCCGAGAGGAAAAACCGCGCGCTATCTGACTTGGTGAATTCCATGTTCGACACTGCTAGTTTATTGAAGGCATGGTGGGGGAGGCTTTGTTGACTGCCAGTCATGTCCTGAATAGAGTTCCAAACAAGAACAAAGAGAAAACCCTTACGAGGAGTGGGTTGGGAGAAAGTCATCACTTTCGTATTTGCGCACTTGGGGATGCGTGGTGAAGGTCAAAGAAACACAAAGTCAGACCAAAGACTATGGATTACATCTTTCTAGGTTATGCTTAGCGAAGCATTGGCTATTGATTTTTAGTAGTTAAATCCAAGGTACCTGTCGTCGTGGTGAAACAACATAT
The DNA here is from genome assembly GCA_007115705.1 of Dactylis glomerata. Classification (NCBI taxonomy): domain Eukaryota; kingdom Viridiplantae; phylum Streptophyta; class Magnoliopsida; order Poales; family Poaceae; genus Dactylis; species Dactylis glomerata. The sequence continues at coordinate 14,900 of QXEO01001931.1, read as the reverse complement.
GCCATGGGATGGCTTAAATGGGGGCCGAACTAGATGCTGGAGGATTCGGGAGAGGGGAACGAGCTAAAAAGCACGACAGAAAGGAACACAGGTCTACCCAGGTTCGGGGCTCTCGTAAGGAGATAACACCCCTACTCCTGCTCTACTGGTTATATATCTGGATCGATGGAGTATACAACAATGGTGCTTCCAAGCTCTCTGCTAGAGGAGGAAGATGAACTGCTAAGTGTCGGAACACAGAGTGACCAACCCCCTACTAGGGATCCCTGTGCCACCTTATATAGTGGTGGCCAGGGTTACAACGGTCACAAGAGACTAGAAGACACGAACTACACTCCAAATAGGACTTGTTGACGAAGGCAGAGACCCTTGACTTTCTCCCTGATTGCTCTCGATGGGACTCCACATCCGTGTACCTTGTACCTCTCTTGAACTGTGACCTTACCTCTGTGAGGTAAGGGCTGTACTTGTGCACAGAGTGGGTAGGTAGACCAGCACTGTGCACCCTGTCAACATGATACTTCTCCATACTTGGCAGAATCCCTCCTTGATTGTTGGGATAGGACACCTTAGTTGACTTATGTATCCCGGATATGAACGTTGGCCATATCCTAGACCTATATGCCGGACCAACGGCCTATGAAGGTCGGGTAATCCGGCTTACCCTGCTCCTGCACGATATAACATATAAGTTAGGCCGGCATATCTATGTATATGCCGGCATTCCTCAATAAGTATCCCGGTTATATCGGTATATCCGGACATTAGCCGGGATACACAAATATGCCGGCCTAGCCGATGCTCTTATATTCCGGCCAGGCCCTTCCTTGATAATCCGGCATAAAGTCAAACATAGTCCTTGTATCTTTCTAGTCTCTTGACCCTACCGGGGGTCATCCCCCCGACATTAGTCCCCGAAGCTGTCGAGGTCCCCCAATCTTGACCGAGGGGCCTTGGCAGGTTCAACACATCTTCTTTTCATTATATCTCGGCTCTATTGTTATATACCGACGATTAGATTATATGCCGGGACATCCGCACATATACCGGCTACTGTTTCTTCTCCAAAAGTTATTCCGGCTGGTCCCGGGGTATTCCGGACGGAACATATTCCCCGGGCAGTTATTCCGGCATGACGAGACTTCCTTGAGAAGCCAAGCCCGACAGTTTGCATCGAAACTTGCAACTGCCCTGCTATCATGAACGGACATACGACGTGACGGTTCACAGCGCCTTTACTTCAGGCCATCATTGCCTAGTGGCTCGGTTACTGTAACCGCCGCCCCACTCCATGCCGCCACGTGGCGATCTCTCGCAGAAACGGTCGGGGTAGTGGAACACTCGCCACGATCCCCACGACCCTGGCCCCTTCGGTATAAATATGGGGGTGGGGGTGAACTTGCTCTTTTTACCCCCACAGTGCCTTCTTCTTCCTCTGCTCCTCTGCCTCTCGCGCTTCCTCGCCGGACAGAAGAACAGCGAAGGAGCACCGCCGCCGTCCTGCTCCACGCCGGCGCCGACGCTCGACGACGCCCGACGTTCCCGTCGACGACGCCGCCGCCGCCTCTTCTCTTTGCGACATTGCAGGAGGACCGGATCTTCCTCTGCACGCTCGCCGCCGCTCCATTGCCGCCGGCCAAGCTTCGGTGAGTTCATCCTCTGTTCTTCCTCTTGCATGCCTTTTCGCAGCCTTGTTCCGGTATCACTGCGCGCTCAGATCTTTAGCAGTTTCTCTTCATAGTATCTTCTTGCCTCGATTAGCATTGCCAGAGAAGCTCTTCTATGGTTCACAGATGTTCTTGCGTAGAGCTTATTTCCATGCTTTGTTTCCGGTTTTAACTGCGATGGTAGATCCCCTTTTCCTGCTAACTTCTGGGAGAGTGGTATACCGGAGAGACTAACCTCCCCCTTTTCTCTGGCCTTGATAGGATTAACATCACGGGACTCCGGCTCTCACGCCTTGTTCCGGCCATCCAGATGGCTTCCTCAAGCATGACGGGTACCTCGGCCTCAGAGGAAAATAACTCGGCCCGGGTCCAAGGACGCTCTGGCTGGGAGGGGTCGGAGGTTACCCCGGCCGACATATCCTGGGTCACCTCCACCAGGAGAGTGCCGGAGGGTGTTGCATGCCGGCTACCTGCGGGAGAGACTGCGCCGGCACCTGAACCCGGCGAACGAGTCGTCTTCATCGCCCACTTCGAGCGGGGCTTTGGTCTGCCGGCATCGGACTTCTACCGGGACTTCCTCGACACCTACGACCTGCAACCTCACCACATCCCGGCGAACGCGGTGATGATTCTCTCCGCCTTTGCCGCATTCTGCGAAGGCTTCGCCGGCATAGAGCCCTTCTCCCAAGCCTGGGCGAAGTACTTTCAACTACGGAAGCAAGTCATCCAAGAGCCGCCCCGGAGCAAGGATGACCCGCCGGAGACGGCCCAGGAGAAGAAGGACTGCCCCATGACCCTTTGTGGCGCGGCCACCATCATGTCCCGGAAGGGCTCGAACTTCCCCAAGGTGGAACTCCTCGAGTCTTGCAAGAAGTGGCAGAAAAGCTTCTTTTACGTCAAGAACACCACCGACGTGGATCTGCTCAACCTGCCGCCATTTGTGGACGAGCCACCCTTGGCTATGAAGAATTGGACCTACAACCCGAAGAACTCGGTGATGCCGGTGAACGCGCTCCACCAGGTTAAGGGCGAGCTCCGGGATGCCGGCCTTACCCCTCAAGATCTAGTGGCATGCTTTATCAGCCGGCGCGTCTCTCCTCTGCAGCGCCGGTCACATAAAATCTGCCAGATGAGCGAGCCCATGGACCCCACCCGGCATTCTACACACGAGCTGACTCTGGCCGACATTCTGCGGCGGATCAAGGACGTCTGCAAGTCCTCTCAGGCCACCTTTGCCTGGGGGCTAGAACCATACAGCCGGGATCGGCCCGCCCCAACGGTAAATACCTCGGCCAATACATACTCTCTTGTCCGGCATATAGACACTTATTATGCATGGCCCGAGATATTGTTATATGCCGACATTCTTATAATGCTTGATCCGACATACTTCTTGCACCGGCATATTTCTTGCTTCTGATCCATTTTCTTTGCATTATGCAGAAGTTCATCTTCCAGAGTATGGAGAACTCCCGGATCCAGATCGCGGCAGACCGCACTGCTGCGGATGCTGAAGATCCGGATCATTGGGACAAGCTGCCCCGGAACACCCGTGCTGCCTCTGCCGTGGGTAAGGCCTCTTCATCCCGGCATTTCACTCAAGACCGGAGTGATGATGACTCCGATGAAGACTGCCAGACGTTTATCTGCCCGACACCTCTTGCTTATGCTTTTCCAGAAACACCTGTTGCTTACGCCTTTCCAATGTCGTCCTCAGCTATCCTGGACGACATGGTTGTCGACGCCGCCCCTCTGAACCAGGGACCTCCTTCCACCGGCGGACGTGCCGGCCGGAAGCGAGGCGTGAAGCCCCAGCCCGACACACCTCAGCAACAGAAGAGGCAGAAGGTTGGCGTGCCTATTCCGAAGAAACAGAGGCCTGTTGCCTCGGGGTAAGTTTCTTTTCTTTGTATTTCCTCCGACATATCTCTTGCTTTGATTATTGACTTGGTGTTTTATCTCTTTCAGAGCTCCTCTTGCGCCGGAACAAGCTTCTGGCTCGAGTGGCGGCCCGAAGGTTACCAAGCCGGCGAAAACTGCCACCTCTGACATACCATCTGCAAGTCACACAACCTCCCTGGCGCCGGCATCTTCGCCTGCGCCCGATAGACCTACCTCCCCGGCGAAGGACGATCCTCCGCCGGAGCAAGACAACTCTGCCCCCGACGTCCACATGGACTCGGGGGCTCAACAGGAACCTCCAGCTTCTGATGTCCATATGGACACAGGAGCCCAACAAGATGCCCCAGACTCCGGCGCGCCCATCAGCGGCGCCGGGACTACTGAGGATGCCGGCGCAAGCAACAGGAGCGCCGGCACAGATATCAAAGGAAAAGGCCCTGCAGTGCCGGAAGTCCGGACTACTCCGGAACCTGCCTCTGCTGGCCAAGCTGCACCGGCCGCGCCGGAACAACCCGCACCCAAGACTCCCTCTGCTGAGAAGACTCCAGCACCAGCCAAGACCGCTGCCTCGGCCAAGACCTCCATCCCGGACAAGACCTCTGCCCCGGTCAAGTCCGGCACTCTCAAGATCCGGCCGACCAAGTTCGGCACACCATCCGCCGCCACTGCTCCCTCTAAAGCAGCGTCCCGGCCCAGCTCTGCCCTGGCCCTGCATCTTGGCAGGGCAGCAACCCGGCCTGGCTACCGGCCCAGCTTCTTCGACACGCCGGAACTTGAGGGCCGCGTCTCCCTGGAGACGAAAAGTGACCAGAGCCTTGGGTCTCTTAAAGAGCACTGTGTCAGGTGGAATGAGGCTGACAGCATGGACACTGCCGACTCCAGGAGCAAGAAATTGGCCGAAGCTTCGGCTACTGTCGATCCATCTGATATCCTGGCCGCGAAGCCCATTCCAATTGTCTGCGAACTCCTCAGTCTCCAGCAAAGACTTCATCGCCTGGCCGATGCCACCAACGTAAGTCTTTTTTATCTGTATACATATCCCCAGTCCCCGAAAATGTCGGCTGTCCGGGATATGGACATCCGGGATTTTCCAATACTCTTTTAGTCAGCTGTTCTCAAATTAACTGCCAATATATGAGCTCGATTCGAGCTTCAAATCCTAGTCACCGAGAGCCGGGATAGGTGCGCAGCACCTGTGCCGGGTCTTTATCTATTTCACATCTAAATTATTTTTCAAATCCTCTTGACCGAGATATAAGCTCGATTCGAGCTTCAAATCCTAGTCACCGAGGGCCGGGATAGGCGCGCAGCACCTGTGCCGGGTCTTCAACAGCATGAATACTTCGTACAATCTTCAATTGTGCTGGCCTGCTAGACTTTTCTCATAACCTTTCAAATCCTAACACTTTTGCAGCGCATGAACAACACACGTGCCGACATGTTCCACGACTTGGTGTGCGAGCACCGGAAGTTATCTGACGCACATAGCAAGCTCCTGCTGGAACTGCGCCAGAAAGGTAAACTCATCCGACATATATGCGAGATGCCTTGCCTTCTTTTTTTTCTTCATACACCTTTTGCCGGCACACCTTAATATGCCGACACATAACCTTTTACTGTCATATCGCAGCTGGTGCCGAAGCCCAAGTCACCGAGCTTGTCAAGAGGGTGAAGGAGCTGACAGGTATGCCGGGTCATGCTGTCACCCAAATATACACTTTATACTTCAAATCCTTTATCTCTTGTCTATGTTTTCTATCTTCACATTATTTCGACTTCAAATCTTTTCAGATGATAAAGCTGCACTGGAGGCACGCCACCAGGACTGTACGTCCTCAGTGGATGTGGCCAAGCAACTGGACGACCGGGATGCCGCCCACAAGGTCGAGATAGAGCAGTTGAAGGGCCGGATTGCCGAGCTTCTGGAGGAGAAGGAGCAGAGGGAGGGCCAACTCAAAAAAGCCCAGGAGCTGCTTGTCACCTCCGAGACTGATGCCTCCAACGCCCATGCCGAATTGTGTAGCTTGAAGGAGCAGGCAACTAAATGGGAAGTTACAGTTGCACAGCTCAATGCCGACCTCGCCGGTAAGCTTCAAATCCTTTTTCCTTATCCTGCCCGACATATCATGATCCTTTCCGGCATAACCTATGCCGACATATTCTCCTCTTGCTAACATTATTTCTATTTCTTAGACATGTTTCCCGCTTCCGTCGAAGACGTTGAGAGGGCTCTGCAGTTGGATCGAGAGAACCGGGGTGTTCCGGTTGACTCGGCCAATTGGGACATGTCGGAACAATTGCTGGCCCTTCAATCCCGGAAGAACGCCATGACCCTCTACACGGAAGAACTTTTTCTTGGCGCCCAGGAGGCATATTCTGCCCTCTGGCCGGGGCAAAGGACCCCCACTGACCCCGTCGACCTCGGCAATGATCTGCAGCTCGCCAAGGTTCGCCTCCGGGAATGGCGGGATTCCGGCGCCCGGGTGGGAGCTGATGAAGCTCTCACCTACTTCCTCTCTTGGTATGAAAAGCTGATCTGGAGACTTTGCGCACTCTGCACGAAGGATCTATCTGGACCACGGATCCAGAACACATCCGGCGTCGGCAGGAACTGGCCCACAGTTATGTGGACTATGCCGACACCGATGCTTTTGTCCGGGACATCCGCGAGCCGGAGAAGACAGCAGATGATGCCAAGGATGCTGCTGATGCTGAGGGCTCCGATTCCAGCCAAGACGAAGAGGAAGCTGAAGAGGCCGGCACTGATGCCCCGGAACAGGCATCTGTCCCGGGCGGAGGTGATGGCTCCATTCCATCTGCTGGGTCCGGCACTCCTGAAGCCGACATTTCCACTGCTACAGCTCCACCAGCCGGTGTCGGGGATATAACCCCGGGTATACCAAAGTACCCCTTTGTTATGACTAATATATATATTGTATATGTTGTACTATGTGTGCAGGATATTGGAAAGCATTTAACAGCAGCCTGGGCCGGATTAACCAAAGCCCAGGCCGGAATAAACTGCTCCCAAGCCGGAATATACTTAACCAGGCCGGCATATCCCTTGCCAGGCCGGGATAAAGGTCTTAAACCGGCTGGGCCGGCGCTGCTATAACCCGGCTGGGCCGGATTACAGTGTTCCGGCCGGGCCAGGCTGGGATCCCTGGCCCAGGCCGGATTATCTCTTTAGTAGGCCGGATTATCCCCTTGGTAGGCCGGGATATTCACTCCCAGACCGGATTATTCCTCTCCAGGTCGGGATTTACTACCTCCGGGACATATTCCTCGTCTAGCATCAACTCCAGCGCATCGTGCCAGTCCTGGGACGCCTCCAGGCTCGGACTGGCACATCCTCCACCATCGTATGCTGGTCTTGGGACGCCCCTTGGCTCAGACTAGCATATCCCTCCTCTCCTAGTCAGTCTTATCCTCAGGAGGAGGATAAGACTGATGACATGGTGATCCTGAAGACAGACGCTAGAAGACGAAGCCAAGTACTCCCAGTACAGACATCGATGGGACTAGCCCATGACCGTGACGCATCGCACAGTACTAAGGGCGGTACTGTGCTGATGCAGGCTATAGTGTGACAAGACCCCAGTAGTCATCTCAGCTACAGTGCATGTATAGTGTATTGTGGGGCATCCCTTGTCCCCTGGGCTCCCTATATAAGGGGCACCAGGGGGATCGATCACGCCAAGCCTCCAGAGGAGGCTCATTCTCTCTCGCTCCATGGGAGCTCTCTAGCACTAGCTCTTTAGCTCCTGCCCAGTGCAGCCTTAGATAGGCAAGATACACAGCTCAAGGAGCACCATTGTAGCTCTCATGTGAAGCTCATATAGATCGGACATGCAGGAGTAGGGGTGTTACCTCCTCACGAGGGCCCCGAACCTGGGTAGCTCGATGTGTTAGCAGTGACTTCTGTGCTCGGTCTCTACCGAGTCATCCCTCTCCCGGATCCACCAGCGTACAGTCGGCCCCCATTTAAGCCATCCTATGGCATATGTTGTTTCACCACGACGACATTTGGCGCCCACCGTGGGGCAGATCAAGGCGCTGGTAGGAGTACATCCGGACGGGATCTTCTTCATCTGCTCGGGGGCTCGACATCAGCAACGCCTCCGAGCACAGCAGGTCTTCTTCAACTCCCGGGCTGACCTCAACTCGCCCGGGCCAGCATACGGCTGTCCCGGATCTACATCGGCATCTCCGGACCGGCACTCGGCTTCCTCCGGCCAGCATATCCTGTGTCCCGGCCAGCATATCCTGAGTCCCGGCCAGCATATCCTGTGTCCCGGCCAGCATATCCTGTGTTCTGGCCAGCATATCCTGTGTCCCGGCCAGCATATCCTGAGTCCCGGCCAGCATATCCTGAGTCCCGGCCAGCATATCCTGTGTTCCGGCCAGCATATCCTGTGTCCCGGCCAGCATATCCTGTGTCCCGGCCAGCATATCCTGTGTCCTGGCCAGCATATCCTGTGTTCTGGCCAGCATATCTGGTGTCCCGGCCGGCATATTCTATGTTTGTTGTACCAGGGGACAGTTCCGCCTTCGCCTCGAGCATCTGCTGGTATTTCAAACTTCTTCAACGGTGCAAGTAAGTATTTATGCTGGTTCACTCCATATCCTGGTCAGCTTAATAGAAAAAATAGCTCAGGGGCTAGGTTAAAGCCCAGCAAGTTGCTTCTTAAGTACTGTTTCAGTATATATTAGTTTGCATGCCAGCATATCAGCTTCTCAGTTTCCTCCTGTATGTCTATCTATATGCCAAATTGCTACATATGCCTGCTGCAAATAGTATCCTTAGTATCAGTTTGTGTCTCCAAGTCTTGGGCAGAGTTTTATCTGGGCATGTTATATGCCGGTTTTATATGCCGACAACAAGATGTTATGTCAAGTTATATGTCTTTGCATGTGTCAACCAGTATATCTGCTGCAGTGCTATAGTCAGTATGCCAGTTAACATGTCAAGTTCAGTATATGCTATATGCCAAATGCTTTATCTCATATGCTATGTGTTATATGCCGGCTGTCGTATGCCAAGGCTCGTATGCCAGTTTTTTATATGTTGAATGCCATGTGCTAGTTGTTACATGTTTACAGTCAGATCAGTTATATGCCTATCTCAGTACCAGTTTTCTGCATGCTACGTGCTATATGCTAGATCTCATATGCCAGTTACAGTATACTAGCATTTATATACCGGCACATGAGTGCCAAATATCTGTTGTAAGAGGCCAAGTTTGCTTATATGCCAGTTACAGTATGTCTACATTTATATGCCGGCACATGAGTGCCTAGTTCTTCCTTGTGAGTTGCCAAGTTAGCATATATGTCAAATTGCTATATCTCAGTCTGTATGTCAAGTGCTATGTACCGAATGATATGGGCTATATGCCAAACTCCATATGCTAGATTGCAAATATGCCAAATGCTATGACCATTGCTATGTCTTTTAGAATGACTACAGAACAGGTTGGATGTCTCATTATATATATGTCTATTACCCGGCTATGACTCTCCATATTGCCGTTACAGAGGAGAAATTACTATTATATCACCAGGGTTTCAGTTTATATCTCAAAGTCTCAGGTATTTCAGAGTATGCCAGCATATCATGGCAAACAGCAAAATTTCAGTATACCGGCATATGTTATATTTTGTATCCTGGCCGGCATATTTTATGTCCCAGCCAGCATATCTTTACATCTTGGCCAGCATATCTCAAAGTCTCAGTTCTCAGGTAAGTCAGTTTGTTAGCACATCATGTTATTAAGTGATATCTTGAGTCATATGTGTTTCAGTATGCCGGCATATCATGGCAAGAGTAAAGTTACAGTATGCCGGCATATCGTGGCATGAGCAAATGCCAGTATGCCAGCATATCATGGCAAAGAGCAAAATGCCAGTATGCCAGCATATCATGGCAAAGAGCAAGGTTTCAGTATGCCGGCATATCAATGCAAAGGTAAGATTTCAGTATGCCGGCATATCAATGCAAGGTAAGATTTCGGTATGCCGGCATATCATAGCAAGAGTAAGATTTCAGTATGCCAGCATATCATGGCATCGACCAAAATCCCCAATCACCGTTTATTTCGGTTTGCCAGCATATCAAGGCATCTATCAATAACTCATATCGTCGTTTATTTCGGCATGCCAGCATATCACGGCATTCTATAATCCTTTCAGTTATCGCCAATTCTGGCACAGTAATATATCGAGACATCGATCTCAAAGTTAACAAGCATCATATCTTTTATCGTATCCGGTTTCATAGAGTATCCCGGTTTAGCATATTAACATGTCTTATCATTTTTTGCATACTAACAAGTGCCCAAGAGGCAAAAGCAGCCCAAGAGGCAAAGCAGCCCAAGAGGCATATCAGTATACCGGCATTGTCAAAGCAGACAATGTCGATGAGACATAGCCCGAGAGGCAAAGTGTCGATATAGTGCCCAAGAGGCAAAGCAGCCCAAGAGGCATATCAGTATACCGGCATTGTCAAAGCGGACAACGTCGATGAGACATAGCCCGAGAGGCAAAGTGTCGATATAAAGCCCAAGAGGCAAAGTAGCCCAAGAGGCAAAAGCAGCCCAAGAGGCAAAGTAGCCCAAGAGGCATAGCAGTATACCGGCATTGTCAAAGCAGACAATGTCGATGAGACATAGCCTGAGAGGCTAAGTGTCGATATAAAGCCCAAAGAGGCAAATAGCTCAAAAGGCAAAAGCAGCCTAAGAGGCATATCAGTATACCGGCATTGTCAAAGCGGACAATGTCGATGAGACATAGCCCGAGAGGCAAAGTGTCGATATAAAGCCCAAGAGGCAAAGTAGCCCAAGAGGCAAAAGTAGCCCAAGAGGCAAATAGCTCAAGAGGTAAAAGTATCGATATGGCCAAAGAAGGCAAAGCAGTATGCCGGCATTGTCGAAGTAGACGATGTCGATGAGACATAGCCCAAGAGGCAAAGTGTCGATATAGCCAAAGAAGGCACAATAGTATTTTGAGATAGCCCGCGAAGGCTAGCATATCACGTATATGAGTATATGTCAAACGGGAGATTGCCTATGATGGCATGAGATAGAATCAGGCCTATGCAGGCCAGCATATCAGTTTTTGTGAATATGTGAGTTTGGGACTTTGGTATATTTTGTTGAAGCCTGTGCGCGACTCCGCGAGTCCCCCACAGCCTCGGGGGCTAATGTCGGGGATATAACCCCGGGTATACCAAAGTACCCCTTTGTTATGACTAATATATATATTGTATATGTTGTACTATGTGTGCAGGATATTGGAAAGCATTTAACAGCAGCCTGGGCCGGATTAACCAAAGCCCAGGCCGGAATAAACTGCTCCCAAGCCGGAATATACTTAACCAGGCCGGCATATCCCTTGCCAGGCCGGGATAAAGGTCTTAAACCGGCTGGCCGGCGCTGCTATAACCCGGCTGGGCCGGATTACAGTGTTCCGGCCGGGCCAGGCTGGGATCCCTGGCCCAGGCCGGATTATCTCTTTAGTAGGCCGGATTATCCCCTTGGTAGGCCGGGATATTCACTCCCAGACCGGATTATTCCTCTCCAGGTCGGGATTTACTACCTCCGGGACATATTCCTCGTCTAGCATCAACTCCAGCGCATCGTGCCAGTCCTGGGACGCCTCCAGGCTCGGACTGGCACATCCTCCACCATCGTATGCTGGTCTTGGGACGCCCCTTGGCTCAGACTAGCATATCCCTCCTCTCCTAGTCAGTCTTATCCTCAGGAGGAGGATAAGACTGATGACATGGTGATCCTGAAGACAGACGCTAGAAGACGAAGCCAAGTACTCCCAGTACAGACATCGATGGGACTAGCCCATGACCGTGACGCATCGCACAGTACTAAGGGCGGTACTGTGCTGATGCAGGCTATAGTGTGACAAGACCCCAGTAGTCATCTCAGCTACAGTGCATGTATAGTGTATTGTGGGCATCCCTTGTCCCCTGGGCTCCCTATATAAGGGGCACCAGGGGGATCGATCACGCCAAGCCTCCAGAGGAGGCTCATTCTCTCTCGCTCCATGGGAGCTCTCTAGCACTAGCTCTTTAGCTCCTGCCCAGTGCAGCCTTAGATAGGCAAGATACACAGCTCAAGGAGCACCATTGTAGCTCTCATGTGAAGCTCATATAGATCGGACATGCAGGAGTAGGGGTGTTACCTCCTCACGAGGGCCCGAACCTGGGTAGCTCGATGTGTTAGCAGTGACTTCTGTGCTCGGTCTCTACCGAGTCATCCCTCTCCCGGATCCACCAGCGTACAGTCGGCCCCCATTTAAGCCATCCTATGGCATATGTTGTTTCACACCACGACGACAGCCGGCGGCTCTGCTTCTGCCCCTGCTTCTTAACTTTGCGTACCAAAAACTTTAAGGTTTATCAGATCCCCGGTATGCCGGGTGCAGATGTAATATATACTCACTACAAGAAATGTGTTTGACTAGTGACCAACTCATATTGACCACATAAAAATTAGTCATAGATTTATGACCAACCTCGGATCAAATGGTCGTAAGCCGTTTCAGAGGGTTCAAGGTCTTAATCCTCATGACCAATTTAGTCCAAAAGGTCATAATGCTCAGACACGAAATGGTCATAACCTATATAATCGAATTTAGCACATTATTTTAATTGATTTTATGCGATTATGACCAATTTTAAATGGTCATACCACTATAACCGGTGTGACTAGATGTCCACCTCAGCAATTCTGCCTATGTGTCAACGTTTAGGTGTCATTAACGCCTACGTGTCAATGTCTAGGTGGCATTGATGCCTACGTATCAATGCTCTGACGAATGGGACCCATTATAATATTGACTCTTGACTATATGCCAGGTGGTCCGGTCCACCCCTACCCCTACCCACCCGCCAGGTGGGGTCCCACCCTACCCCACCCGTCAGGTAGGTCCCACCCGCCCTACCCCACCCCTACCCGGGTCCCACCCGCCCCTACCCACCCCTACCCCTACCCTAACCCTACCTGTCAGGTGGGTCCCACCCGCCCCCTACCCCTACCCCTACCCCACCTGTCAGGGTGGGGTCCCACCCGCCCCCTACCCCTACCCCACCTGTCACACCCGCCAGGTGGGTCCCCACCCCTACCCCTACCCCACCCGCCAGGTGGGTCCCACCCCTACCCGGGTCCCACCCACCCTACCCACCCCTACCCCACCCGTCAGGTGGGTCCCCACCCGCCCCCACCCCTACCCCACCCGTCAGGTGGGTCCCACCCGCCCCTACCCCACCCCTACCCGGGTCCCACCCGCCCCCACCCCTACCCCACCTGTCGGGTGGGTCCCACCCACCCCCACCCCTACCCCACCTGCCAGGTGGGTTCCACCCGCCCCCATGTGGGTCCCACATGTCATATGGGCAAGGAAAATATTTCTCGCAAAATATGCATCCAGGAGGATTCGAACTCAAGACCTCCAACATCTTGGTCATCCACCGTCCCCTACCACTACACCACCAAATCACTTGTGTCAAACAATGCTTTCAGTCCATTATATGCCTAATCGAATCTGTTGGGCCTGGGACTATATAGAACGTGACCGGCCCATCAAGTATCCCCCATTAATAGTATGGGCTGGCAAATGGTTTCGGCCCAAATAGCTTCCTAAAAAGAATTCATTATGAATAATTTAAGAACTACTTGAGTAATTGGACCACAAAATTTGCATATAAGCTCGGATTGAAATGATCCAAAAAGCAACTTTGTTCAACTCGCTTAGACTCATAATTTTCATGTTGGTGAGTTATTCATATATGTAAGTATTCTTTTTATCTTTATAATTCTCTTATGTTGTTTCCAGAATATCTTTAAAATGGTGGGCATGACCACACTTAGCTAGGGGTTTAATCTTGTGAAAATATTTATGGATTTCTATTGAAATAGCAACTTATGCATCTAAAAATATTTTTTAAAAAAAAATCATGAGCAAACTATGAAGCACTTGTAGTTCAAATTGGCCCCGCTTCCTGCTGAATCGGCAGAAAGTTGTCAGAAAATTAAAAATACCTATAAATGGTTTTTGTTCAACCAAGTGCTGAATTTTAAACTCTATGTGTCCTAATATTTTTTGAGATTATTTTGGCCCAATTTTCCAATTGAATTTTGGTAGCTCCTTCACTAAAACATCGATTTGTGTCACTCAGAAAATGAAAAATGAGATTTTTGTGCAAAAAAAAATGAAAACTTCCTTCTGCAACATTGTTTGTCATTCTGAGTCGAACACTTTTGCACAATATAGGATCATTTGGACAAACTATGTCATGGTTGTGGCTATAACATTGGTAGTTTGACTTAAAAGTTAGGAATCTTCATACATGATAGCTCTGTTTTGAGAACACTTTTTTTAAAAAATATAATATTGAAGTTTATTATTTTCCTTGTAACTAGGTCACATAACATGATGCAATGCAAAGGTTTTTTATTTTTTTGATTTTTTTGAATTTCTTATGTCAATTTTAAAAGGCGTTCAAAACAGCGGCGCGACTGTTCTTAGATCGGGGTGGAATCTTGCAAAACTTTTTGTAGATCTATGAAGAAATAGCAACTTTGCACCTAAAAATATTTTTTGCAAAAAATATTGAGCAAGATATGAAGCACTTGTAGTTCAAATTGGGCCCGCTTCCAGCTGAATCGGCAGAAAGTTGTCGAAAAACTAAAAAATACCTACAAATGGTTTATTGTTCAACCAATGCTGAATTTTAAACTCTGAGTGGTCTAGTATATTTGGAGATTGTTTTGGTCCAATTGTCAAATTAAATTTTGGTAGCTCCTTCACAAAAACATCGATTTATGGCAATCAGAAAATGAAAAATGACTTTTTCGTGCAAAGAAAATGAAAACTTTCTTCAGCAACATTGTTTGCCATTCCAAGTCGAACAATTCTACATAATATAAGATCATTTTAACAAATGATGTGATGATTGTGGCTATAACATTGGTAGTTTATAAGAATATGGTCAAATCGCATTTGTGGGTTTTCAGCCAATCAGAGGACAGATGCATCCAACCCACGGATCACCACACCAATGCAAGCCTGAACCGTCCAGATCATCTCCATCCAACGGTCTAAATTCTCCTCTAGCTTGAGCTCCCCCACCCGCCGAACAAAGTCGGATCGAAACCCTAGCCAGAAACCCTAGCCCCCTCCTTCCTCCTCCTCGTTCAGAACCACCCTTCCCCTCAGATCCGCCGCCACCCACCTATCCCCTCCGATGGCAGCGAATCCCTCGACACCAGACCTTCGACACCAACCGCGCCTCGCTAGCGGGGCTTGTTACCAGGA
>QXEO01001928.1:685000-1026768 GCA_007115705.1 Dactylis glomerata | reverse complement strand
GAACAGGAACAGAGGCCGGGATATAATCTGATCACCGGGACATAATGAAGAAAGGTATGTTGAACCTGTCGAGGCTCCACAGCTAGGACTGGGGAACCTCGGCAGCTTCGGGGACTAGTGTTGGGGGGATAACCCCCGGTAGGGTCAAGAGACTAGAAAGACACAAAGTCTATGGTTGACTTATGCCGGGTTATCAAGAAAGGGCCTGGCCGGAATATAAGAGCATCGGCCAGGCCGGCATATGTGTGTATCCCGGCTAATACTTGGATATGCCAGTATAGCCGGAATACTGGTATATGTGTGCCGGCATATACTTAGATATGCCGGCCTAACCATTTGGTGTGTTGTGCAGGAGCAGGGGAGGCCGGATTACCCGACCCTCGTAGGTCGTTGGTCCGGCATATATGTCCTGGGTATGGCCAACGGTCATATCCGGGATACTTAAGTCAACCAAGGTGTCATATCCCTACAATCAAGGAAGAAAACATCCAAGCATGGTAGCAGAGTAAGATGGCAGGGTGCACAGTGGAGGTTACCTACCCTCACTGTGCACAAGTACGAGCTCACCGCACAGAGGTAAGGCCACAGTTCAAGAGGTACAAGGTACAGGGATATGGCGTCCCATCGAGAGCAATCAGGGGCGAAGTCAAGGGTCTCTGCCATCGTCACCAGCTCCTGTTTGGAGTGTAGCCCGTGTCTTGTGGTCTTGTATGACCGTTGTAACCCTGGCCACCACTATATAAGGTGGCACAGGGAGCCCTGGTAAAGGGTTGGTCACTCTGTGTTCCTACACTTAGCAGTTCATCTTCCTTCTCTAGCAGAGAGCTTGGAAGCACCATTGTTGTGTACTACATCAACCCAAATATACAACCAGTAGAGCAGGAGTAGGGGTGTTATCTCCTTACGAGAGCCCCGAACCTGGGTAGATCAGTGTCTCTTTCTGTCGTGCTTTTTAGCTCGTTCCCCTCTCCCGAATCCACCAGCATCTAGCTCGAACCCCATTTAAGCCATCCCATGGCATATGTTGTTTCACCACGACGACAGAGGCGGGGGTTGAAGCGGCCTCTTCCTCGTGAGGAGCCCCCGAGCTTGGAGGAGTGACCTCCTCCTTGGCGATTACCTTGACGTCCCGCTCTGCGACGAGAACGGCACTTGCAGTCCTTGGAGTTGCCGCGATGTAGAGTAGCAAGGGCTCGCGAGTCGCTGGGGCAACCATGATCGGTGGGCTCGTGAGGTACCTTTTTAACTCGGCGAAGGCCTTGTCGGCTTCAGGAGTCCACTCGAACTTGCCGGTGCGCTTCATGAGTTTGAAGAAGGGCAAAGCTTTTTCCCCACTCCTCGCGATGAAGCGCCCCAGGGCTGCCATGCACCCCGCGAGGCGTTGAATTTCCTTAAGATTGCGCGGAGGACGCATCTCTTCGATGGCCTTGACCTTGTCGGGGTTCGCCTCTATCCCACGGTTGGACACGAGGAACCCCAACAGCTTTCCCGACGGTACGCCAAAGGCGCACTTGGCGGGGTTGAGCTTGATGTTTACCTTCCTCAGGTTGACGAATGTTTCCTCCAGATCCTCGATGAAGGTGTGACCCTCGCGAGTCTTGACGATGATGTCATCAACGTAGGCTTCCGCGTTCCTTCCCATCTGAGTCCCTAGGGCTTTACGCATGAGCCTTTGGAAGGTGGCTCCTGCGTTCTTCAGGCCGAAGGGCATACAGACGTAGCAGTACACCCCACAGGGCATGATGAAGGCGGTCTTCTCCTCGTCCTCCTTTGCCATCTTGATCTGATGATAGCCGGAGAAAGCATCCAAGAGGCAAAGGAGGTCGCAGCCGGCGGTGGAGTCGACGATTTGATCTATCCTCGGGAGAGGGTAAGGGTCCTTGGGATAGGCCTTGTTGAGACTTGTGAAGTCCACGCAGAGGCGCCCACTGCCGCTAGCCTTTGAGACGACCACCGGATTAGCAATCCAGGTGGGGTGGGCTACCTCGCGTATCAACTTGGCCTCCTTCAGCTTCTCTATTTCCAGTTCTACTGTGTAGAGTATTTTACAAGCTTTCCAACGCATATTTATTTGCTGGAAAAGGATTTGTAAATCTCTTGGAAATTTAGTTTGAAAAACATATCTGAAACAGTTTTGAACTAATTCGAAAAGGCGGGAAAATAAATAAAAAGGAAACGGACCGAATCTAAACTAGCTAGGCCTAGTTCAAACCAAACCCGAACAGGCCGGCCCAGAAAACGGTTCGCTTCGGCGGGAAAGAATAAAAACGAATCCTGACAGCTGGGGTCCACACGTCAGATCTAATTAGAAACCCGAATCGGTATGCTAGCGTTGGATCAAGATCGAACGGCTGCTACGCGTCGTCTTCCTCAGTCAGGGCGGAGCTCACCGGCGTTGCAGTGAAGAGTGTTCGACGGCGAGGGAGTGACGTAGAGGATGCAGAACTTGACGGCGACGTGCGGAATCGGCTGCGGCGTGACTCCTCCTCCGATTCCCAGCGGCGGCTCGCTCCCAGGTGGTCGAACACGGCAGCGCGCTTCGCGTCCAGTACCTCGCCGGCGTGGCGAGCGTCGACGAAACAGAGCGAGAGGGAGGGAGAGAGGGTGTCTGGGAGGTAGCTGGGAATGAGGCGAGTGTCTCCGTTTGATCGGCGGGGGTATTTATAGGTCGGAGCGTCGGGGGAGAGAGCGTCCAGTACCTCGCCGGAGCGGGGGCCCTGGCAATGCTCGAAGGTCGCTCCGGGCACGGCGGTCTCGGGGGCGTGCTAGGAGGGTTCTGGCTTGGCCGCGGGGTGCTGTGGGTCTGCTCTGGCGAGGGCAGGGCGGTCGGCATCGCGCAGAGAAGAAGATGACTGGGAGGGGGCCCTGGGCGCGTTTCTCCTCCTTCCTCCACTTCTCATGGCTTGGGTCGGGGCTGGGGGCGCTGGGCTCGACCGCGGCTTCTCCCAGGAGCATGGCTACAGCGCTTGGGCGAGCAAGCACAGTGATCATCACAGTGAACTCAGATTTGGTTTGATTTCTCTGCCAGTGTTCGACGAAATGCCCGCAAGAACTTGAATTTTGAGTTTTTGAAATTTTCCAGTTTGAGTGATCAACATATTGGCCAAGGGGTCCTGCCATATTTTTGTTTTGGAGAAATAGCAGGTTTTGCACAAATCTTAATTCAAATTTTTGGTATAGCCACTGTTTCAGATTCAAACTTTGGTTCAAGTTTGAGTGATGCTCTAGTTTGAATTTTTAGTAGATTTTTGTTGGTTGAGTTAGTATGTAACTTGGTTAAGCTCAACTAACTGGCCAAACATGAAGGTGGGTTACAGATTTCTTAATCCAAGGGTTCAAAGTAGGGTAGTCAAACAGATTTCCTAGATCATCTTATTCTTCTCTTTTTCTTTCTTTCCTTTGTTTCTTCTCTCTTTGGTTCTTATAATCTTTCTCATTTGCTTCTGTTAGTTAACTTAGAATTAACTAACTATTGCACAACCAAAAGAAACACACATGAAATCATAAAAGACATAGAATAGTGAATACATGTATGCATGGAATATTGGACAAAAAGTTTTATCTGGGTCCAAAATTTGGCACTTAATTTAATAAGAAGTGGATTACAATTTCTGAGTTGTTACATGCTTGGTATCATATTAACAATGCTCATCATAGGTGTACCAAAAAGCACTCTACCACGATCCTCCTTAGAAATTTTTATGTTGGTATATCTAGTTGGAATAGGTATGTTCTCGATACTCTTATAGGAGGTAATTTTCTGGGTACTCCCACTGGAGAAGCATGCACTATAATTGAAAGTTTAGTGGGAATACCACCTATTCATGTTGCTAAAACTGAGACCACCTTGGAGGAGGTGGTAGAAAGGCTCAGCTCTTTAGAGAAAAGTTTGCCAAGTATCCTAGAAAATGCTAGCCGAGTTAGTGAATTAATAGAAAATATTGGTAAGAGAATCACCAGTTTAGAGGCTAGCACTACTCTTGATAATCAAAACTTAAGGATTGGTAAACTAAAAGAGTCTATGGAAACTCTTAGTTTAATCTTCTCTTCACTTAAATTTAAGAAAGAGAAAGTGTTTGTTGGAAAAGAGCAAAAATTTATGTATGTTCCCAAGGTTTCTGCGCTTAAAACTCAACATGTTCTTAAAATTGGTAAGACTCTTAGTTCCACTAAGGGTGACTTGCAGGTTGAATCATCTTCGGGAACTTCCAAAGTGCTTACTGAGGTAAGTGATGCTTCATCACTTGATGTTACTTGATTCGCAATTTTCTGCGCCTAGCTCAAAGGCGTTAAAGAAAAGCACTCTTGGGAGATAACCCATTATTTTATTTTCAGTACTTTTTCTTTTATTTGAGTCTTGGAAGTCATTACTACTGTAATGACCGCTCCTTATCTTGTTTATTTCGTTTTTGTCCCAAGAGAAGCCTCTAATTCGAGTGAGGTAAAGATTTGGGGATGTTGCTGTCCTGAAACTATTTTCGGTGCTGCACCGTAAAAATTCGTATAAATTCTCTGTATATCTTTTGGACCTGCGATTTCTTATGCATATGTCCCAGGTTATATCCAAACTTTCGTTAGTTGAACACTTTTTGATTTGAGCAACAGAAAACCCCACAAAAATTCGGCCTTTGTCAGCTGTTCTGTTTTGACAGATTTCTGCCAATATTTGTGTTTGCCGCTTTATCGCTTTCTTTTAAGTTCTTTTGATCATGGAACTTTTGGGGAGGTTGATACAGTAGTATTTGCTATATATGTGGTGGTTTTGAGTTGAAACCTGATGCAAAAAGAGGTTGATTATATGTTATGCTACACTAATGTTGCTAATAGATTTGTGTTTAGTTTTGTATGAAGAAAGTTTTCAAGTGTAGGGATGGGAGAATGATAAGATGAGTTGAAGAATGGACAAAAGCTCAAGCTTGGGGATGCCCATTAATCACCCCAAGTAATATCCAAGAAGTACAAGCGTCAAAGCTTGGGGATGCCCCCGAGGCACCCCTTCTTCATCGGCAAAAATCAGGTCACCTTTCAAAACACTATATTTTTATTGCTTCATGCACTATGTATTTTTCTTGGAGCGTCAGTTGTTTTAGTTTTCTTAGTTAGTTTAGTTTTGTTTGCTGCAATAAATGGTTGGACCCCAATAAATTTCCTTTGGAGGAGATGTACTCGTTTTCATTTGCAAAGAACACTCCGTTTTTCATTCTTACAATTTCACCGGGTGTTCTTCTTTTTTCGCTACTGCTTTTGGTTTTCGTTTTCGCCTTGATTTGCGTTCAGACCTTGTCATATATTTTCATCAAGGTGTATTTTTGCCTCTGATCTTTATTGGTTTTCATCAAAAGAGGTGTCTTTAAAAATTTCAAATGGTGTTGGAAAAAAGAAAAAGCTTTATGCAAAAAAAAGTGGTACAAGAAGGAGCTTGTGTAGACTGCGGCTTAGGCTTTTTCATGTCATGCTTGATGTATTTTTGATAGTATGCTTAGTGGTTTTGCTGTAGCATTACTTGTCTCAAATAACTGATATTTCTTAATGAGCCTTTGAAAAAAATCATGCGTTATTTTTATTGTATGGAAGCATTATTTTGGTTTTCTCCTTGATGCTTTATTTGGGTTGACTTGGCGCATGCTCACACATGTTAGACTCTTAGAAAGTCGCCAATAGCCTCTATGATCATTTAGTTTTTGACTTTTGATGCCATCTTATGCTTCTTTTAATGTCACTTTGTCGCTCTGCATGATTATGGCCATTATTGCTCTCTTAGTTGGTCGCTCCCAGTCTTTTGCTAGCCCTCGCCTTGTACTGAGTATGAGCTCTACTCGTCCATCCAACTCCTAAAAGCCAAAGTTTTCCAAAGTGTCCACCATACATACCTACTAGCAATTTGCTATTCCAAGTAAATTTGACTTGCTTTTATTTTCTCTTCAAATTAAACTATTACCAGTGTTATGCAAAATTCGGTCAGTAAAGCTCTCATGCACCGGAAGGCACACTTTACTTTTTCCTGTTCTTAAAAATTTGACATTTTGGTCTCTTATGTTGAGTTGTTATGCTTGCAAGTTGTAAGTTGGAGACTAGCCCAGCCATGCAGTCATGGGCAAGCTTTCAACATTGCACTTCTTATTTGAGTTGATATCGTGATCTTTTGTTTATGGATGCCCGCGGTGTGAAATGAATTGGGAATCTTGTGGGGATCATGGAGTTTGTATATGTGTTAGGGAAACGCCGGGCCGCTAATCTAAGACATGCATAATTCATGGTGGAAATTTGCAGCATACCCATGGTGAACATTCGACGACGCATCTCACAATAAAAAGCTAAACAAATGGCAAATAAAAGAGATATCGAGGTGTTCATTGTCTGCTTGTCCTGTTATTTTGATGTGGGCTTGTTCCATGTCATCGGGCACAGAGGTACCCCATTGGCGGCTCTCAATGATATGCATATATTTACAATGACAAGAGCCTTGCTTGGGACTCTAAGTAAAGTAGCATGAGGTTTGGGTACACGTATTCACGGGACACGAGGTTTTCAACTTATGATTTGTCAAGCATATGCATCATAATTGTTCTCGCATTAACTTTAACCATTCAAGATGCTTATGATGGGGGCAATGAGAGCTCAAAGCCGGTAAGTACCATAATTTTTGAAGGTTATAAAACTTGCAATCACTGCTTCCCTCCGTGAAGGGCCTTTCTTTTACTTTTATGTTGAGTCACCACCGTCTATCTTTATGCACTATTAAGAGAGCATAGTTGTCATTCTTAGTATAATGTGCATTGTCCCAAAGTTTTCATTGATTGATTCATATTGTTGGTTTCACTTGTTCTCAAATTATTTGTATCTAGTCGCCCTCTTAAACTTGAAGGCGTCCTATGCATTTATGTTTTGCTCTCTTTGAAGGACAAGCTGAAAACCATTTGTATGTTTTTCTTATGATTTGAACACATGTTTGACTTTCATTGTTTCATTTTCATGATCTTTTGTTTGTGTTCATTTTAATGTTTACAACATAGTTGCTAAGTTCTTATTGTCAAGATTATATCTTCATGCCTATGTTTTAAGTTCTTATGATCCCAGCTCACAAATGCTTACATATATGATCAAGATTGTGTAGGTGCATGTCACCTCAAAAATTATTCTTTTGTTATCACTTACCTACTCGAGGACGAGCAGGAGTTAAGCTTGGGGATGCTTGATACGTCTCCAACGTATCTATAATTTTTGATGCTCCATGCTTGTTTTTACACCATTTGCCTACTGTTTCGTTACACTTAGTGGCACTTTTATGCATTTTCCGGAACTAACCTATTAACGAGTCGCCATAGTGCCAGTTCCCTGTTCTCTGCTGTTTTTGTGTTTCAGAAGTGATACACAGGAAATATTCTCGGAATTGGACGAAACAAGTTCCTGAAGTCTTATTTTGTCCAGGAGCTTCCAGTCATCCGAAGGAGAGTAGGAGGGGAGCCACAGGGGCCCCACATGCCAGGCAGGCGTGGCCAGGGCCTGGGCCGCGCCAGCCAGGGGTGACGCCACCTGGCTCCACCTCTAACATCGCCCCTTCGCCTATAAAGACCCCCCGACGGGAAAAACCTAAGTACCCGATCACTTTTCCAGAACACATCGCGATCCGCCGCCGCCGTCGACCCGAAGATCGGGAGGGTCCAGAAGCTCATCCCGGCACCCTGCCGGAGAGGGGAATCGCCACCGGAGGTCTTCTTCATCGCCATGCTTGCCTCCGAAGCGATGAGTGAGTAGTCTACCTTGGACTATGGGTCCATAGCAGTAGCTAGATGGTTGTCTTCTCCACCATATGCTTCATGTTTAGATCTCATGAGTTGCCCTACATGATTGAGATCACCGTTATGTAATTCTACATGTTTGGTTTGTTGGGATCCGATGAATATTGGTATTATGATTGAGTTGCTGTACTGAATTATATCTTTTGTTATCTCTATGTTGTTTATGATCTTGCATGCTCTCCATTGTTAGTAGCTATCTTGGCCGAGTAGTTGCTAGTGACTCCAAGAGGGGGTATTTATGCTCGATAGTGGGTTCATGCCTCTATTTAACCTGGGGGAGTGACAGAAACCTCTAAGGTTGTAGATGTGATGTTGCTACTAGGGAGAAAACAACATTCATATGCTCAAGGGCATATGCTTTGTTTACATTACACACTTTGCTTAATGCAATTATCTGTTGTTCGCAACTTAATACTTGTGGAGTTCTCGGATTGATTCGCCACAAGTGGATTATTAGTCATAGATGCAGTTGGATGGCGGTCTATGTATTTTGTTGTAATGCCCAGAGTAAATCTCATAGTGATCTTCTTGACATATCACGTTTATCTTTATTCTATCAATTGCCCAACTGTAATTTGTTTACCCAGCATGTGTTATTTATCTTATGGAGAGACACCACTAGTGAACTGTGGACCCCGGTCCTATTTCCATCATATTGCTATCACCTGTTTACTTTACTCGCATACTTCTACTGTTTTCCACTCGATACGCTCATAACCTTTGTTTCAAGAAACCGGTGAGATTGACAACCTCATCGCAAGTTGGGAACAAAGTACTTGGTTGTGTGTGTGCAGGTTCCGCGTTGCAGCTAGCAAGCAAAGCTTGGACGAGGCGCCATATATAAATTGTCCAAAGCTATCGCTAAGCCAGTCCGCATCACCTTCAGTCGTTATTGTCTGCTTTTCTCCTGATCGATATACCTTGGTTCTTAACTGAGGGAAAACTTGCTGCTATATTCATCAAAACTTTCTCTTGGGGTTTACCAACTGGCCGGTCATTTACTACAAGCCAACAAGTTTTCTGGCACCATCATCACCGCGCCATCAGGATGCCTTCAAGACTAAGTTCCGCAAAGCCCACTGATGGCGTGTAGATGACCGCCCAGTTGGGAACCCCAAGAGGAAGGTATAATGAGCACAACAGCAAGTCTTCCGTCAGTATGAAACCAAGGTTTATCGAACCAGTAGGAGAAAGAACCAACTTCCGAAGGTTGATGCTCACTAGCTTCGCGACTGCTCCAGACAATTTATATATGGTGCCTCATCTAGGGCGTAGCTTTGCACCAGCAGCAACGTGGAACCTGCACACAACAGAACCAAGTACTTTGCCCCAACTTACAGTGAGGTTGTCAATATCAACGGTTTGTTGTAAACAAAGGATAAAGCGTATCGAGTGGTAAAAGATAGTAGTTTGCAAGAATGTAAATAAAGCGAGTAAACGGTAAATGGTAATAACAATGTAAAAGAATGGACCGGAGTCCACAGTTCACTAGAGGTGTCTCTCCATAAGATAAATAACATGCTGGGTAAACGAATTACAGTTGGGCAATTGATAGAATAAAGCAAGCATACAAATGTCATGAGGATCACTATGAGATTCACTTGGGCATTACAACATAAAACATAGACCGTAATCCAACTGCATCTATGACTAATAATCCACCCGCCGGATGTCATCCGAGCAACCGTTGGGTATTAAGTTACAAGCAACAGATTATCGCCTTAAGCAAAGTGTGTAATGTAAATAATACAAATTTCCTTGAACACAAGATTGTTGTTTTCTCCCTAGTAGCAACAGCACATCTACAACCTTAGAGGTTTCTATCACTCCCCCAGATTACTAGAGGCATGAACCCACTATCGAGCATAAATACTCCCTCCTGGAGTCACTAGCATCTACTCGGCCAAGATATCTACTAGCAACGGAGAGCATGCAAGATCGTAAACAACATAGATATGATAAATTATAAATCAACTTGACAAAGTATCAATATTCATC
Source organism: Dactylis glomerata (assembly GCA_007115705.1). NCBI lineage: Eukaryota > Viridiplantae > Streptophyta > Magnoliopsida > Poales > Poaceae > Dactylis > Dactylis glomerata. Next base: position 1,016,971 of record QXEO01001928.1, on the reverse strand, counting down.
GAATCCCAACAAACACAACATGTAGAATTACACAACGATGATCTTGATCATGATAGGCAGCTCACAAGATCTAAACATGAAGCACATGGAGGAGATGACAACCATCTAGCTACTGCTATGGACCCATAGTCCAAGGTAGATTACTCACACATCACTCCGGAGGCAGGCATGGTGATGAAGAAGGCCTCCGGTGGTGATTCCCCTCTCTGGTAGGGTGCCGGGAAGAGCTTCTGGACCCTCCCGATCTCACATCGATGACGGCGGCGGCTTGCAGTATGTTTCATGGTAAATTGATCGGGTTTTTTAGGTTTTCCTCGCTGAGGAGAATATATAGGCAGAAGGGTGGCGTCAGGAGGTGGGCCAGGTGGCCCCACCACCTGGTGGCATGGCCAGGGGCTGGCCCGCGCCACCCTATGGTGTGGCTGGCCCCTGGTCACCCTCCTTCTCTACTTTGGACTCCATATCATGTCGGGAAAAATAGGAACTTCGGCTTTTGTTCCATCCAATTCCGAGAATATTTCCTGTGTAGCTTTTCTGAAACACAAAAATAGCAGAAAACAGGGAACTAGCGCTGTGGCATCTCGTTAATAGGTTAGTTCTTGACAAGGGTATAATTACTAGAGCCCGTTAGTTGAGTACCCCTGAGGCCCGTTAAGCTGGGCCCAACTGTAATGATAGTCGAATACGAGTTATTACCGTATGTCGATATTTGTAATCTGTATCAAACCCGACCCGATCCTCGAGACCTGGCCACCTATATATAGGGGCCAGGAGGGGACGGGGTAGAGCAGATTGAAAGCAAGCCAGGTTGAATACCCAAGTTTACTTTCGATATATACTTATTTCGACTAACTTTACCTTCGAGTTCATCCGACGCCCTATCTCCCCGATCCTAAGTCCTTCATCTAGGACATTTGCCGAGTTAACCCTCATCAATTGGCGCCGACCGTGGGGACTCTGGGCGTTGGAATCATGAATTCGACGGCTTTTTCGCTTTTAGCCAACAGCAGTCCAGAAGTCGACGGAAGTCAAGAGATAGAACTAACAATCGGAAGTTTGAGCATCTTCATCGGGCCGTCGGGTTCCTCTCGCCTTTCGGATCCGACGAAACAAGATCAAGATCCGTTGGCACAAGAACCCGAAACAACAATAATGATGGAATATTCTGAAGGCTCTTCCAGCGAAGTAAACTCGCCGGTCAGCCTAGAAGAAGTGCAAAAAGAAAAGATCGCAGAAGACGACGAAGAAAAGGAAAATTTTGACGTGGAAGTCCAAATCGACGATCTCACGATCTGCCTCGACAATATCTCAGACAATTCAACAAACACATGGAAGACAGGGTTAGAGCTTAGTGAAGACAGCAACTCGATCTTTTCAAGCTTTAATAGCAATATCGGCAAGCAGTGCCAGATACTCGCCATTGTGGGCGACAACTCAGAAGAATTTGATGAAAATAACAACCCAGTGATAAACCCAGCAAATATCGACAGAGGAGCAAATCACCTAGCAGAAGGACAAACAGTGGAATCCCTCACAGCCAGGGAGAAAATTCGACTATCGGTCGACGAGTGGAAAATAATAAGAGAAGCCGTAGAACACGGCACGCCAATACCATCCAGCTCCAGCAAAGACATGCTTTTTGGGTATCATTACGCCCTCAGGCAGCAAGCAAAGCAATTAGCAAAGGAAAAGGTAGAGATACAAAGAAGAAAAGATTCAGCCATCGCAGCCAGTGAAGTTGCTCGTAGAGCACGAAGCGACGCATCGTACAGCAACGCAAGGAAAAATCATCGACATGGTTCAAGGTACGATAACCTCGAGTATTCTGACAGGCAGAGTATTTCCAAAAACCTCGACTCGTCCTTCCTATCGGTCGACGAGCAGGGAAACATCCTGCCAAAAACTCCTGAAGCAGCACTAGTGGCAGCACAAGCATATCTACTTACAACTCGACCAAGTCCAGGAGATCCTAGAGAACATATGCATAGAGCAGCGCTAAACGGACTCAATATGGTGGGCCACAAGCTATCAGCAAAAGGAGAAGAAGCACATCACCACAAGGAAGTGCATAAAGCAAGATCACCTCGCCGTCACAACAGTCCTCGGCATAAAAGCAGCAAACACCGATCTCGATCGCCATCACCAAAACAGCACGGTGGAACTCGAAGATCGCGATCCCCAAACGAAAGACGCGACTATGAGGACGACGAAAAGGAGATGGGGGCATCGTGCTTTGCCCGTAGGGTTCGCATCACGCCAGTGCCTAAGGGATTCAAGCTACCTCATGATCAGCAAAAATACGACGGGTCGCAGGAACCGCAATCATGGCTCGCAGATTACTTACAGGCAGTCCAAATACTAGGAGGAACCAAAGAAACAGCAATGCAAAGTCTGCAACTACACCTCACCGGCGCAGCAAGGTCATGGTTGAGCAAATTAGAGAAAGAATCCATCGGAAGCTGGGAAGACCTCACAAAGCAATTTACAAGCAACTTCAGGTCGACATACAAACGACCAGCATCAATAGAAGAAGTCAAGGCATGCGTACAACAACGCGACGAAACATTACGGGCGTACATCCAAAGATAGAGCCTCATCAAAAACTCAGCAGTCGAAGTTTCAGACGAAAGAGCAATAGACGCGTTCATCATTGGATTAAGGCGAAGAGACCTAGTCGAAGAGATGGGTCGAATCAAGCCAAAAACAGTGTCAGATCTCATGGACACAGCAAACAGATTTGCAGATGGAGAAGATGCGTGCAACAACAAACGGACACGATCTCCAGAGGACGATAGAAGAAACAGATACGGAAGTCAAAGAAGACGATCCCGAAACTACGACACCTACGGCTCTCATAACCAAGTCGCCGCAGGATATAAAGACAATAGTTATCAGGGAAACGAACGCAGAAGCTCAGGATATCGCAGCTACGGAAGAGAGGAATATAAGAAGTTCCCACCAAGAGAATCCACAGAGTACAACCCATCACCAGAGGATATGCTCAACGGGCCTTGTCATATACATTCAGCGTTCATCGACGGGAAGCGAGTATCAAGGCACGCGATGAAAGACTGCACAACATTCTTAAAGCTACAAGAAGCAGCAATAAACAAACAAACCGAGGCAAGGCGACAAGGATTCGAAGGAAGCAACAATCTCGCGACAAACCAGCAAGGAAACAATGGAGCTCCTCAAGGACAAGACCAGCAAAACAAGGGACACGACGACGACGACGAAGGATACGTCCCATCAAAAGGACACATTACAACAATGATACAACCTGTGCCCAAGTCGAACAAAGAAGAAAAGAGTATAACTCGACAAGTCAATCTAGCAGTCATGTCGCCTCCAGCTACAACAGAATATCTGCATTGGTCAGAACAACCAATCGAGTTCAACAGAGAGGACCACCCCATAACAGTACCTCGGCCAGGAAACTGCGCCTCTGGTACTCAAAGCTCAAATCGGCGCGTATGATGTCGACAGAATATTCATGGACGCAGGAAGTGGAATTAACCTGATATACGCGAAAACACTCAGGGCAATGCACATATCATTGGAATTCCTAAAACCAACAGATTGCTCCTTTCATGGAATCGTACCAGGAAGTGCTAATTACCCATTGGGACGAATAGCACTCAATGTTTGCTTTGGCAACCGACAAAACTACAGAAGGGAAAAACTAGATTTCGAAGTCATGGACTGGCCATCGCAATATCACGCGATCCTCGGGCGACCCGCGTTTTCGCGATTCATGGCTGTGCCTCACTACACATATTTGGTACTTAAAATGCCAGGACCAAAAGGAATAATCACAGTGAAAGGAAGCTTTGAAGTTTCAGATCTCTGCGACAGGTAATTCCACAAGATGGCGCAAAATTTTGGCATAATAGCCAACCATGCAGAAAAAGCAAAGAGCGCGACTACAGAAGGCGTCAAGCTACTCGAAGGATGCACCGCGGAGCCGAAACAAAGAAGCCACGAACAGCAACACCAGGAGAAGACACAGGGAAAGCTACGGCGACATAAGCATCATAAAGACAATAGAGTAGAACAATAAAGGCCGTAAAAGCCACGAGTTATTCCAGGGGCAATGCCCTCTAGATCCAGAACACGGGTCACAGGCCGGATCTCTTGGGTCACCCCATGTATCTTACATTATAAGTATAAATAAAGACAAAGCGTTCCTCATATTCGAGTTTACGAGTCTTTCAAGGAGAATATGCGGCAAACGCACGAACCATACAAACACGCCTTGAGAATAAATTTCAGACATATAGTCGCGAAAAATCTCTCGCGTTCCACACATAATTTACAACATCGGGTTATCAGAATCATCTACACCCAAAGGATCTAAATAATGATACTCGCGGAAAAACGCGGCATCCGCCTCTAGAAGCCTGGCTACAAGTCTTCGAGCAGGTTGAAGCGTGTTCTCCATATGAACCCGAAGGCTAGCTCCACCGGGAGCTAAACTTAAGGACATCGTGCTATAATTCAATCTGGGGTGCCACTTGCGTATCCACCCGAGAGCAAAATTGGCACCAGCCACTAAGTTCAGTTCTATTAACCTATGAATACGATGGCTAGATCGGAAAGCATCAAGAAGAAGGGGGAAAGTTGCAGGCAAAGGATTACGGGGAAGCATAATGGAGTGCATAGTTGTAAGAGCTCGCCGGCAACCATCAACTGACTCGCCAATGTGCTGGGCACGATCTTGAAGCAATACAATGGCGCTACGGCGTCGAGGATCAGACCACAGAGTCTCATAGCCAGTCGACATCTTCTCCAAAGCAGCATTTCGCTCAGCAACTCGACGTTCTTCAGCAGCAAAATCCAAGCAAGTACCTACAATGACAAATATATCACAAAAGAAGTGCACAAACAGCCAAAAGAAGAAGTCGAAAGAAAACTCACATCGCAACAGCTCGCCAGCAGACTCGACAATTCCAAGAATGAAAGATTCGCATTCTTCATTGTGAACAACCTTCGCCGTCAAGCTGGAGACCTTTTCTTCAAGTGAAGAGATTTTCTTCATATAGCCGCTGGCCTGGCTAGCCTTTTTAATAGCCATCTGTGCTTGGCGTTTGGCCAAGGATAGGCGAGTCTCAAGATCGGATATCCTGGAAGAATATTCTTCACAGTGACTACATCGACTAGAAGTCGACGAAATCTGAGGATTGAGTCCGCGAGCAGAGGAAGGAGCAGGAGCATGAGAAAAAGGATCACTGTCACGCATCGACTACAAAAAGAAAGAAAGGAGAAACAATTTCAGAAAGATAGCATAATACTCCATGCAAAGAAGATATATTTACATAAGAGCATAACCCTCTGGCTAAGATTCTCGGGTTGCACTTAATTGGAGTCTTTACATTCAAAAGGAGCAAACTAAGTACTACGGAGAAGCTGAATCTACGCCACCTCAGCATTGTGCTCCGTGGAAGAAGGGGGCGCGGCCAGTTCCTCGCTAGAAGTCGATGGTGGCACCGGAGCCTTCGGCGCTGGAGATGGTGCAGCAGGCACAGCAGAGGCTGCCGAAGGAGAAATTGTGTTCAGCAGTGCAGGCGCCAACTTCTTCGCCTTCTCGAAAAACACCTTCATCTCGTCGCGGGTATAGCCATGAGGGGAGTTAACTTTCTCCCAGTCAAAGTCTGTACCATGCGCAAGAGAAAGGGGAATGGCACCTTCGGCGCCGCGCTTAATGGACAACCCCTTCAGATGGAGAGTAGGGTCTTCATCGCTGTCAAAAGTCTTGGCGAGTTCAGTCAGATTGCCCTTCGGGATTGCCATCTTTTTCTTCGGCCACAACCCGGCAAATAGCCGTGACAGAACGCGGCCAACCAACTCAAAAGTTTCCTGGATAGATATCCAGTTCTCTTCGAGTAGGTTAACCGCATCCATAAGAGGATCATCGTCCATTTGCAGGGACGACGGAGATACCCCTGAAAATTCTATGCAATAGAAAAGAAAAGAAGAGGCAAGTGTCAACAAGTACACCAGTGCAACAGGGGACGAAAACAGAAGACAAGTCGAAAGAAACTTACTTTCGGCAGCAGTAGACATGGTGTGAAGACGCTCTGCCACGGCCTGCTCTCGTTGAGCATGCTCTTTGTTGGCATCTGCTAACGCCCTCTCAGCATTCTTCGCCTTGGCAAGCGCAGATTTTTGCGACTTCTCAGCAATTGCCTTAGCAGAGGTCGCAGCATCATAAGCTTTTTGCGAAGCTTTGAGCTCCGCTTCCAGCGACGCAATGCGAGCATTGGCTGTCGCTAAAACAGCTGTGAAAGCAGACGAAAGAAAGTCAGATAAACAACAAAAGACAAAAGGGCAGAAGAAAAGTAATGATTGAATATCAAAATCGCACCTTCGGAAGATTTTGCAACCTTTAGGTACCCCGCACACTCCGTGCCCAGGGCGATAAATCTCTTGACTAGAGCCTGATAAAAGAAGAGTATAAGAGAAGAAGTGCATGAAAGGAAAGAAGGAAAAAAAAAGTATCGCTTACATCATCAGAAGAAACTGTAGGAGCATGGACCTCCAGAGAAACCTCGGCTTCTTTGGTCTTCTTCGCACGTTTGAGGTTTCGGGCTTGAGTTTGAGAAACCTTCTTTATAGAGGCCCTGGTAGTCCTCGGAGCAACATATGGTTCGACAGGTTCCTCAGTCGCCACAGGAGAAGGTGGTGGAATAGCCGTCGCACATGTTGGTGGTTCTTCATCGTCACTGCATGAAAAGTATAAGTTATAAGCGCTAGGCAAGAATAAAGCAATTGAAAAGTTCGACTACAATACTTACGATGCAAGCATGTCAAAGTACTCCATATCTTCTGCAAGAACGGGGGTTTTTCCAGCCGCTGCAGAACTCGATGAAGCAATTTCGTCGACACGTTTCCGTTTTTTGTCGACACCAACATCTTCAGCAAAAGTAGGAGGAGGAGATGTCGATGAGCTAGTCTCATCTTCTGATTCTTCAACATCATCTCCGTCCTGACTTTCGTCAGCCTCGGGGGCTTCAGATGCAGGAGATGCTAGATCAGCAGGAAGGGGCCCTTCCTCCGGAAGAGGGGGACGAGAAACAATGAATTGGTAACCCTGCATATTAATAAATCAGCAGAGTGCAGAGGCAAAGAGTAATGCAAGTCGAAATTTGATAAAAGTGGATGCAGCGATGTATACCTCAGGAATAGGGTGCACGGAGTCGAAGAAATCTGCCTTCAGGTCAGCAACTGAGTGCTCCTTGGTGAGCTTGGTGAGATTCCTGACTCGCTTGTCGACATCTTCTTTCGACATCAGATCTTCAGATATGCGAGTAGGGTCTTCCAAGCCAGAATAAGTCCAAAGTTTGGTGAGGCGGTGCTGTAGGGGTTGAACTCGACGTTGTGTGAAAAACGCCATGAGTTGGGTACCCGACAAAGCACCTCCTAAGCCTGTTTCAGATTTTTAATGCGGGATAGAAGAGGAAGGATTTGTGCAACTTCCGCATCTGAGGGAAGTGAGTCCCATGACTTCAATTTCTTCACCTCTTGGGACGCGTCAAAGGGAGGAAGGCCGAACTCATCTTCGGGAGAGGATCTGCGGTCCTTGATATAGAACCACTTTGTCCTCCACCCTTGGACAGACGTGGCCATAGAAAATTCAAGATATTGCGCCTCAGGGCGCACAGAAACAACGGCTCCGCCCAGTTCGGGTTTCCTAGCCAGAGAAACATTGGGGCGGAGTCGAAAGATCGATCTCCAGAGAGCAAAGTGAGGCTCAATGCCCAAAAATGACTCGCAAAGAGTCACGAAGCAAGCAATATGCAGAAGGGAATTTGGTGTGAGCTGATGAAGCTGCACACCGTAAACAAATAGAAGCCCACGGAGAAACTCATGGGCAGGAAGGGAGAAGCCGCGAAGAAGGAAAGCAAGGAATATTACCCGATAACCGCTCGGGGGCTTCGGGATCCGTTCAGTACTGGGGAACTTGATGGAGTCTTGGGCGGCGATGAGGCCGTCTGCCGTGGCCTTCTCCACCTCCTTCTTGGTGATGGTGGAGCGAACCCAGTTGGTGGCAGAGGATTTGGCCATATCGCTCTTGGTGGCCAGATGCTTCACGCGCATTCAGCACAAAAGTGCGCTTGGGGGCTCCGCAAGAAGAGGAAGAGGCAGAGGAGATCGGTAATGGAGACGGCGGAGGTAATGAGCTGGTAAACAGTACGATTCCCCACTATGCCATTTATATATCCTCTGAGAGAAGGGTCGTGGGTTGCGACGTGGCGCAAAGATCGGAAACGGCAGCCCACCAACGGTCAAAAATCGTGCAGCCCGTTAAACGGTCATAAAATAACGGAAGTTACAGTGTTACCTATGAAACGGTTCGCACTGATGAAGAGCTACGTCATCATTGACACGATAAAGTAAAGGTACAAGGATGGCGCCGACAAATGCTGAATTTATGGAAAGGATTATCTATGAAGAATTTTTAGGTTATAGCCTTGGGGGCTGTTACTTTCAAAGTTAGTTGAATACAACTCTTCATTAAAATGATGGACTAATACTCGACGACAAGGTGTTCTTGAAAGTATCTCGAGTTGAAGAACTTCGAAGTTAAAGTGTTTCAAATTGAAATACGACGAGCTACATTATGAGCCTATACTCGAAAAAATACTTTTTTCGACTATAGCCTCGGGGGCTACTCCCATCGGGAGCGCTGAGCGCGCACCCGACGATATTCATTAGCAAAGCATTGAAGATTGGAGAAGTGCTACTCCCATCGGGAGCGAGTTTTATGGTTGTAGAAACCCGAATATTTTCAGTCAAAGTTTTACTGCGACATAAGATTCTTGAGTTGCGTTATCGCAACGAAACTCGAATGCCGTGATTTATCACGAAGGTAAGACCCCGGGATCCGTCCTGTGTGGCCTAGTATACGCACATGGATGCGCTCTGCTGGTATGTATCCGTGTCTACGACGCGAAGAAAATCCTGGTGGACGCACTGGGTACCCTGAGAACCACTGGGACTCATTTTTTGTAAGTCCTAAATGAGGCAAAAGAGTGAGTTTGACCGGTATCCCGAATTCAAGTCCAAGGGGATTGAATTTGAAGTAAGTGACAAGTATCTGTTCCGGCAGTTAACTGACCTCTTGATCCGTCAGAGTTGTCAGGCTTGTTCATCGAGACCCCTTGCGAGCAAAGTATCATTATCATAAGTCGAAAGACCAAGTCGAAGATTTGAAGAAGATGAAGAATTATCCAAGTCGAAGATTTGAAGATTAGAGATTCAACCTGAATCTGCAATTCTGGTAGAATCTCAGGGGCTACTGACAAGGGTATAATTACTAGAGCCCGTTAGTTGAGTACCCCTGAGGCCCGTTAAGCTGGGCCCAACTGTAATGATAGTCGAATACGAGTTATTACCATATGTCGATATTTGTAATCTGTATCAAACCCGACCCGATCCTCGAGACCTGGCCACCTATATATAGGGGCCTGGAGGGGACGGGGTAGGGCAGATTGAAAGCAAGCCAGGTTGAATACCCAAGTTTACTTTCGATATATACTTATTTCGACTAACTTTACCTTCGAGTTCATCCGACGCCCTATCTCCCCGATCCTAAGTCCTTCATCTAGGACATTTGCCGAGTTAACCCTCGTCAGTTCTGGAAAATGCATAAAAACGCCATGAAGTGTAACAAAACACAAAGCAAGTGGTGTATAAACAAGCATGGAGCATCATGATTATGAGGGACAAGTTCCTCAATCTGAAGCAAGGTGGGATGAGTGTCACCGAGTACCTCGACAAGTTCACCACTTGGGGAAGGTATGCCCCTAATGACATCGACACTGATGAGAAGAAGAGAGAGCGGTTCCTTAATGGACTTCATGAGGAGCTGCAGACCTACCTCGTGGCTGTGCCCTATTCTGACTTAGAAGCCATGGTGGACGCTGCCATAATGGTTGAGGACAAGCACAAGGCTGCCTGCGAGAGTCGCAAGAGGAGGATGATGAGCCAAGGTGGACCTAGTGGTCAAAGGTCCCGCAGCTTGCCCCCATCCAGGCCTGTGCCACCCCTCAAAGGTTTGCATCTCAAGCCCCCAGGCCCAACAACCCCAACCGCCAGTTCAACACCAACCGCACTGGAGGTGGAAACTATCCAAGTGGAAACTGCAACACCTTCAACCCCAACAACCGTAGCCAAGGAAGTGGCTGCTACACTTGTGGCCAACCTGGACACTTCTCCAAAGAGTGTCCCTTGAAAAAACCTACTACACCGAGCCTCAGCATGCCGCGGCCCAACCAGGGTCAAGGCCGTGGACCCCCTGGTAGGAACCAGAAGACCCAAGCCAACAATGCAAGAGGCCGTCTGAACCATGTCACCGCTGAAGAAGCTGCCGAGGCCCCCGATGTTGTTCTGGGTACATTTCTTGTTAACTCCATCCCTGCAAGAGTGCTGTTTGATTCCGGTGCATCGCATTCTTTCATTACCGAGCACTTTGTGAGAAAGGAGAAGTTAGAGTCAACCATGATGACTAGAGCTATGCTAGTTTAGATCCCTAGGTCAGTCGTGAAGACTAAGGATAATTGCGTAGATGTGCCAGTAGTTATCCATGGCATGCCCTTCCAAGCGAACCTAATTATCCTTGGTACGAAGGGTTTAGATGTGGTACTTGGGATGGACTGGATGTCCAAGTACCAGGGACACATAGATTGCGCCAGAAAAGCTATAACCGTGACCAACAGTGATGGTGTTCAGATTGAGCACATAGCAACCATGGCATCCCGCAAGGCCTATTACAAGAAGTCTGTCTCTGGACCGACCCTTGAGCAAGTCCCGGTGGTATGCGAGTACCCCAATGTTTTCCCTGAAGAGTTGCCAGGTATGCCCCCTGACCAGGATATCGAGTTCATTATTGAGTTGATTCCCGGAACAACCCCTATTGCACAAAGACCTTACCGCATGAACCCACAAGAGTTAGAAGAGTTAAAGAAGCAACTCGCTGATATGCTCAGCAAAGGTCTTATTCGTCCCAGTGCTTCACCTTGGGGATTGCATGTTCTCTTTGTGGACAAGCGAGACAGTACCATTCGACTGTGTGTGGATTACCGTATACTAAATGAGGTGACCATCAAAAATAAATACCCACTCCCAAAGATTGAAGACCTATTTGATCAGCTGAATAGAGCCAAGGTGTTCTCCAAGATTGATCTCCACACTGGATATCATCAGCTGAAGGTCTGAGAGTTCAACATTCCCAAGACCGCCTTCACCACTCGCTATAGTTTGTTTGAGTACACCGTAATGTCCTTCGGCCTGACCAATGCCCCTACCTATTTTATGAATAAGGTGTTCATGAAGTTCCTCAACAAGTTTGTAGTGGTGTTCATAAACGATATCCTAGTCTACTCCAAGACCGAAGAAGAGCATGCAGAGCATCTGCGCCTAGTGTTGGGAACCCTGTGAGAGCATCAGCTTTACGCCAAGTTTAGCAAGTGTGAGTTTTGGCTGAAAGAAGTGGGATTTCTTGGCCATGTTATCTCAGCCGGTGGAGTATCTATTGACCCCTCCAAAATTACCTCCATCATGGAGAGAAAAGCCCCAACCAACCCCACCGAAGTTCGAGCTTTCCTTGGACTAGCCGGTTATTACCGAAAGTTTGTTGAAGGGTTTTCTAGCATCGCTTGCCCGTTAACTCAGCTGCTCAATAAAGATAAGAAGTTTGAGTGGACTGAAAAGTGCGAGCAGAGTTTCCAAGAAGTCAAGAAGAGACTTGTGTCAGCTCCTATTCTAACCATGTCCGATATCACAAAAAGCTTTGATGTCTATTGCGACGCATCCAAGCTTGGACTTGGAAGTGTCTTGATGCAAGATGGCAAGGTCATTGCTTACCTATCCCGTCAACTGCGCCCTCATGAGCTGAACTACCCTACCCATGACCTAGAACTTGCTGCTGTTTTCCATGCGCTCAAAACATGGCGACACTATCTTATGGGGAACCAGTGTGAGATCTACACCGACCACAAGAGCTTGAAGTACATTTTCTCTCGGAAGGAGTTGAACATGAGACAAAGGAGATGGATTGAACTTATCAAAGACTATGACCTAGGCATTCATTATCATCTGGGTAAGGCGAATGTGGTCACCGATGCCCTTAGCCAAGAGCCTTGCTCCCTTAATGTCCTGCTAAAGACCAGCCAGCCTACCTTATGCGAAGAATTTGAAAGGTTTGGACTTGAGCTTGTGAGCCATGGGTTCCTAGCAAATCTTGAGGTCTGACCTACTTTGTTTGACCAAATCAAAGAAGCCCAGAAGGGTCATGAGAGTATTGAAGGGATCAAGCGTAGGATGAGATGAGAAGAAGTACCTGGGTTTTCAATTGACCAGGAAGGTGTGCTATGGTATAATGGCCGCCTGTGCGTCCCTAGCATCGATGAGTTGAAGCAACTCATTCTGAAGGAAGCCCATGACACCCCATATTCGATTCATCCCGGAGGTACCAAAATGTACCAAGACTTGAAGGAGCAGTTTTGGTGGCATGGTATGAAGCGAGAAATAGCTTTCTATATTGCCCGGTGTGACATCCGCCAGCGCGTCAAGGCCGAGCACCAAAGACCTGCGGGTCTGCTGCAACCATTGAAAGTGCCCATGTGGAAATGGGAGGAAGTTGGTATGGACTTCATCACTGGGCTACCCAGATCTAACAGAGGCCACGACTCCATCTGGGTTATCATTGACCGCCTAACCAAGGTCGCCCATTTTCTTCCTATTAAGACCACCCATAAAGGCCGAGACCTAGCCGAGCTATATATGGCACGGATTGTCAGTCTCCATGGAGTTCCCAAAGTGATTGTGTCCAACCGAGGCTCTCAGTTTACCTCAAGATTCTGGACCAAACTTCATGAAGCCCTGGGAACAAAACTCTCATGTAGTACAGCCTATCACCCACAAACTGGAGGCCAGACCGAGCGAGTCAACCAAGTCCTTGAAGACATGCTCAGAGCATGTGTCCTATCATATGGGTCTAAATGGGAAGATTGCCTACCGTTTGCCGAGTTCTCCTACAACAATAGTTATCAAGCCAGCCTGCAGATGGCCCCCTTCGAAGCCCTATACGGCCGTAAATGCCGTACCCCTCTCAACTGGTCTAAGACTGGAGAGAACCAAGTGTTTGGACCTGATGTTATTAAGGAAGCCAAAGAGCAGGTCCAACTCATCTGCAACCAGTTGAAGGCAGCCCATCTAGACAGAAGAGTTATGCCGACTCCAATAGGAGACCTGTTACCTTCAATATGGGAGACTTTGTCTACCTTCGAGTCACACTGCTCATGGGTATGTAACGCTTTCATGTTAAGGGTAAGCTTGCACCCCGGTACATTGGACCGTTCAAGATTTTGGACTGTCGAGGTGCCATGTCCTACAAGCTAGAGCTACCCCCGAAGCTGTCCGAGTTCCACGATGTTCCATGTCTCCTAGCTATGCAAGTGTCTCCAAGTCCCCAACAAGCCCGAAACCTTCAAGGAGATCGACCAAGATTCCATTGACCTTAACCATGACTTGACCTACGGCGAGAGGCCAATCCGTATCCTTGAGGAAGGTGTTCATCTCACCCGTAGACGCAAGATCAAGATGTACAAGGTGCAGTGGAGCAACCATACCGAAGACGAGGCCACCTGGGAACATGAGGACTATCTTCAGCGAGAGTTTCTCGAGTTACTTAACGCTTAGCTACCAAATCTTGGGACGAGATTCTTTTTAAGGGGGGAAGGTCTGTAACACCCCACTTCTTGTAGACCTAATTAAGACCAAGATTTTATGCCAAAGTTGGGTTAGTTAAAAACTTTTGCTAAATGTGTGTGCTTGTGTGCATGATTTTATGAGAAGGTGTGTGGTGACAACTAAACTTTTCTTTTCAGATTTTCTTTTTATATACTTGCATACTCGTTTTGGCATGTGTGATTTATTTTCAAACTTTTCAAAAAAAATCCAAACTAGGATTTAAATCAAATTCTTGATTTGCATTTCATTGCTCTATTATTTCATGTGTGCATAGGGTATTTCATTTTCAAAGCCAAGCACTCTCCAAAAACCCTAGCAAATCCTACCATGCATTGCTGGCTAATACCACACTAGGAAAGGCCCCAGCAATGGCATTGTTTGAATATTTGAGAAATGAGAGAGAGAGAGAGAGAGAGAGAAGGGACCAAGCCCATGCATGCCCCAAATCTTGCCCAGATCCTCTCCAACCACTATCTCCCCTCTCCTCCACTTGCCAGGCGAGTAACCACACCCCACCGCCCATGTGACCCCACCTGGTAGCCCCACGGGTGCACCCTAGCCCCTTTCTTCACCCTTGCTCTGGCAGCCCCCGAGGCAGCCCACCTCGAGCTCCCCACTCCCTCTCTGTCTCTCCGACCAAGCAAGCGCGTGCATCACCCTCTCTGCCCCTCGCGTGTTCCCCAGACGAAGCCACCCCCTCTCCCGTGCACCCGCACCGCCCAGCCACCCCGAACCCGCTCCGACCACGTCAATCTGGACATGGCCGCAAGCTCAAGTCCACGCTCCCTCCCTGTCCCTCTCGTTCACGCACGCGGACAGAGCGAGCCCGCAGAACCCCGTTGGCGCAGCCCCTCGCTCTCCCTTGCCCATTAAGACACCACCCCTCCTGTCAAACACCTGCACGCCGACGCGACCCGACCAGAGCGTCGCTCCTGTTTCGTCACCTACGGATGACCGCTAGCTCCCAAAATAGCACACCGCGCACTTTGTGTCCCTGCGCGGCCCCGCCACCGCCACCCTCGACCAACCCATGCCCTAGACACCCCACCATTGTCGGAAATTTCGAGAACATGCCCGCCCAGTTATAAACGCACCCGTACCCCTCTCGCCCCGCCTTTCCTCTCATTCCACTCCAAACAGACTCCATCGCCATCTCCAGAACCCCAGCCGAGATCTCTGGCTCTCCCTCACCGGGGAGAGCTTGATTTCGTTCGGCTACTGGGAGGAAATGGTGAAGGTTGCCATCGACAGCACCGTCCCCTCTTCCTCATTCCTTCACCCAAGCCTCTGCCTTCTCTCCTCTCTCTAACCGTGCCCTCCGTTTTGGCTAGGACGACCGGAGGACGTTAGCTTCGTCGAGCTAGGCCTGAGCACCCACGGGAGCCTCCTCGACCATGCCATCACCAGAAGCCATCTTATTCACCGCCGACGCCACGCCTCATCCGTGCAAAGCCCCCGCAGTGACCGCCGCCCTTCCCCGACGTCGAGCAGCACCCTAGGTGAGCCCCCATGTCCTCCCTGCGAGCCCTAGGGTTTCTGCCGCCCTAACCCCCTCCAACGGAGATGACAAGCAAGGGTCGTCGATCTTCACTAGATCGAACGGCCGAGCTCGCCGCGCACCATTTCGGTAGCCCGCGCCAGCTGACCACCCTGGCCCGCCTGTCGGGTTTAAAACCGACATCCCGCTCTCACCCCACAATGGATCTAGGTCGGCCCAACGTGGTGAGGCCTAGGTCTGCTCAGATCTGGCCCGCAGATGTTTTTTTAATGCTGTTTGTGTTATTCAAATAACTGTGAGTTTGTAAAATTTGTAGAAAAATAATTATAAGTCCTTTTTGTGCGATTCAAATTTCTATGAGTAGCTTGACTCAATACCTACCAGATGGCACTGGTCCCATGCTCATTAGATCATGTAGATATTATGGTATTTTGTTTGGTAAGATTAATCACTTTTCAATCTAAAGTCCAAATTTTGAGTTTTGTGTACTGTATGGCTATGATTCCAATTTTCAGTAATGCCTTGATGTGATAGCTTGCATATCTCACTGGTTTTGATATTTTAAGAGCCGTAGATCTGCAATAGTATTTAATTTGGAAAATAGATTATTTAGTATTGTTTAATTTCTCATTTGCAGTAGGATAGGAGTTTTTGTGTGAAACCAATTTCTGTGGATTGGGTTCATTAAGAGCTTTCCAGAACATTCTCTGGCACATTTTCCAGACATCCAGAGAATATTTGGGAATTATTCTAGTGTTATAGCTATTATTGTTGCTAGGAAATTCATAGAAAATCAACCATAAGGTGTTTTGAGGTGAATCCAACTTTGTTAGGTTTAGAAACTTGTTATCTACCTACTGATGTGCTGAGAGTGATTTTTGACCCATTTTAGCACTTGCATGCTTGTTTGGATTGAGTAGTGATTTTGTTGCTAGAAATGAAATACCCTAGGTTTAATAGATTTAACTTGCTACTAAAATCCTATAAAAACTTGTTCAGATTCTAAACTTGTTTGCTTCTGATACTCTCTGATTGTGTGTGGTGAAGTGTGGTAATGCTTGTGCCTTGTTTATGCTTGCTTGCTTATTGTTTGCTATTTCTTTTACCGGTGATAGAATCGAACGACACCGGGTGCACCAAGGAGGGAGAAGTGTATGAGTACCAGGAGGAAGAGGACCAGGGACAAGCCAACCAAGTCAAGCCATCTATTCTTGACGCATATCTGATCCTATTCACTTACTTTGCATGTTTTCTTAAAGGTTTATCAAAGTGCAAGTTTTTATATTGCTATGGTCCTTGTAGCAATTATTCGTTGGCTTATCTCCACAAGTCAAATTGTTATCATCCTTAGGGATGACCCCTTTGAACACCTATTCAACACCCTTGCAGTAGTGGCTTGATGTCTAGCATCAAAGCCTTTGGGAAACTTCAAGTGGAGCCAAAAACTCTAGGATGGGAACACTCAAGGAAATGTTTTCAAAAACCTTGGAGTAGTGTCTACTCCACTGAAATGTTTTCAAAAATGGTTTTGGACAAATGGAGTTGGACATGGTGTCGGGGGGATGACCCCCGGTAGGGTCAAGAGACTAGAGAGACACAAGGTCTATGATTGACTTTATGCCGGGTTATCAAGGAAGGGCCTGGCCGGAATATAAGAGCATCGGCCAGGCCGGCATATAATGTGTATCCCGGCTGGTGTCTGGATATGCCGGCATAGCCGGAATACTGATATATGTGTGCCGGCATATACTCAGATATGCCGGCCTAACTATTTGGTGTGTTGTGCAGGAGCAGGGGAGGCCGGATTACCCGACCCTCGTAGGTCGTTGGTCCGGCATATAAGTCCTGGGTATGGCCAACGGTCATATCCGGGATGCTTAAGTCAACCAAGGTGTCACATCCCTACAATCAAGGAAGAAAACATCCAAGCATGGTAGCAGAGTAAGATGGCAGGGTGCACAGTGGAGGTTACCTACCCTCACTGTGCACAAGTACGAGCTTACCGCACGGAGGTAAGGCCACAGTTCAAGAGGTACAAGGTACAGGGATATGGCGTCCCATCGAGAGCAATCAGGGGCGAAGTCAAGGGTCTCTGCTATCGCCACCAGCTCCTGTTTGGAGTGTAGCCCTTGTCTTGTGGTCTTGTATGACCGTTGTAACCCTGGCCACCACTATATAAGGTGGCATAGGGAGCCCTGGTAAAGGGTTGAACGTTGGCTGATAGTTGTTGGTTGGTCACTCTGTACTCTTACACTTAGCAGTTCATCTTCCTTCTCTAGCAGAGAGCTTGGAAGCACCATTGTGGTATACTACATCGATCCATATATACAATCAGTAGAGCAGGAGTAGGGGTGTTATCTCCTTACGAGAGCCCCGAACCTGGGTAGATCAGTGTCTCTTTCTGTCGTGCTCTTTAGCTCGTTCCCCTCTCCCGAATCCTCCAGCATCTAGTCGGCCCCCATTTAAGCCATCCTATGGCATATGTTGTTTCACCACGACGACATTTGGCGCCCACCGTGGGGCATCAGATCGATATGCTGGGCGGAGTGTTCATTTGGACGGGGTCTGTGATAGTAGCTTCGGGAGTGCGCGTGGTCTCTGGCCTCGTCCAGAGGCTAGGCTCGCTCAGTTTCGTCAGTGACAACGCCGGTTGTCTCGGTGGCCGGCCGTTCCCCAGGGATGGCCGGATTATGTCTTTCGGTTCCCACGAGGTGTACGTGGGAACTGAGAGAATTTGCAGGAAGGAGGTGTTGGTGGCGTCGGATCCTCCGTCACATCGGCTGGCTCACGCTGGGCGTAGCGCTCGCTCAGTAGAGTCGGCTGAGGTGATGATGGCCGGCACATCCGTGCCGCCAGCGGAAGATGCCGACAAAGCAGCAGCGGCCAGAGCTTCTCCTCCGGAGCCGCCGAAGGTCAAGAGGTCGGCGCGTCCTCCGTTGGAGCGTGCGGAGAACCTGGCCGGCATTTCCGGTGTGCCGGCTAGGGGTGAGGTTCTTCTTCCCATCATCGACGGGGATCTTCTTCATCTGCTCAGGGGCTCGACATCAGCAACGCCTCCGAGCATAGCAGGTCTTCTTCAACTCCCGGGCTGACCTCAACTCGCCCGGGCCAGCATACGGCTGTCCCGGATCTACATCGGCATCTCCGGGCCGGCACTCGGCTTCCTCTGGTCAGCATATCCTGCGTCCCGGCCAGCATATCCGGTGTCCTGGCCAGCATATCCTGCGTTCTGGCCAGCATATCCTGTGTCCTGGCCAGTATATCTTATGTCCCGAACGGCACATTCTATGTTAGTCGTACCAGGGGACTGTTCAGCCTTCGCCTCGAGCATCTGCTGGTACATCATGCTTCCTCAACGGTGCATGCAAGTAAGTATTTATGCTGGTTTACTCCATATCCTGGTCAGCTTATCTGAAAGTTAATGTCCCCGTAATAGAAAAATAGCTCTGGGGCTAGGCTAAAGCCCAGCAAGTTGCTTCTCAAGTACTGTACCAGTATATATTAGTTTGCATGCTAGCATATCAGCTTTCCAGTTTCCTCCTGTATGTCTGTTTATATGCCAGTTACAGTATACTTACATTTATATGCCGGCACATGAGTGCCAAATATCTGTTGTGAGATGCCAAGTTAGCTTATTTGCCAGTTGCAGTATGTCTACATTTATATGCCGGCACATGAGTGCCTAATCTTTCCTATGAGTTGCCAAGTTAGCTTATATGTCAATCTCAGTCTATATGCCAAGTGCTTTATTTGAAGAGTTATATGCCGAGTGCAATGGGCTATATGCCAAACTCCATATGCTAGATTGCAAATATGCCAAATACTATGACCATCGCTATGTCTTTTAGAATGACTACAGAACAGGTTGGATATTTCATCATATATACCGGCTATGACTCTCCATATTGCCATTACAAGAAGAAATTGCTATTATACCACCAGGGCTTCAGTTTATATCTCAGTGTCTCAGGTATTTCAGTATGCCGGCATATCATGGCAAAGAGCAAAATTTCAGTATACCGGCATATGTTATATTTTGTATCCTGGCCGGGATATTTTATGTCCCAGCCAGCATATCTCAAAGTCTCAGGTCTCAGGTATTTCAGTTTGTTAGTACATCAGGTTATTAAGTGATATCTTGAGTCATATGTGTTTCAGTATGCCGGCATGATGTGGCAAGAGCAAAGTTTTAGTATGCCAGCATATCATGGCAAAATGTCAGTATGCCAACATATCATGGCAAGAGCAAAATCTCAGTATGTCGACATATCATGTCGACATATCATGGCATCGACCAAAATCCCCAACCACCGTTTATTTCGGTTTGCCAGCATATCAAGGCATCTATCAATAACTCATATCGTCGTTTATTTCGGCATGCCAGCATATCACGGCATTCTATAATCCTTTCAGTTATCGCCAATTCTGGCACAGTAATATATCGAGACATCGATCTCAAAGTTAACAAGCATCATATCTTTTATCATATCCGGTTTCATAGAGTATCCCGGTATAGCATATTAACATGTCTTATCATTTTTGCATACTAACAAGTGCCCAGCGATGGCACAGCCCAAGAGGCATATCAGTATACCGGCATTGTCAAAGCAGACAATGTCGATGAGACATAGCCTGAGAGGCAAAGCGTCGATGTAAAGCCCAAAGAGGCAAATAGCTCAAAAGGCAAAAGCAGCCTAAAAGGCATATCAGTATACCGGCATTGTCAAAGCAGACAATGTCGATGAGACATGGCCTGAGAGGCAAAGTGTCGATATAAAGCCCAAGAGGCAAAGTAGCCCGAGAGGCAAAAGTAGCCCAAGAGGCAGAGCAGCCCAAGAGGCAAATAGCTCAAGAGGTAAAGTATCGATATGGCCAAAGAAGGCAAAGCAGTATGCCGGCATTGTCGAAGCAGACGATGTCGATGAGACATAGCCCAAGAGGCAAAGTGTCGATATAGCCAAAGAAGGCACAATAGTATTTTGAGATAGCCCGCGAAGGCTAGCATATCACGTATATGAGTATATGTCAAACGGGAGATTGCCTATGATGGCATGAGATAGAATCAGGCCTATGCAGGCCAGCATATCAGTTTTTTTGTGAATATGTGAGTTTGGGACTTTGGTATATTTCTTGTTGAAGCCTGTGCGCGACTCTACGAGTCCCCCACACTATCAGAAGATGACTTATGGAGTCTATATGGCGGCCAAGAAGCTCAAGCATTACTTCCAAGAGCATCCAATCCGGGTAGTGGCCGAGGCCCCTATCTCGGAGATCATAAGCATCAAATAATGTGGCGGAATATGAGGCACTTGTGCATGGCCTGAAGGTGTCTAAGGACATAGGAATTCGCCGGATTATGTGCTTCAGGGATTCTGACTTGGTGATTCAGCAGTGTTCCGGCATATGGGACGCGCATGATGCTAACATGGCATCATACCGTTTCCTGGTGCAGCAGTTAAGTGGTTATTTTGAAGGTTGTGAGTTCCGGCACGTTCTCCGGGCTCAGAACGATGCAGCCGATGCATTATCCAAGCTGGGGTCTTCCCGAGATTCAATCCCACCCGGCATTTCGCTGGAGCATCTGAGGAAGTCATCGATCAAACCCTCGCTGGAGTCATCCTCCATTTATGTCCCGCCAGGTCCAGACGAAGCAGTTCCAATGGACATAGATGCCGGAGCCAAGACGGATAACCCGGGGACTGTTTCCTCAGTCCCGGGGACTGGGCCGGCATATGCTGTTAGTACAGTATTCCGGAGCAAAGCTAAAGGCAAGGGTAAAATGTGCCAAGACGTTGTGCCGGTATACCCGGGGACTGCTCCGGCATACCCGGGGACTGATTCTTCAGTCCCGGGGACTTCGCAGCCCATGGAGATCGATTATGTGTCGGTCGAAATGATGGAAATAGATCAGGCAGTGTTCACTGTCAGGGAAGTGCCCTCATGGGCACGTCCTATCGTGAACTTCATGGTGGATGGTCAAGTGCCGGCGGATGAAACCGAGGCCCGCCGGGTTATAAGGAGATCCAAAGCGTATACCATCATCAACAAAGAAATATACAAGAGAAGTACCACCGGAGTATTGCAGAGATGTGTCGAATCTGCGGAGGGTCTGGAGATGCTCCGGGAAATTCACCAGGGGGAGTGTGGTCACCATGCTTCGTCCAGGGCATTGGTGGCAAAGGTATTCCGGCATGGCTTCTATTGGCCAACGGCACTGCAAGAGGCAGAAAACTTCGTCCGGAAATGTAATGGGTGTCAAAGATATGCCCACCAGATTCATCAGCCGGCATCTGCCCTGAAAACTATCCCAATAACCTGGCCCTTTGCTGTTTGGGGCCTGGATATGGTCGGGGCTTTTAAGCCGGCCAGAGGGAAAATGACCCATATCCTGGTCATGGTGGACAAGTTCACCAAGTGGATTGAAGTGAAGCCCATAAGCAAGTGTGATGGTCACACAGCAGTGAAATTCTTAAAGGATATAATCTTGAGATATGGTGTTCCTCATAGCATCATCACTGACAATGGGTCAAACTTTGCCCAAGGGCCATTTGCCAGATTTTGTGAGGAGGTGGGAATCCGGCTGGACGTTGCGTCGGTTGCCCACCCTTGTGCCCATGGCCAAGTAGAGAGATCGAATGGGCTAGTATTATCCGGCATAAAACCCCGGCTGATAGAGCCCCTGGAGAAAACTCCGGGATGTTGGCTAGATGAGCTGCCAGCAGTGCTGTGGAGTTTAAGAACAACTCCGAATAGATCAACAGGCTACACACCTTTTTTCCTGGTGTATGGAGCAGAAGCTGTGCTTCCAACAGATGTAATACATGATGCACCAAGAATAGTGCTATATACTGAGGAAGAGGCTAAAGAAGCCAGAGAAAATGATGTTGATCTGCTAGAGGAAGCAAGGGAAATAACTCTGTCAAGAACAGCAGTATATCAGCAGAACCTCAGACGCTATCATGCGCAGAAGGTAAATCCAAGGAGATTTCAAGAGGGAGATCTAGTACTCCGGCTAAAGCAAGGAACAGAAGGCCGGCATAAGTTAACTCCTCCATGGGAGGGGCCATTCATTGTGAGCAGAGCTCTGCACAATGATGCCTATTATCTTATAGATGCGCAGGACCCCAAGAAGAATAAGGCGGACAGGTCCGGAGAAGAAACCAAGAGGCCATGGAACATAGCTCTACTGCGCCCCTTTTACTCCTGAGCAACACAATGTATGTATTTCCATATTTTCCTTTGTATGCCGGCGTGTCGTGCCGGCACAAGACTAATGAATGAAATACCGGCATCCCGAAGAAGCCGGGTAACTAGCTCCGAGGTATATTTGTTGTTTATTTACAGTTTTTTGTTATATGCCGGAGATTGTCTACACATGGAAAACGGCTAAGGAAATACAAAGCAAGCCATATGTCGGCCTAGTAATGTGTCGGCATCAAAGGCCACTCTTCGACTCAGCTGCTGTCCGAAACCCGGCTTCATGGCTAGCAAGAGTAGATGCCGCAGATTGTCTACACATGGAAAACGGCTAAGGAAATACAAAGCAAGCGAACCGACATTTTCGTTAAAGCTAAAGTTAAAATTTAAAGTGTCGGATGATTTGAAGTCTAAGTCTCAAAGTTAAAGTACTGTATGTTCGAGGAAGCAACCTTGAGACTCATACGTCGAAAGCCAATTAAGGTAGACAAGTAGCCAAGGTTGTGAAATTGAGGAAACAGGAAAACAACTCGGTGACTTAGCCAAAAGATGATCCGGCATTAGTAACAAGCAAACCAAGATAAAACTTGTTCAGATAGCAAACCAAAGGAAATTAAACGTGTTTATTACATCTGCACCCGGCATACCGGGGATCTGATAAAACTTAAAGTTTTTATGCTCCAAAGTCAAGGAGCAGTGGCAGAAGCAGAGCCGCCGGCAGGTGGAGCGGTAGCAGTGGAAGTGTCGGCTTCAGGTGTGCCGGACCCAGCAGATGGAATGGAGCCATCACCTCCGCCCGGGGTAGATGCCTGTTCCGGGACATCAGTGTCGGCTTCCTCAGCTTCATCTTCATCTTGGCTGGAGTCGGAACCCTCAGCAGCGGCAGATGTCCCGGCATCGTCATTCTTCTCCGGCTCGCGGATGTCCCGGACGAATTTGTCGGTGTCGGCATAGTCCACATAGCTGTGGGCCAACTCTCGCCGGCGCCGGATATGTTCCGGATCCGTGGTCCAGATGGATCCTTCGCGCACGGTGCGCAAAGTCTCCAAGTCTGCCTTTTCATACCAAGACAAGAAGTAGCTGAGGGCTTCGTCAGCTCCAACCCTCGCGCCGGAATCTCGCCACTCCCGGAGGCGAACCTTGGCAAGCTGCAGGTCGTTGCCGAGGTCAACCGGATCAGTGGGAGTCCTTTGTCCCGGCCAGAGGGCAGAGAATGCCTCCTGGGCGCCGTAGAAGAGCTCTTCAGTGTAAAGGGTCATGGCCTCCTTCCGGGACTGCAGGGCCAGCAGCTGTTCCGACATGTCCCAGTTGGGTGAGTCAACCGGAACACCCCGGTTTTCTCGGTCCAACTGCAAAGCCCTCTCAACGTCAGCGACGGAAGCGGGAAACATGCCTGCAGAATAGAAACAATGTTAGCAAAAGGAAAGTATGTCGGCATAGAGGCTACGCCGAAAAAGATTACACTATGTCGAAAAGGATAAAAGGGGAAAGGATTTGAAGCTTACGAGCAAGGTCGGCATTCAGCTGTGCAACTGTAACCTCCCATTTGGTGGCCTGCTCCTTCAGGCTATCCAGTTCAGCGTGGGCGTTGGCGGCATCAGTCTCGGAGGTAACAAGCAGGGTATGGGTTTTCTTCAGTAGGCCCTCCCTCTGTTCCTTTTCGTCCAGCAGCTCGGTGATCCGGCCCTTCAACTGCTCTACCTCGGCCTTGTGACCGGCATCCCGGTCGTCCAGTTGCTTGGCCACAACCACCGAGGACACACAATCCTGGTGGCGTGCCTCCAGTGCAGCCTTCTCATCTGCAAAGATTTCAAGTTAAAAGGATTTGAAGAAAGAAAACAGTGACAAAGAGTAAAGGATTTGAAGTATAAAGTAGCTATCCGGGTAACAGCAGGATCCGGCATACCAGTAAGCTCTTTCACCCTCTTGAGAAGCTCGGTGACTTGCGCTTCGGCACCAGCTGAAGAATGTCGGCACAAGGTTACGTGTCGGCAAGAGTAAGCATTGCAAAGTAAAGAGAGGAAAGATATCCGGCATACAGCAGTATGTCGGCAAAGATTACCTTTCAGGGACAGCTCCAGCTGAAGCTTGCTGTGTGCGTCGGAAAGCTTCCGATGCTCGCACACCAAGTCATGGAACATGTTGGCCCGGGTGTTGTTCATGAGCTGCAAAAATGCCGGGATTTGAAATGTCAGCAGAGAAATTTGACATGATAATTAAAGTGAAGATTTTATCAAGTGATCATTCTTTTAAAGACCCGGCACAGGTGCTGCGCACCTATCCCGGCTCTCGGTGACTAGGATTTGAAGCTCGGATCGAGCTTATATCCCGGTCAAGAGGATTTGAAAGATAATAGAGATGTGAAATTGTTAAAGACCCGGCACAGGTGCTGCGCACCTATCCCGGCTCTCGGTGACTAGGATTTGAAGCTCGAATTGAGCTTATATCCCGGTCAAGAGGATTTGAAAGATAATAGAGATGTGAAATTGTTAAAGACCCGGCACAGGTGCTGCGCACCTATCCCGGCCCTCGGTGACTAGGATTTGAAGCTCGGATCGAGCTCATATGTCGGCAGTTAATTCAAAAGAAGCTAGCTAAAGGACTATGAGAAAATCCCGGATGTCCATATCCCGGACAGCCGACATTTTCGGGGACTGGGGATATGGGTGTAAATAGAGAGGACTTACGTTGGTGGCATCGGCCAACTTGTGAAGTCTTTGCTGGAGGCTGAGGAGCTCGCTGGCGATCGGTATGGGCTTCGCTGCCAGGAAGTCGCGTGGGTCGCCACTGGTCTTGGCTTCGGCCAGCTTCTTGCTCCTTGAGTCCGCAGTGTCCATGTTGCTGGCGTCGTTCCACTTGATGCACTGCTCCTTAAGAGAGCCGAGGCTCTCGTCACTTTTCGTCGCAAGAGGGACGAGGCCCTCGAGTTCTGGGGTGTCGAAGAAGCTTTTCCGGTACCCTGGCCGGGCTGCTGCCCTGCCAAGATGCAGGGCCAGAGCAGAGCTGGTCCCGGACGCTGCCTTAGGAGGAGCAGTTGCGGCAGATGGTGTGCCGGACTTGGCCGGCTGAATCTTCAACGTGCTGGACTTGGCCGGGGCAGTGGACTTGGCCGGTGCAGTGGACTTGGCCGGTGCAGTGGTCTTGGCCGGTGCTGGAGTCTCGGGTGCGGGCTGTTCCGGCGCGGCCGGTGCTTCTTGGCCAGCGGGAGCAGGATCCGGAAAAGTCCGGACTTCCGGCACTAAAGGGCCTTTGCCCTTGATGTCTGTGCCGGCGCTCTTGTCGCTTGCGCCGGCGTCGTCAGTTGTGCCGGCGTCGCCGGTGGGCGCGCCGGAGTCTGGTGCTTCTTGGTGGGCTCCTGTGTCCATGTGGACATCAGGAGCCGGAGGTTCCTGTTGAGCCCCCGAGTCCATGTGGACGTCGGGGGCAGAAGTATCTTGTTCCGGCGGAGGAACGTCCTTCGCCGGGGAGGTGGTCTTCTCAGGCGCAGGCGAAGATGCCGGCGCCGGGGAGCTCGTGTGACTGGCAGAGGGAATGTCGGAGGTAGCAGGGGCAGCGGGCTTGGTAACCTTCGGGTCGCCACTCAAGCCAGAAGCTTGTTCCGGCTCAAGAGGAGCACTGAAAGAGAGAAAACACCAAGTCAGTAATATAAACAAGAGATATGTCGGAGGAAATGCAAAGAAAAGGAAATTTACCCCGAGGCAACAGGCCTCTGTTTCTTCTGTTTAGGCACGCAGACCTTCTGCCTTTTCGACCTCTGAGGTATGTCGGACTGGGGCTTCACCCCTCGCTTCCGGCCGGCACGTCCGCCGGTGGAAGGAGGTCCCTGGTTCAGAGGGGCGGCGTCGATAACCACATCGTCCGGGATAGCTGAGGACGGCATTGGAAACTCGTAAGCAATAGGGGTTTCTGGAAAGGCGTACGCAAGTGGCATCGGGTCATAGTACAGCAGGACCTCCTCGTCAGAATCAATCTCACTCCGGTCTTGAGTATAATGCCGGGATGAAGAGCCCTTACCCATGGCAGCTGCAGCACGGGTGCTCCTGGGAAGCTTATCCCAATGATCCGGATCTTCAACATCCGCAACGGTGCGGTCCGCCGCGATCTTGATCCGGGAGTTCTCCATGGTTTGGAAGCTGAATTTCTGTATAAACAGCAAAGTCAAATATTCAGACAAGGAAATATGCCGGTGGAAGAGGTATGTCGGATCGATATGATATGTGTCGGCAAACAGGCATGTGTCGGCTTAAGTATCTATGTGCCGGACATGGACTTTATGTGTCGGATAAGATGGTTTACCGTTGGGGCGGGCCTATCCCGGCTGTATGGTTCTAGCCCCCAGGCAAAAGTGGCCTGAGAGGACTTGCAGACATCCTTAATCCGGCGCAGAATGTCGGCCGGAGTCAGCTCGTGTGTGGAGTGCCGGGTGGGGTCCATTGGCCCGCTCATCTGGCAGATCTTATGCGACCGGCGCTGCAGAGGGGAGACGCGCCGGCTTATATAGCAGGCCACCAGGTCTTGAGGAGTAAGACCGGCATCCAGGAGCTCGCCCTTAACCCGGTGAAGCGCATTCACCGGCATCACCGAATTCTTCGGGTTGTAGGTCCAGTTCGTCATAGCCAAGGGTGGCTCGTCCACAAATGGCGGCAGGTTGAGCAGATCCTCGTCGGTGGTGTTCTTGACGTAGAAGAAGCTTTTCTGCCACTTCTTGCAAGATTCCAGGAGCTCCACCTTGGGGAAGTCCGAGCCCTTTCGGGACATGATGGTGGCCGCGCCGCAGAGGGTCATGGGGCGGTCCTTCTTTTCCTGGGCCGTCTCCGGCGGGTCGTCCTTGCTCCGGGGCGGCTCTTGGACGACTTGCTTCCGCAGTTGGAAGTACTTCGCCCAGCCTTGAGTAAGGGCCTCTATGCCGGCATAGCCCTCACAAAAAGCAGCGAAGGCGGAGAGGATCATCACGGCATTGGCCGGGATATGATGAGGTTGTAGGTCGTAGGTGTTGAGGAAGTCCCGGAAGAAGTCCGATGCCGGCAGTCCGAAGCCCCGCTCGAAGTGGGCGATGAAGACGACGCGTTCGCCGGGTTCAGGTGCCGGCACAGTTTCTCCCGCGGGTAGCCGGCATGCTACGCCCTCCGGGACTCTCCTGGTGGAGGTGACCCAGGATATGTCGGCCGGAGTAACCTCCGACCCCTCCCAGCCGGAGCGTCCTTGAGCTCGGGCCGAGGTATCTTCCTCAGAGGCCGAGGTAGCCGTCATGCTTGAAGATGCCATCTTAGTGGCCGGGATAAGGCGTGAGAGCCGGAGTCCCGTGGTGTTATTCCTATCAAGGCCGGAGAAAAGAGGGAGGTTAGTCTCTCCGGCATACCACTCTCACAGATGTTAGCAGGAATAGAAGATCTACCGAGACAGTTAAAATAGGAAACAAATAAAGGTAAAACTCCTAAAGATGAACACCTGCGAGCGTTGCCTAGCAATGCTAGTCGAATCAAAGGAAAACTAGCTCTGAGACTGAAGCAGATCTGTGCAAGTGGGGCTACCGGTGCGAAGTTGTAAAAGGCGTGAAAGAGGAAGAACAGAGGGAGGTCTCACCGGAGCTTGGCCGGCGACGATGGAGCGGCGGCGAGCGTGCAGGAAGATCCAATCTCCCTGCAATGCTGCAGAGAGAAGAGGCGGCGGCGGCGGCGTCGTCAAAGGTGATGCCGTGCGTCGTCGGGCGTCGGCGTCGGCGGGAAGCAGGTCGGCTGCGGCGGCGATGCTGCTCTTCGGACCGGCGGTGGAGCGCAGGAGGCAGAGTAGCAGGCGAGGAAGGCGAGGAAGACGATGGTGGTGGGGGGTAAAAAGATACGTTTACCCCCGCCGCCCTGTTTATAGCGAAGAGGCAGGGTCGTGGGGATCGTGGGAGTGCTCCACTCCCCCGACCGTTTCTGCGGCGAGGCGCCACGTGGCGGCACGGAGTGGGGCGGCGGTTCCTGTAACCGGGCCATGACGCAATGATGGCGAGAAGTAACTGCTGCACTGTGAACCGTCACATCGTGGGTGATCGTTCGAGGTGGCAGGGCAGTTACAAGTTTCGATGCAAAGCTGTCAGACATGGCTTCTCGAGGAAGACTCGTCTATATGTCGGATTAATTGCCCGATGTATATGTTCCGTCCGGAATACCCTCGGGACCGGCCGGAATAAGTTTTGGAATAGGAACAGAGGCCGGGATATGTGCAGATGTGCCGGCATATAATATGATCGCCGGGGCATAATGAAGAAAGGTATGTTGAACCTGTCAAGGCTCCACAGTTATGACTGGGGAACCTCGGCAGCTTCGGGGACTAGTGTCGGGGGGATGACCCCCGGTAGGGTCAAGAGACTAGAGAGACACAAGGTCTATGATTGACTTTATGCCGGGTTATCAAGGAAGGGCCTGGCCGGAATATAAGAGCATCAGCCAGGCCGGCATATAATGTGTATCCCGGCTGGTGTCTGGATATGCCGGCATAGCCGGAATACTGATATATGTGTGCCGGCATATACTCAGATATGCCGGCCTAACTATTTGGTGTGTTGTGCAGGAGCAGGGGAGGCCGGATTACCCGACCCTCGTAGGTCGTTGGTCCGGCATATAAGTCCTGGGTATGGCCAACGGTCATATCCGGGATGCTTAAGTCAACCAAGGTGTCACATCCCTACAATCAAGGAAGAAAACATCCAAGCATGGTAGCAGAGTAAGATGGCAGGGTGCACAGTGGAGGTTACCTACCCTCACTGTGCACAAGTACGAGCTTACCGCACGGAGGTAAGGCCACAGTTCAAGAGGTACAAGGTACAGGGATATGGCGTCCCATCGAGAGCAATCAGGGGCGAAGTCAAGGGTCTCTGCCATCGCCACCAGCTCCTGTTTGGAGTGTAGCCCTTGTCTTGTGGTCTTGTATGACCGTTGTAACCCTGGCCACCACTATATAAGGTGGCATAGGGAGCCCTGGTAAAGGGTTGAACGTTGGCTGATAGTTGTTGGTTGGTCACTCTGTACTCTTACACTTAGCAGTTCATCTTCCTTCTCTAGCAGAGAGCTTGGAAGCACCATTGTGGTGTACTACATCGATCCATATATACAATCAGTAGAGCAGGAGTAGGGGTGTTATCTCCTTACGAGAGCCCCGAACCTGGGTAGATCAGTGTCTCTTTCTGTCGTGCTCTTTAGCTCGTTCCCCTCTCCCGAATCCTCCAGCATCTAGTCGGCCCCCATTTAAGCCATCCTATGGCATATGTTGTTTCACCACGACGACACATGGAGGAAGAAGGAGTTGGTGGTTTTATAAAAAGGCATTGGTGTTTCTTTGTAGTCGCTAGGAACAATTAACCCATGCAACCACATTACCCCGGTATGGGACAGGGCTTAGTCCAAAGTTTATCTGCTGTAGTGCAGGGAGCCTTGCACTATATAAGGGTTTATAGGACCCCGGAATCCGGGTTGCCGCTAGGATGTGGGCAATAGTGAATCGAGATCTTTTGGGATTTATCCGGCTGGAAGACACTTGGGTTTCTCCCGCCGTGGTACTGGAACTACGCTCGATGGAGGTAGACGGCCAGGGTTTGCTGGGGAGGTATACTCCACAGGGTAGGCACCCGTATTAAGGTGGATAGATGGAAGGCTCTGTTTGATTATCCAAACCCCGCATACCTGTGTATGACAGTCCGTGGTGGATCCCGGCGGATTTATCGAGTCTTGTGGGTAAAGTGTACAACCTCTGCAGAGTGTAAATCTATTCGAATAGCCGAGCCCTCGGTCATGGACGGTTGGAAAGATCACTACATTGCCCAATGTCAGGTTTTGGTTTTATAAAATGTTTTTTGGAAAAATGGAGGAGGTGCCGGATGGAGTACTCGGAGAATACTACCGTGGTATGGTTACGGTTCAGAGTACTTGAAGGGTACTGCTGAGGAAATGGAGGTGGTCATGCTCGATTGACCATCAAATCTTATGGAAAATAAATGAGTTCCCCCTTTCCTAGAAAGTTTACAAAAATCTATTTTCAAAAGTGTTTTTCAACAAAGATATAGAGATGTCATATGACATACTATATCGACAAGAGAAAATATGATAGTATAGGGCAAAGTAGAATAGAGCCTTCCCTTGCTATAGCCAAACTGCATGACAACACTTTTCTCTTAGATGGTTTGCGAGTACAATTCCAAAATATACTCACGGCTTTATCCCTGGCTATTAACTTGGTCAGATTATAGTGAAGATTATGAGGATGATGGTGAGGAGTTCGACGACTCCGATGCGAACTAGGATCTATCTCCCGGTCAGTCGCCTGTAGGGTAGAGGCAAGACATGGGTCACCAACGCTACCCTTGTATCCGCTCTTGTGTTAGATGAACTTATCCTGCGTGGCATTTGAATTCGGCCAAGTGGACATGTAAGACTATTTGAACTCGTTATGTAATGGATGATGTACTCTGTAATGCCAACTCTGTTATGTGGATTCACGATGGTCTTTCTAGGATCATGAATTGTATGCTTAACGGATATCCCGGGTGGTTGGCCGGGGTCCCCACACAACATGATGGAGACAAAGAGGCATGCAGCCTCGGTGCATGTGCAAAAATAATTGACTAGATTAGAAAACGTCAAATATAAGAAAATCTTTTGTAATTACATCTAGTCTATACTCCTATATAGTGTACCAATAACTATTCATATAGACCGTTGGATTTTTTCAATCACACAGCTCATATTTATTGGCTTGAAGTAGAGAACTACGTGGCCACATGTTGACCGTTCGATAAGCCAATCTAACGGCCCATAGAGCTGGGATTCGCGTTTGGCTTAAGCACTATGTTGCCATCCTTCTCCGTACATTTTGAATGGTTGCGTTTGGAACTCTGCAAATTTCTAGAATATTCTAGCTGTCTCACAGGAAAGTGATCGATGCAGTACAGTAGCTGCGATCATGCAGCTTTTTTTAAACAAGTGACAAGGCAACATGATAGAGACAAAGAGACATGCAGCCTCTTTACAGGTGCAAAAATAGTTGACTAGATTAGAAAACGTCAAATATAAAAAAAATCTTTTGTAATTACATCTAGCTAATGTACCGTAGTTTGCCTTAGCTTTTACAAATATTTTCTATATGTTAAACCTACTTCTCTGGATCAGTTTTATTAGTTTAACAGGCACTATGCAACAATGTAGCTTAAGAAAGTCTTTGATCATTATTTTTAGTCAACAACCTGCATATTATTATTATTTTTGTTTGGATACGAGGGGATTGTTTCTCACTTTTTTGATAGAATGATGTTTCCCGCAGTTATTGTTGATTACCGCGAATAAAAGGTACCACTCCACTCATCATATTTAAAGTTTTTTATCTAAAAATCATTTTAGAATTATGATTGATTACAAGTATTTACAAGTATTTATATTTTTCATAAGAAACTTAGTGAGATTGGCATATTGTTAGACATGTTTTAACAGAGAGCACTGGCTCAAAAGTGCGTGTGTGTATTTTTATGGGTCCTGATTAAAAAATAAGTTATTATATATCAATAAAAATCTTTCATTTGTCTAAACATGCGGAGCATGTAACCTTAACTAGTATTTTATGTTTACTTTCATAGTATATCACAAACTAAGTGTAGTAGAGATGGTATTAGACCTTATGCAGGCTATTTGGGGAAAGGTTTTAGGTTTTAGGATCATATCCTCATGAAAACATATTATTTTTATGTAGTTTTTTGGGTTTTTTTAGTTGAACCAGTGACTCTTAAAAAACTGAAGAAGGCGTCAGTTCAGTTTTTTCTAGTCGAACCAGTGAACCAATTTGGTTTTTAAAACTAGGCATCACGTACTCCCTCTGTTTTATTTAATTTGCGTTCTGGATTAAATCGAAGTTAAAAATTTTCAAGTTTAACCAAGCATATACGAAAAAATATATTTATAATATTTATACATATAATGTGAAACTATATTTTATGAAGATTCTGATACCATAAATTATATATACCTATATACTAAGATGCATAGGTTTTCTTTTCACTCCGTTTATTGGGTGCCTGGCGACTTTTGAGGGGCCATCACGTACTCCCTCCATTTTTATTTAGTTTGTGTTCTTGGTTAAATCAAAGTTAAAATTTGTCAAGTTTAACTAAGCATATAAGTAAAACAAATATTTATAATATTTATGCATATAATATGAAACATTATTTTATGAAGATTCTGATACCATAGATTATACATTGTAGATGTTGATATTTTCCCCTATATGTTTATCCAAACTTTACATAGTTTGACTTTGACTAAATCCAGGATGCAAAGTATTTGTGAACCGATCGAGTATGTGCCCCGGTGTCCACATGCCTCGCTAGGGGGTCATGTGCATGCCACGGGCCCGTTGGACCCGCCCGAGTGCTCCGAGGACACTCCTGTGACGCCACGTAGGTGTCACACACCTTGGTCGGGGATGTTGTGTCTCCCCATGCCAGTTAGACTTGGTCGAGGATGTTGTGTCTCCCCACGACACTTAGACTCTGTTGCATGGCCTTCCTGCGCCGACCACTCGCGCCCATTGGCTCTTGTGGGTACACATGGCGGTGTCACTCGCACTGACTCGTCGCTCCTCTTTGGTACCCATGTGCTATTTATTTGTTTCATCGTGTGTGTCGTTGCTGCTACGTTGTTTGTTGTGTGCTATGTGTTTGGCTGTATCTGCTTATTTGTCTATGACTGACCTCTCTCCTCTTGCGGATCTTCTTCTACCTTTCTCTCACTCCCCTTTTCACGCTCTTTCTTTCTTTCTTTCTTTCCGGTGGCTTCTTGCTTTTTTTGTCTTTGTTATTTCCTGTTCTGTCGATCATGTGCTCTTCTTCTTTGCATTGCATTGGCGTTCGTTATGGCGCGTGTTCCATCTTGTGGTGGTGGGCGGGGTGGCATGTCGTTGTCGAGCGGCCGCGTCCGTGCGTCTGAACGGTGTGCTTCATTTCTCGGTGATTCTTTGCCGGTTCTCCGTGGGCGTGGCGTGCCCATTTTTGTCAGACATCGTTGTGTTCATGGGCGGGGCCTTCCTAATGGTTGTGCTGACTTGGGCCATGGCGCTACCATTTTTGATACTTCCTCGTCTAGCATTGGTTCTTATCACTAGGTGTCTCTTCCGGTGGGGCCACCGTTGGTGCTGGGAGTGAGCAGTTTTTAGCTCGGTCACCGCGGGGCGTGTGGAGATGGGTTGTGTCGTTGCCTGGTTTTTCCAAGCATCGCACCTTTTTGCCTCTTCTTTCTCCTGGTATTTCTTCTAAAGTTTGTTTTTTACTATTATTTGGTCATCTGTGTTTGTTATCTTGGGTATTTCTATGTTGTTGTTGATGGCGTGTCTGTCGGTGTTCTGGATACCGGGGTATCCCGGTCAACCTGCTCCTGGGCCCCGTCATCGGCCCATCGTCAGCCCAGGGGAGAATCAACAATCTTCGCTACGGAGAAGACCCTCACGAGGAGGCGCCTCGTGAGGAGAACGACGACAGAAACCGCTAAGGACCAGAAGACCTCCTCACGAGCCCTGCTGGTGAGGAGAGGAGGTACGCCCACGTCAGCCTAGCACGTTTCCGTGCGGGGCAAGAAGCTGGTGGGCAGAAGACCGCGTACCGCCAACGCTACCCCCGACAGGGAGGAGACCAACTTTCTCTGTGCCTGCCCAAAGCGGCACAGTGGCAGTTGGCCACCCCCCTAAATATAGCATGGACGGTGCAGGGCGCCAGAGGAGGACGTCAGCCTCCTCCACCCACTCCTGTGGACCGGCGCCGCTACCCTACGAAGACCAAGTCTACAGAAGAACATAGTCTACAGCTGTCCTCCCTCCTTGGTCGTGTGTGGCAACCCCTTCCCCAAGAAGATAAGGGGAAGGAGGACCTTGGCGCTATAAAAGGAGGGAGAGGCCACCCCTTAGAGGGGACCGGTCTGATCTGATCTTCATCTTCTTCGAGCTGCTAGTTGGGCACGCAGGTTCTTCAACCTCTGGCCAACTAGAGCTTTGTAACCAAGGCCTTGTACTCCTCGCGAGGTGTCGCGTCGCAATACAAGAAGGCAGGAAGTAGGGGTTTTACCTCACCACGAGGGCCCTGAACCTGGGTAAAGCTCGGTCTCCCTCTCTGCAGTGCGTTGCGCGTCCGACAATCGAGGCTTCCGTCGCCGTGTTTCGTTGCGATCCAAGATCTCACACGTTCAGCCCCCTGCGTTCGAATCCTTGGGTCCGTCGTGTGGTACCCCGTGTTCTTGCGACACGAAATCCATCGACATTTGGTGCGCCAGGTAGGGGGTTGTGGTGTGTTTTCTTCAAGATCTGCGTCGACATGGGTGACGGTCGTCATCACCGTCTTCGCCCTCGCGCTGTCTACGCAAGTCGTCGCCGAGAACGTCTCCAAGTCCTCAATGGCCTGGAGGCCATCGGGGAGGGCGAGCCAGAGGTCGGCGACATCGGCTTTGGGGGCTTCGCGGCACTCGCCGGTCCCCTTCGTCATGCGGCATGGCCGCCTCGCTTCAAGCCGAATACTGACGCGCGTTACGATGGGACCTCCGATCCCGTGGAGTTCCTACGGCAATACGCGGCCAGTATTCGGGCGGCTGGAGGCGATGGGCGTGTCATGGCCAATTGGTTCATGATGGCTACAAAGGGAAAGCCTCGCCGGTGGCTCTGCGGGCTACCGCCAAGATCCATCTCGTCCTGGAGGGACCTCTGCGAGCGCTTCCTCGACAGGTACACATCCCTGGGACCTGAGCCAGGGGACGCGTAGGCCTACGCCGTCCTCGATGGCCCCGTCCCCAGGAGCATGAGGATAGGGCAAGGGGGCTTAAGAGTCGTCACCCTCTTGCCTTCGCCGAGGAAACGGAGTACTTCATCTGCGCAAGGAGCAAATTGTAACAGCAGCTTTACTCGCCATTAATCCTTTCTAATCTGTAGAAACTGCTTGGAGTCGCGGGTCTCGGTCTCACCAGCCTCGCGAGGTCCGCTGGTTGTGGCTTAACGCGAACGTGAGTTTTCGCTCGACTGCCTTTCGAGAAAGAGCCGGAGCACGGTGTCCGCGTTGGGGCCTTCGCCCGGAAAAACAGCAGGCCCGCAAAACCCAGAACGGATCGAGCTCTGACTCGGGAAGGGACCCGCTACAGTCACCTCATACGATCCATGGTGCTCTCTCCTCTCGAGCGACATTCGCACGAAGGCGCATGAGCGCGTGAGAGTCGCACAATCTGTGTAGATTTCTCTAAGTTTCCTGCTGTCTTTGTCTGTGGCCTTGTGGCTCTTCTCCTGGGATCGCCTTTGTTGTGCTTGGACGCCTGGGGGGCTGCAGGGAGATAGTCATGTATGCCATTACAGTCACCTCTGGAGCGCCAGTGCCCGCTAGCCTTGCACCACGAGCTGCATACTAAGCGTTAGGCTGCTGTCCCGCTCGGAGGCTGACCCCCGATCGGCGTAGAGCATTCCCCCAGACAAAGGCGAGGCAAGGAAAAACGTGCAAGGGTGCAAACAAAGACCATTTGGCGATCAACGCCTTAAGTACGATTACAACTTAAACTGGCCCAGCAGGGCAATGTCTGACAGCTGCAAAGTGTGCAGCTAACCTAGGTCTCCTGGAGGAGGTCTAAGAGGAGCTTACTGGGCGGCCACTGCGTCGCCCCCGATGTCGTCGGCGCCATCGCTGGAGCTTGAAGATGTCCCCTCGCCGGAGTCCGTCGCCTCTTCGCTGCCGGATTCTGTGGAGCCGGAGGCCTCGCCGCTAGAGGAGCTCGGGGCGGACGCTCCAGGGCGGGCGTAGAGGGCCTGCAGCCGTCGAAGGGCGAAGTTCAACCGCCCTGCCCTGGCTTCCGCCGCGCGGTCAGGATTTCCGGGCGGCGGGGGTGGCGGCCTCCGCAGTACCTCTTCCAGGTTGAGGTCGGGGCGGAGGCGTTGGATGTTGGAGAAGATCCTCGTCCCCGCAAGCCCCAGCAGCTCCCGGCACTCGGCGTCGATGAGGTCCAGTACCTTCGCCGACGCGCCGTCCAGCTCTTCAGCCAGCTGGCTGAAGAAGAGCAGGATCGACCCGTCGTCCTCAGGGATGGTGGGCAGGTTCAGCCCGTGGACGCCCAGGCGGTGCGCCGCCGCCATGACGCGGGCTGAGAACCCGCGGAACATCTGCACCCGCTGCCTCCGCAGCACGTTTGCCTCCTCTTCAGCGTCCCTGAGCTCCTGGAGCTCTCCGGCCATCTCCACGCCTTGTAGAGCCGACGCCGAGTTCTCCTCCTCCAGCCTCTGCACGTCGCGCCGGAGCGCGGCGATGGTGGCGTCGGCTTCAGCAAGGGCGCGCTCGGCGCCCTGGCGCACCTCGTGCGCTCCCTTCAGCTCGGCCTCCATGTCGCGGACCCGGCGTTCCAGGGTCTCGCACTTCTGCTTGTACATCAGGAGGGCGGCGTCGTTCTTGGAGCGGAAGTCCGCGCGGCACGCCTCGGTGGTCTCTTTGCGCTTCCGCTCGAACTCCTGCTCCATGTTGACCCGTCGCTGGTTCAGCATGTGGTCCATCTTCGCCTGGAGAGAAGCCTCGCGCTGGTTCAACGCCTCCTGTTGCCGAGCCAGCTCGGCGGTGGTCTGGCTGGTCATCTCCTCCCGGCTCTCCAGGGCCTCCCGCTCCCTGTTGAGCCGGTCCTCGAGGGCTTGTAGTTGCTCCTCTCGGAGGCGAAGTCCCCGCTCGCGCTCGCGAGCCTCTGCTTCTCGGACGGCGAGCCCAGCCTCTTGCAGGCTCAGGCTCTCCGCCCGGGAGTCCGCGCTCTCCTCACGAGCGTGGAGGAGGGCCTCCCGGTCCTCGACCTCTTCCAGCCTCTGCTGGGCGTTGGCGAGAAGGCCGTCGGCGTTCGTCCTGGCCTGGTCCAGGAGGTGTTGAGCCGCCCGCTTGGCCTCCTCCCCAGCCAGGGCTGGGTTGGGAGGCCCGACGGTGGGGGGAATCTTCTGGCGCGCTTCGGAGACAATCTTCATGGCCTCTTCGTGCGCCCTGGCCAGGACTCCCCTCGCCGATTCCCTGGCGTTCGCCAGAGCTTCCTCGGCCTCCTCGACCGCGCTGGCGCGGATCTCCTCGGCCTCCTTCCTCGCTCGTTCGCGGCGCTCGGCGGCGCGCTGGTCCAGGAGGCGACACCTCTCCGTGGCTTGGTGCAGGAGGGCCCAGCCCTCGTCGATCTGCGCCTACTCGGCGGAGCGCCCTAGCGACCTCGTCGCGGAGGGCGCCGGTAGCGGCCGCGAGCACCCTCTCCCATGGGTCGTCGGCGTGGGGCTCGGCGGCGATCCTCGCGGGCCTCCCCAGTATCTCCGGCAGGGGAGGCGATGCCGCCCTGGATGGCTCTGGCGCGGTGGAGGTCGTCCCCCTGGGCTCAGGGGCTGTCCCCGAGCTGGGCGGTGCGGCGGTTCGCGCCGGAGGTGCCTCCGGGGTGGTTGTGGTGCTAGCAACAGAGGGGGCAGCAGCAGCTGCCCCCATCGTATCTGGTGTGCCCCCTGCGCTAGGGGGCTCGGTCGTGCCGGGAGCCGCGGCGGCTCCCGGGGCGGACTGCACGTCTGCGGACGCGCGATCCTCTTCTTCTCCGGCGGCGCGCGGCGGCGTCGCCGGTGTGGTCGTGGCCGCCGGGTCAGGGCCCGGCGTGGTCTGGCTGGTCTTCCTCTTCTTCTTCTCCTCCTTCTTCTCCTCGGCGTCCCTGGAGAGGAAGGGGTAAGGGGATGAGGTCAGGGGAAAGGTAAGGCAAAAAGGTAAAAGTCTTTGTGCAGGAACACTCACGAGGCGTCCCGCTCCACCCATCCTCTTTTGCTCGGGAGGGAGGGAGGTGGGGGCGGGGGCGCGGAGGATTCGCCCGCCGGCTTCTTCCCTCGGGAGGTCCCGGCCTCGGGGTTCCGGCTGGCGCATTCATCGTTGAACTTGGAGCGGCGCTCCGCCTCCAGGCGGGCTCGGCGCCCCTCTTCCTCCAGGTCTCGTGAGGAGGACGCGTCGGCATCTCCCCCGGTGGGCTGGTCTGGCGAGGGGGAGTCGTCATCGGAGGAATCTGAGAGCACCACGGTGCCCTCAGGACGCCTCCGGCGGACCAGCCGCCCACCGGACTCCGCGTCGTCGTCGCTGTCGTCGTCGTCCCTTGAGGCCGAGGACCCCGCTCCCCGAGCTGCCGAGTCCTGCTCCGAGCTTGCCGCTGGCGCGCTCGGGAGGGGACCAGGCATGACGCCATCGGCAAGGAACGGCCCCCAGGCATTGAACTTCAAGACCCCCGCCGTAACGCGACTAATCTCCCGAACGCCCAGGCAATAGATCGGGAGGGCATTGCGCGGGATGGCGGGGATGGCAGCAGAAGAGAAGAAGG
This sequence comes from Dactylis glomerata, assembly GCA_007115705.1. Classification (NCBI taxonomy): domain Eukaryota; kingdom Viridiplantae; phylum Streptophyta; class Magnoliopsida; order Poales; family Poaceae; genus Dactylis; species Dactylis glomerata. The sequence goes on along the minus strand of QXEO01001928.1, from coordinate 978,190 downwards.
CTCTTATTACCTCCTCCCGAGCGTCGGCGTTGAGCTCGCCGATGTGGAGCCTGAGGTTGTCTCCGGACCTGTGCATCCAGATCTCCCGGCGGTGGTCCTGCAGGGGGGCGATGCGTTGGGTGACAAACTCCACCCCGACCATGGTCCCTGTAACTACGGCCTTCCGGAGATCTCGGATCCGCGGGCGGAGCGTCTTCAGGGCTTCCTCCGGCAGGGCCTCGCTGGCCCAGGTGGTGAGCTTGACGGGAGGGATCCCCGTCACGAGGAAGAGATCCGATTCTTCGAGGGTGTCGACGAAGAACCAGCGGCTCCGGAAGTCCTCGACTTTCTTCATCCACTTCAGGTCGATGAAGTCGCCCTCTGTCCCGGCGGTGGCGATGAAGGAGACACATCCGGAACTCTGGTTGAGCCCAGAGGACCGGAGGGAGAAGAGGTGGCGGAAGTACGCCACCGACGGCTTGATGCCGATCCAGGCCTCGCAGGCGTAGGCGAAGACCGCCAGCAAGGTGACGGACTTGGGATGCAGGTGGATGGCCTGGATCCCGTAGGTCTCCAGGATCGCCAGGAAGAAGGGGGAGAACGGCGGCAGCAGGCCAGCGAAGACGGAGAAGAGGAAGAAGGGCTGCGCCGTCGCGGGCAGAGTGTCCCGCGGCGCGCGGCCGTGCCAGATGCGGGTGGCGCCCCACTCGTTTTTGCTGCTCCCGACCATCTCTCGGACGGTCTGGAGCTCGCGGCTACTCTTGATGCGGGATTCAAGCAGGGGCACCGCCGGTCGCGGCGCCGCTCCGGAAGACCTTGCTGCTCTGATGGCCCGGCGCGGTGCCATTGCTCTGGGCGAGGGCGGGATGCAGCGGGAGGATTGGAAGCTAGGAGGGATTTGGTGCTCAAGATCTTCGGAAGGGAAGTGGCGGCGGCGGTGTGCTGTGGGAAAGAGGAAGGAGCCTTCTCTGCCAAGCTTTTAAGGGGGGCAGCCAGGGCGCGGTTTCCGAAGCGTCGGCCTTGACGCAACGGTTTGAAAAACGCCCGTTGCCCCACTACGCACGACCCCCACGCCGCTTCGCTCCGCCAACTGCAGGGGTGCCACGTGCCCACGATCTCCGCTTCTTCACATGGTCCTCTGACTGCGCAGTTGACGCGTGCCGTTGGAGGGCCCAGCAGCTTCGGGGGCCCCCGACCCTTCGCTTCCTCAAGAGGGCGCGTCGTGGGCCGGGCTCCCGGGGGCTACTGTCGGTGTTCTGGATACCGGGGTATCCCGGTCCACCTGCTCCTGGGCCCCGTCATCGGCCCATCGTCAGCCCAGGCGAGAATCAACAATCTTCGCTACGGAGAAGACCCTCACGAGGAGGCGCCTCGTGAGGAGAACGACGACAGAAACCGCTAAGGACCAGAAGACCTCCTCACGAGCCCTGCTGGTGAGGAGAGGAGGTACGCCCACGTCAGCCTAGCACGTTTCCGTGCGGGGCAAGAAGCTGGCGGGCAGAAGACCGCGTACCGCCCACGCTACCCCCGACAGGGAGGAGACCAACTTTCTCTGTGCCTGCCCAAAGCGGCACAGTGGCAGTTGGCCACCCCCCTAAATATAGCATGGACGGTGCAGGGCGCCAGAGGAGGACGTCAGCCTCCTCCACCCACTCCTGTGGACCGGTGCCGCTACCCTACGAAGACCAAGTCTACAGAAGAACATAGTCTACAGCTGTCCTCCCTCCTTGGCCGTGTGTGGCAACCCCTTCCCCAAGAAGATAAGGGGAAGGAGGACCTTGGCGCTATAAAAGGAGGGAGAGGCCACCCCTTAGAGGGGACCGGTCTGATCTGATCTTCATCTTCTTCGAGCTGCTAGTTGGGCACGCAGGTTCTTCAACCTCTGGCCAACTAGAGCTTTGTAACCAAGGCCTTGTACTCCTCGCGAGGTGTCGCGTCGCAATACAAGAAGGCAGGAAGTAGGGGTTTTACCTCACCACGAGGGCCCTGAACCTGGGTAAAGCTCGGTCTCCCTCTCTGCAGTGCGTTGCGCGTCCGACAATCGAGGCTTCCGTCATCGTGTTTCGTTGCGATCCAAGATCTCACACGTTCAGCCCCCTGCGTTCGAATCCTTGGGTCCGTCGTGTGGTACCCCGTGTTCTTGCGACACGAAATCCATCGACAGTGTCTTCTTATTTGCTTCTTCTGTTGTTGTGTTGACTCATCTTTTTTGGTTATCTTATCGATTTGTTCCTCGTGGTTGGTGTGTTAAGGTTTCATTGGCTTTGCTATTTTTCGTGCTCATGATTTTGTTGATTTATGGTTTCGTCGTGCTGAGGCTAATCGTGTGAAGACATGTTAGTTGTTTTGTGGGTATGCGTGCCTCTTTCATGTTGCTCTCTCATTTTTATTGTTTCCTGGGATGAGCTGACTATTTCTGCTATTTCCGGGTCTCCGCTGGCAGATCTCGATGTGGTGCAGGCTCTTGTCGGCGGAGCTTTCATGCTTCACCATGCATGGAGGTGCAGAGGATGATGTTGTGCCATCTGCATCGGGTCAGCATGCTCCATTTGTTTGGTGTTCTACTCCTTTAGGTGCCTCCTTTTTATGTCCATGCATTTTTCCCTGCTTTCGTGGGTTCTCTTCCTTGGTGGCTTATTTGTTCCTGCTATTTGGTTGCTTTCAGTTATGGAGGTGCCCGTCGTTGGTCGTGCATCGTCTTGCCCGAGCCATCAGTTTATTATTGACTACCGTTGTGGCCGTATCATAGGTTCTTTGTGCCTACGTTGTGTATTCCTTTTGACATTGGGATGTTTGATTGTTTGCAATTGATATGGGGTCCCTCTTTTTTCAAACGAGTCTGTCGCCCTCTTGAAACATAGATTTCATTTGCTCGGTCTTTTCTATGTTGTCTTTGTAATTGCATGTTTATTTTTTGTGTGATGCTATTGTTGGTATGTGACTCTGTAGCTTTTGCGCCTCAGCATTCCTATTACGACGGGCCTAGTTGTCTGTGTGAGAGGTGTGGCGCTTCCTCAGCATTCACGCCTCAGCATTCTTATGTTGAATGTGTGTTCCGGTGAGTCCAACCCGGTCGCCCTTGTATTCGCGTAATCGCGTTGCTGTGGTGGGGGGAAGGTTTCTCTGCCCCGGTTTAGTGATTGGCCCTATCCTCTCAAAGAGCTTCTTTGGTTTTTTAGAATAAAGCACATGCCTAGCTTTCAATTAATAAAGCTCACAGCCAGAGTACATAGTGCTGGCGAACCAGACTTATAAGTTTTACACAACCTCGCCCGTAGGCATAGAATAGAAACTTAAAAAACAACTAAAGTTCTCCCATACACTGTTGAGTTCCTGTAGCTTTGACTAACTGGATGACGGCTTGTAAATGTCTTTAAGCTTGGAGATCGCCTCGTCCAGCATTGGGTGAACCTTTGGTTTTGTGTCGTGGGGATGACTTATGGGGCGTGCCAAGGGCCGAGCTATCTGCTGGCCGGCATCCCAGGAGTCTCCACGGCTCTAGGATGAGAAGACCGGCTCCGCCCGAAGGGCTGGCTGCACCAGCAGCCGGCTGGCGACTCCACCGAGGAGAGCCAGAGCCGGGCGATGAAGACAAGAATCCTCCAACGGCTGCTTCGCCGAAAGTAGCCTAGCCCCGACAAGATCGACAGAGGCAAAGGATGGGAGTGACGCACGCCACGACCAGACTCAACCAACCAGCGATCAAGGAGCCTTCCCCATGAAAGGATCTGAGGCAAAAGGGAGGGCATATGCCTCCCAGATGCCGGTCCAAGGGGGAAAGGCGCTTTATAAAGCGTGATCGTCAGAGCAGGGCCAGAGGATCACGCCGAGGACGCAGCCACGGGGGAGCCGGCAGCCGGACGAACTGCCACCTAACCTGTAACTAGACCCCTGCATATATAAGGGGGTCTGGACCCTTAGACTAGGGAACCCAATCTTCTTCTTCCTCCTCTAGCCCGAACAGCTCGAGGAGCATTGTAACCACTGTCGAGATAATACAAAGCAGGCAAGAAGTAGGGGTTTTACCTCCGGCGTGGAGGGCCCTGAACCTGGGTAAACCGAAGTGTCTCCGTTGGCATAATCCCGAGCCGGACCCATCGTCGCACCACCAGTCGAGCCCCTTCGTTAAGCCACCCCATGGCTACTGTCTCTAAATTCCCACAACAGTTGGCGCCCACCGTGGGGCAACACACGGCGGCGAGCGGAGTCAAGTTCCGGCCGGGACCCTCATCAGCTCTCGGCGAGAAGGTTGCCTCCGGCCTTGTCTGGAGGTTCGGCACCTTCGACTGCGTCAGCGACAACTTAGCCTGCTTCAAGAACGGCTTCGGCAATAGCGGCTCCTTCCTCGATGTCGGCAGCCACCGGTTCTACGTCGCCAAGCCCTTCCCGGAGGAGGTGACCGACGTCTTCGACCCTCTCAGCGACGGAGGCTCGAGCTGTAGTGAAAGCAGCAATCTTGGCGCCATGGTCGAGGTGATGGCCCTAGGAGAAGAGGAGGGCGGCGACTCACCGCGCCCTGAGCGCCCATCGTCCGAACGCCTTCTTCCACAGGAGCAGGATGCTCTTCTCCCAGAGCAGGACACCCCGGATGTCTCCGTGGTGGACATGCGCGCACCACTCAACTGCGTCATCGACCCCGCCCAGGTCGCCGAGGCCCTGGAGCGGATGCGCCTCGTCCTCCTTAGCAAGGTGGCTGAGGATGAGACCAACCGGCGCCGTGCGAGCACCACGCTCAGCGAGTTCTATGACGTGCATGGATATGCACCGGCCGAGCATGCTCATGACCCGTGGCGCAGCTTCGTCGCCACGGGCCCTGGCCAGATCCAGCGGCCACCATCGGCAAGCCAAGGCCGCGGAGGGCGCGGACAGGGCGGCCGTGCTCCAAGCTGCAACGCCCGAGGCCGCCACGCCCAGCAAGGTGGCGGAGCAGGCAGGCAACGCCAGGTCCCGGTGCCAGCGCCAGGGTCGGAGTCTCGGGCTCGCCCGCCGGCGCTGCACATCTGTGGCTTGACCACGTCGAGGCGTTCCCCAAGGGATCTGCTAGCTCAAAGTGAGCGGCTTCTGACCAAGGAGGCCCGGGGGCTGCCGGTAGCAGTCAGGGGCGCAAAGAGGGCAAGTACACCCTCGATGCCGCACTTGACCAGCCGTGCAAATTCCACAATACCCCGAGCAGGGAAGCGACCCACGCCACGCGTCAGTGCCGGTTCATGAGAGAGCTGGAGCAACGCGCTCAGCAGCTCCCTGGAGCGTCACAAGCGCAGCCAGCTGGAGGTCAGGAGGACCAATAGCATGATCCGGCTGGAGGCGAGCCAGACCAAGGTGATGATGACTTCCCGGCGGATGTTGAGCAGTATCATATCCTTACCACCCCGGGCAAGGATAAAAGGAACGACCTTTGGCATGGGGCAGAGGTGAACGATGTTATGCCTGCAGAACCCCAGTTCATGCACTGGTCTGAAGCAGCCATCACCTGGGGATGCGAGGACCATCCACGACTGATGCCTAGCCCTGGAGAATACGCTCTGGTCCTGGACCCTATCATGTGCTCCGACACGCACACATGCCGGTTCTCCCGCGTACTCATCGACGACGGCAGCAACATCAACCTCCTTTACCGGAGCTCTATGGAGAAGCTGGGCATCTTGCTTGCTCAGCTGAAACCGAGCCGGCTCACCTTCCATGGCATCGTGCCTGGGCATTCGTGCACCCCTTTGGGCAGGGTGCAGCTGGAGGTTCTCTTCGGGAAGAAAGAAAACAGCCGCCGCGAGCCCATCTGGTTCGAGGTTGTGGACATCAGCAGTTCCTACCATGCAGTGCTTGGCCGTCCAGCCCTGGCCAAGTTCATGGCGGTGCCACATTACGCCTATCTGAAGATGAAGCTCCCAGGACCCAGCGGTGTGATCACAGTCTCGGGAAGCTTCAAGAAGTCTCTGGCCTGCGCCAAGGAGAGCTCGCAGCTGCCAGAGGTGCTGGTCATCGTCGAGGCGAAGCGGCAGCTTCTACATTGTGTGGAGCTTGCCCAGCAAGATGTGCCGGTTCGCCAGTCGCCGGTGGAGTAGTTCAAGCCGTCCAACGACACCAAAAAGATCCTGCTGGATGAGAGTGATCCCACCAAGAACGTCATCATCGGCACCGGCCTGTCTGCCAAATAGGAAGGCGAGCTCACCAGCTTCCTCCGTAAGAATCGGGACATCTTCGCATGGTCTCCAAAGGACATGCCAGGTGTGCCAAGGGAGCTAGCTGAGCACTCACTCAACGTCCGGCTAGATGCCAAGCCGGTCAAGCAACCGCTGCGGTGCTTTGCAGAAGAGAAAAGGAAAGCCATTGGTGAGGAGATTGTCCGGCTCCTCGCAGCCGGCTTCATCATGGAGGTATTTTACCCTGACTGGTTGGCGAACCCAGTCTTGGTCCTGAAGAAGAATAACACTTGGCGTATGTGTATCGACTACACCAGCCTCAACAAGGCTTGCCCCAAGGATCCTTTTGCGCTACCACGCATCGACCAGGTGATCGATTCCATAGCCGGTTGTGACCTGCTGTCCTTCCTGGATGCCTATTCAGGCTATCACCAGATCCTGCTCTACCAGCCGGATCAGATCAAGACGTCCTTCATCACCCCATATAGAGCCTACTGCTACGTCACCATGCCCTTTGGCCTGAAGAACGCTGGAGCCACTTACCAGCGAACCATGCAGCGATGTCTACAAGGGCAGATTGGGAGGAACGTGCACGCTTATGTGGACGATGTGGTGGTGAAGACCAAGCAGAGCGGCACGCTCCTGGACGATCTCAAGGAGACCTTTGCCAACCTACGGCGCTATCGCATGAAGCTATATCCGGAGAAGTGCACTTTTGGCAAGCCGGCTGGACAGCTCCTAGGCTATATCGTTTCCCAGTGAGGGATCGAGGCTAACCCCTCGAAGATAAAAGCCATCGAGGCCCTAGAGCCGCCCACCCAGCTCGGGGATGTGCAGAAGTTTGATGGATGCTTGGCTTCGCTTAGCCGGTTTGTCAGCCGGCTCGGGGAGAAGGCCATGCCGCTGTACCAGCTGATGAAGAAGACGGACCACTTCGTTTGGTCCCAGCGCGCTGATGATGCCTTCAACGACCTCAAGCGAGCCTTGTCTACCACGCCAATCTTGGCAGCGCCGGCTCCGCAAGAGCCAATGCTGCTCTACATCGCGGCTACTCCACGAGTCATCAGCGTCGTGATCGTGGTGGAGCGCACCGAGGAAGGCAAGGAGCTGCCGATTCAGCGCCCGGTGTACTACCTGAGTGAGGTGCTCACTCTCTCCAAGCAAAATTACCCGCACTACCAGAAGGTCACATATGGCATGTACATGGCGGCCAAGAAGCTGAAGCACTACTTCGAGGAGCATCATATCATGGTGGTGAGCACCACCCCGCTCTCGGAGATTATAGGGTGCAAGGATGCATCGGGCAGAGTGGCTAAATGGGCGATTGAGCTTGCCGCTCATACCATTCAGTACAAGCCCAGGATGACAATCAAGTCGCAGATCATAGCGGATTTCTTCGCTGATTGGGGAGAGCACCAGTACTTGCCGCCGGCTCCAGACTCAACCCACTGGCACATGAACTTTGACGGCTCCAAGATGCTCAGGGGCTTGGGAGCCGGTGTTGTCCTCACCTCTCCCAAGGGAGACAAGCTGCAATACGTGCTGTAGATGCACTTCTGTGCGTCGAACAACGTCGCCGAATACGAAGCCCTGGTGCATGGGCTCAAGCTAGCCAAGGAGATTGGCATCCGGAGGATCCTCTGCTTTGGAGACTCCGACCTGGTGGTGCACCAGGTCTCAGGGGAATGGGACGCCAAGGACGCCAACATGGCCTCCTACCGCTTCTACGTGCAGCAGCTCAGCGAATTCTTCGAGGGCTGCGAGTTCCACCACGTCCCCAGAGCAAACAACGATGAGGCAGACCGGCTATCCAAGATCGGCTCCACCAAGCAGGATATCCCAGCAGGGGTGTCGCTGGAAATCATCCGCAAGCCGTCCATCAAGCCCTCGCCGGAATCTCCCTCCATCTACGTGCCTGGAGACCCCGCCCCGGCTCAGGTTCCACCACCGGACCCGGGGGCTGCCACCTCGGGGCTGAAGGATGCAGCCGGCCAGCCCAGCGTGACCGGCTCGACGAAGGACTCGGGGGCTGCCGACTCTAGGCCAGCCCCCATGGCCGGCCAATCAGACGAAGCTGGCACGACGACGGACCCAGGGGCTGCTGATCCCCTGGTCGCCAGTGTCTTCCACATATGGGAGATACCATCCTGGGCGGAGCCATTCTCCAACTACCTCATCACTGGGGACTTGCCACAAGACAAAGTAGAAGCTAGGCGACTTCAGCGCCGTGCGGGAGCGTACACCATCATCAATAGCGAGCTGTACAAGCGCAGCGTGTCAGGAATCTTCCAGAAATGCATCGAGCTGGAAGAAGGGATAGAGCTGCTGAGGGAGATACACCAAGGGGAGTGCGGATACCACGCATCTTCTAGAGCCTTGGTGGCCAAGGCTTTCCGCCATGGTTTCTACTGGCCGACAGTCCAGAAGGATGCAGAGCAACTGGTGAAACAGTGCAACGGCTGCCAGCGCTACTCCAAGCATCAAAACACTCCAGTGGCAGCCCTCAAGACCATCCCGCTCACATGGCCGTTTGCTGTCTGGGGCCTGAACATGGTAGGACCATTCAAGACTGCGCCCGGGGGCTTGACGCATCTGCTGGTTGCTGTGGACAAGTTCACTAACAGGATCGAGGCCAAGCCAATCAAAAAGCTCGACGGCTCGTCCACCACCAAGTTTTTCAACAACATCATCACGAGATATGGAGTTCCCCACAACATCATCACTGACAACGGGACAAACTTCGCAAAGGGAGTCTTCGCTGAGTACTGTGGCCAGAAGGGCATCCCGCTGGACTTAGCATCAGTGGTGCATCCTCAGTCTAATGGGAAAGTAGAGAAGGCAAATGGGCTGATCTTGGCCGGCATCAAACCAAGGCTGGTCGAGCCTCTCGAGCGCTCAGTCGGCTGTTGGGTCAAAGAGTTACCCTCAGTACTCTAGAGCCTGCGCACCACTCCAAATCGCTCTGTCGGCTTCACGCCTTTCTTCCTGGTCTACGGAGCAGAAGCGGTGCTGCCCACTGACATTGAATTCGACGCGCCCAGAGTTGTCCAGTACACGGAGAAGCAAGCAAAAGAAGCTCGTGAAGATGGCATCGACCTCCTCGAGGAGGCACGAGAGCAGGCTTTGGCCAGATCAGTGCTCTATCAGCAGCAGCTGCGACGATACCACAACCAGAAGATCCATCCGCTCGCGTTCCGCGAAGGAGATCTCATACTCCGGCTGGTGCAAAACACTAAAGGCATGCACAAGCTGTCCTCTCCTTGGGAGGGACCGTTCATTGTCAGCCGGGTGCTAGGCAATGGGGCATACTACCTCATCGACACACAAGAGCCCAGGAAGAACAAGGCAGATAATTCTGACAAGGAGACAGAACATCCCTAGAATGTCAACCTCCTAAGACCTTTCTTCTGCTAAGGCAAAAGCTTGTACCCCGAAAAACTTGTCAATGAATAAAGGATAACGGAGCGGCTAGTTACGGCCGGCTCCGAGGAAAATACTTTGTGTATGTCTTGCGTCCTGCGTTATTCACTTGACCGGTAGCCGGCTTCGGGCACCAAGCCATAGCCGGCTACCCTAAAAACGATCGAGCCCTCGTCAACCGGATGAGTACTATCTATGAAGTAGGTCTCGAGCCTAACCCTTATCCCCTGGCTCTGCGCAGCCGGGCGGATAGGAGCCGGCAGGCCACATACAAAGGAAAACCGCAGAGGAAAACCATAAACAATAACTCGACTAAGCGTTTAAGACAGTGCTCGTTGACCGTGCGTTAGCTAGCCCGAGCGGGGCGCCCGATAGACCGAAGTACTACTTCTCACCCCGCGGCACACTCCCACCCTAGGTCGGCATTCGGCTGCCGGCCCAAGGGAGACCAACCGGCACCAGGCTGTCAGTTGGGAGTAGAAGGGCCGAAGGGTGGGGAGATTAAGGAAAAAGTTCAGGGAGCCGGGCTAAGGTAGGCCAGCAAATGGTCGATGATCACAGTCTCTCGGCGTTTAGGCTGAGCAGCCACGTCAAAGAGGTTCGAAGCTAGGGCTGCCTCACTCGATGTTGGCACCGCATGCGAATAAGCTAGTTTCAAGCCAGCTATCATTCCAGCTGCCCTAAAACTCGGGGGCTAGGGGGAGGGGAATTGGCCCTTAGAAGCGGGCCGGCTCCAGTCCCTCACTAGCTATTCGGTCAGTTGGCGCCGTGACATGATCAGCAAAAGAGCGTCAAAATCGAAATCTAGCATTCACAAGGAAACAGCTAAAGCCAGAGATCTAGGGATTCACTCCAGCCGCGGCAAGGGTCATACGAAGGCTTGGGAAGGGGAGACATGTTGGCTCCGACCTCGCCCGAGCCAACGCAGGTCTTAGCTTCCTTTTCCGTCTCCTCAAGCTGGCACTACCTTGCATCTCTCAGAGCCGGCCTACAGAGGCACTTCTCCCTCCGCGCTGAGGCCAGAAGGCCTTGACAAGAGTGTCCGAGCAAGTTGGTGGCTATCTTAGCCCCTACCTACAAGCTTGCGCAGTGACGGTTCTAGCGCGGGAAAGATCCTAACTGCGAAATCGACATCATGCTCTAACGAAAGCAGGGAGCATTCATACAAGAGCAAATCTACAACTAAGGAAGAAAGACAAGTTTTCATTGAGCAGAAGTTTGATGATTACAAAAGCTTCCTAGGTCGCTACCCTAAGAGTATGAGATGCTCATCGCCCGGGAGATGCTCGCCTCCCTTGGCATGGCGCGAGCGCCACATGGACTTCGCTCTGGAGAAGCCCGCGTTGGAGGTCGACGGAGTCCGCCCTTCACGACCAGGCGGCGAACGTACGGGTGGAGAGGGTACCATCGAAGAGGCAGACGGTGAAGTCCTTCTTCCCATCATGGCAGGTGAGGAGGAGGAACCAGCCCTCGTGCACGCCGTAGTCGATGAAGAACTTCGACCACCGTCACGAAAATAGCACACCCCCTGGCCATCATAGTAAATCTCGACGCGGTACTTGGGGTGGCCGCCGCTGCACTCCTGCAGCTTTGCATAAGCCATCTCCTGGCCTTCCATCGAGTCTGCAAATTGGGATGGAAGGCGGAGGAGGTCCCGGGCCTCGGCAAGCATGGGGATTATGCAGGTGGACCACCCCTCGGCCGAGATGTAGGCCGGCGGCTGGAGTGCCGGTTTCTCCGACCAGAGCCGCGACGGACCGTCTGGAGGTAGGGCTGTCGTGCGAGACCTCGCCGAGTTGGAGGCAGCGGCCCCGAGGGCAGCAAGGGTCTTCTTGTTCTTGCTGCCCGGTGGCCGTCCGCAGTGGCGGGGCAATGAAGGAGCGGCTGCCGCTGCAGGCGCGGTTTTCCTCCCACTCCCCTTCGGACGGCCAGGCCCCCGTTTTTCCGGGACGCCTGCGTCTCTGGGAACCCTAGCCGTCCGGGTTGCGGCGGAGGTGGAGGGGGCAATGGCGGCCGTGGCCACGAGGGCCTCCAAGGTCTTCTTGTTGTGGCTCCCCTTTGGGTGACCGCGCTTCCGGGATGCAGGAGGCGTCATCTCTGGCGCCGCGGCCCCCTTCTCGCTCCCTTCCGGGATCTTGTCACCGCCGACGGTGGAACTGCCGAGGGAGGACATGACCGGGCTGGGCACGGAGAGGAGAAGCTCGAGGCGGAGGGAGAAGTAGGAGTGTGCCCTCAGCCTCGGGCGCTCCTAGCATTTAAAGAGGAACGGTGAAGGGAACGACGCTCGATGTTTCGGTAACCACCCCCGCATTGTGTGCCCCAGCTAGAGGGCAACCGCTGTGATCAGCACAACGGATCATGGGAGGAACTGACGGGACGCACCGCTGACACATGTCAGTCTGCCCCACATGACGATTCGGGAAGTTATTGTGGTGGTGACTCCGAAGTCAAAATGACAAGACAGGTCACTGATGCACTGCGCCGGCCGCAGCGTGGGATCAGAGCCCAAAGCGGCACAAGTTCCAAGGGAGCAGCATACCGGCTTGCGACCGCCAGGCAGCCGCCAGCCGGATCGGACCTAGAGCCAGCACATCTCGAGACGGCCGGAGGAGTTCCACGTGACTTGGCCTCGAAACCAGCAACCTCCAGACCAAACGAAGAATCCTGGGATTTCGACGGAAACGAACAAGCCTTCGGTGAGGAGAAGAACCCGCTGAAGCCCTGGGCATGCCAAGGGCCGAGCTATCTGCCGGCCGGCGTCCCAGGAGTCTCCACGGCTCTAGGATGAGAAGACCGGGTCCGCCCGAAGGGGCGGCTGCGCCAGCAGCCGGCTGGCGACTCCACCGAGGAGAGCCGGAGCCGGGCGATGAAGACAAGAATCCTCCAACGGCTGCTTCGCCGAAAGTAGCTTGGCCCCGACAAGATCGACATAGGCAAAGGACGGGAGTGATGAACGCCACGACCGGACTCAACCAACCAGCGATCAAGGAGCCTTCCCCACAAAAGGATCCAAGGCAAAAGGGAGGGCATATGCCTCCCAGATGCCGGTCCAAGGGGGAAAGGCGCTTTATAAAGCGTGATCGTCAGAGCAGGGCCAGAGGATCACACCGAGGACGCAGCCACGGTGGAGCCGACAGCCAAACAAACTGCCACCTAACCTATAACCAGACCCCTGCCTATATAAGGGGGTCTGGACCCTTAGAATAGGGAGACCCGATCTTCTTCTTCCTCCTCTAGTCCAAACAGCTCGAGGAGTATTGTAACCACTGTCGAGATAATACAAAGCAGGCAGGAAGTAGGGGTTTTACCTCCGGCGTGGAGGGCCCTGAACCTGGGTAAACTGAGGTGTCCCCGTTGGCATAATCCTGAGCCGGACCCATCATTGCACCACCGTCGAGCCCCTTCGTTAAGCCACCCCATGGCTACTGTCTCCAAATTCCACGACAATCAGCAAAAAATGTGCAGACAACAAATCAGAACCATTATCAAACTGAAGAAGCTCAGGGTGAACCACTTTCCCCTTTGCTGTTTGATCTGGTTGTTGATGCTCTGGTGCTTGTGTTGAAAATGGCCAATGAGGCTAGCCATATCGAGGGGGTGATTTCACACTTGTTACCTGGAGGAGTGACCCACTTACAATATGCAGATGATAACATGATCATGATTGAGAATGATGATACTAGCATCACCAACCTCAAGTTCCTCCTGATCTGCTTTGAGTTACTCTCTGGTTTGAAGATTAACTATCAAAGCAGATCAGGAGGAACTTGAGGTTGGTGATGCTAGTATCATCATTCTCAATCAAGATCATGGTATCATCTGCATATTGTAAGTTGGTCACTCCTCCAGGTAACAAGTGTGAAATCACCCCCTCGATATGGCCAGCCTCATTGTCCATTTTCAACACAAGCACCAGAGCATCAACATCCAGATCAAATAGCAAAGGGGAAAGTGGTTCACCCTGAGCTTCTTCAGTTTGATAATGGTTCTGATTTGTTGTCTACACATTTTTTGCTGATTGTTGTGGGAATTTGGAGACAGTAGCCATGGGGTGGCTTAACGAAGGGGCTCGACGGTGGTGCGACGATGGGTCTGGCTCGGGATTGTGCCAACGGAGACACCTTGGTTTACCCAGGTTCAGGGCCCTCCACGCTGGAGGTAAAACCCCTACTTCCTACCTGCTTTGTATTATCTCGACAGTGGTTACAATGCTCCTCGAGCTGTTCAGGCTAGAGGAGGAAGAAGAAGATCGGATCTCCCTAGTCTAAGGGTCCAGACCCCCTTATATAGGCGGGGGGTCTGGTTACAGGTTAGGTGGCAGTTCGTCCGGCTGCCGGCTCCTCTGTGGCTACGTCCTCGATGTGATCCTCTGGCCCTGCTCTGATGATCACGCTTTATAAAGCACCTTTCCCCCTTGGACCAGCATCTGGGAAGCATATGCCCTCCCTTTTGCCTCAGATCCTTTCGTGGGGAAGGCTCCTTGATCACTGGTTGGTGGAGTCCGGTCGTGGCGTGCGTCACTCCCGTCCTTTGCCTCTGTCGTCCTTGTCGGAGCTAGGCCACTTTCGGCAAAACAGCCATTGGAGGATTCTTGTCTTCATCGCCCGACTTTGGCTCTCCTCGGTGGAGTTGCCAGCCAGCTGCTGGCGCAGCCGGACCTTCGAGCGGAGCCGGTCTTCTCATCCTAGAGCCATGGAGATTCCTGGGACGCCAGTCAGCAGATAGCTCGGCCCTTGGCATGCCCCATAAGTCATCCCCACGACACTAGCCCCCGAAACTGGCAAAGTCTCATGGGTTTGCATGGGGCTTCGGTGGGTTCTTTTCCTCACCAAAGTCTCGTTCGTTTCCGTCGAAGTCCCAGGATTCTTAGTCCGGCCTGGAGGTTGTTAGTTCTCAAGGTCAAGTCCCGCGAAGTGCCGCCGGCCATCTCGGGACGTACCGACTCCTGGACTAATCCGGCTGGCGGCCGCCAGGCGGCCGCCCACGGGTGTCTAGCTCCTTGGGACTTGCTCCCTCGGGATCTAGGCCTAGGCGCCACTTGTCCGTATGCCTCAGCGTCACGTCCAATCGGCTTCGGCCCCCACGACCCTTTGCGGCAACCACGGCGGTTGCCCGATTTTTATGAGGTCGTGGCACACGACGAGGGGATCAGTTGCTAGCTCATCGTGGGTGAAACACTCAACTGATCTGCCCCTCCCACTTTTAAACTAGGAACCATTCTTGTGGCAAGGCACCGGTCGCCCGCTTCTCTTCTTCCTTTAGCGCCCACTCGCCCCAAAATCCCTTGCTCGTGAGCTTCGCCCCCACAAACTTAGGGTTCCAAATTCTCTCCGCCACCATTCCGTTCATCCAGATCCGCACTTGGATGGCTCACAAGGCTTCTCGGCAGAAGGGGAAGGGGAAAAGCACTACCTCGGTTGAGGATAGTGCCCCGGCAAATCTGCCCAAAGGATCTTGGGAGGGCTCCTGGGTGAAGGAGAAACAGATTGAGCTACTGCGCCAGGGCCGAATGCTACCGTCCACGGATTTGGTGGGTTGCCGCCCCGCCAGCGGCGAACGAGTGCCCGCTCCTCAACCCGGGGAAACGGTGGTCTTCTACGACCATTTCCCCAGGGGCTTTGCGCTGCTCGCCAGCAACTTCCTGTGGCAGTTCATGGATCACTTCCATTTGCAGCCGCACCACATTGGGGCAAATGCGATGATGACCTTGGCCGCATTCGCAGCCCTTTGCGAGGCGTATTAGGCATCTGGCCTAACATCGAGCTATTCCGGCGGCTGATCTACTTTAAGACCCAGACGGCGGAAACAATCCTAGTGGTATGCGGAACCGCCTCCTTCTATGCGCGCAAGACCGTAGACTTCCCTGGTATAAAGGGGAAAGAGTCTTGCAAGAAGTGGCAACGCTCCTTCTTCTATGTGAGGAATCTGAAGGAGGGGGCTGATTATATCAACCTTCCCCCCTTTGACGCCAGCGGGCCGGCGAGCGAGAGAGCTGGAGTGCCCCGCTCCCTCGTCCCTCGCCGGACATGACGAAGATGCTCTAGCGGATCACCGCCCTGCAGAAGGATGGCAACCTGAAGCCATCTGACCTCCTGCTCGCTTTCTTGGATGCCCGCGTGTCGCCCCTCCAGCGCCGCTCGCACAAGATGTGCTTCCTGGGTTCTACCAGAGACCCCACTCGCCAGTCTTCCAGGGCGCTGGCAGTAGTAGAGGTGCGTAGAAGGCGAACAGAATCGCCGAGGTCAAGCTCCCGGCCACATGGGCGTGGGGCCTGAGGCCTCACGACCACGACAATCCGATCCCAGAGGTATGGCTCATCGGGCTTAAGCTCTGCTTGCCCTCCCTTGAACTATTGGGACCCTGACCACTGCCTGTTTGGCTTGGACAAAACCTGTTTGCTCTGCAGACCGTGGAGAACTCGGCCATGCGCCAAACAGGCTTCGCCATGGATAAAGAGCATTCAGATGATGAGGTCGTCTGGGATGACGCCGAGGAGGATGACGATGCCGGCTCCAACGCCGCCGCCAAAGGCTCAAGCGCCACCCACGGCGATGACTGGAGCGAGGAGCTCGAAGATTCGGGCGAGCCCCTCAGCCACTCCTGTAAGTTCCCCAGTCCCTCCTCCTTAAGAGACTGGTCCGAGGATGATGATGATGAACCAGGGTTGGCTACTGCCCTCGGGGGTGTAGCCCTTCAAGTTGCCGCTGCGGACGCTACAGGAGCCTAGGCCATTCCGGTCGTGGACTTGCCGGCATCTTCGGAACAACCTCCTGTTGCTCCAGAGTCGGCCGCTTCGAAGCCGGACGACCTAGAGGGAGCCGAAAGCCGGGCGCCTGGCGCTAAGAGAAGGATCCAGCCGGCTCCGGTCGAGCCGGCTGAAAAGCGAAAGAAAGCGGAGCCGGCGGCGAAGAACCTGCTCCCTCCTAGGATAAAGAAGGTGATCAAACGGCGAGCTACCGCAGTGGCCGGGTAAGCCTTCCGTCTCCATGCTTCTCGCCGCTTTGGCCGTCACATTCCTGATCAGCCTGACTATGGGGTGCTCTCCTTGCAGGTCTCCCCTTTCTATCGACCTGCTTACGCAGCCTCCCCCCACAGTGGCGTCGGGGGAAACTAAAACCTCGACCCCTGACCTCTCGTGCAACAAGAGGGTGCGCAGGGAGGACGCCGGCGACAACCCGGGCCGTGCTGGAGAAGATCGTCAGTCCTCACAATTAGAAGTCGTCGAAGGTGAGGATCGGACAGACAAGCCAGTCCGCTAGGAGGTGTCGACGGGCACCGCCTCCGGCCCGGCAGCAGCGGACGGGGCCGAGCTTATACGAGTCGAGGAGGCCGCCTTGATAGAGGTCGCCATGCCTCCTCCCACCATCGGGGAGGCTGCGTCGGAGGAGGTTGCCACCGCTAACGCGTCCTCTGACCCACCTGGTCAGGAAGATCCTGGCGCGGTTGCGGTGAAGATGATAGGGGAAACTTCGGCGCGCGTGAAAGCATCAGATCCTCCGGAGCCAGCTGCGCTGAGCATGCAAGTTGTTATGTCCTCATTTGGGACGGGTATTGGCGCAGCCGCTGGCCCCCCTTCTCTTCAGGACTGCTTCCGGTTCTGACAAAGCTCCTCAAGGACCCCTCACCGCTCGGGCAGCAGGGAGTGAACGTGATGAAGCTCCTCCGGTTCCCGACGCCGCAGCCAAGGGCGCCCCAGGGGAGCAGGCCCCTGTTGCCACTGCCAGGTCTGGCGCTGGGAGTCTAAGCTCCGCTGGTCAACTCCAGCAAGAATGGGCAGATACTGCCTCCAGCGCCGAGACTAGTGGGAAGCTTCAGGCCCAGGGTGGCCCCTTGACTCTAGCAGAGCTGAGCAGGCAGCTTTCCATCGTCAAGGAATCACTGAGGAATGTAGGTCTCCAATTCCTCGAGGTGTCGAAAACCACCACCGTGGGTATCATGCTTTTGACCTTCAATTTCTTCTACAAGCTGGGGGGCGGGGCTTGCGATTTCTGTGACCAATTTCTCCCTTCACCCTAGCCCCCGAGTTTTGAGGTAGCTGTGGTGACAGCTGACTTGAAAATGAATCTCGCTAAGAAAGGTTGCCCTTCTATTTTCCGCAGGATCTGAATACGCTCCGAGCCAACGTCTTCCAGAAGCTGCTGGCAAAGTATCGTGTTGGCAAATCTCAATACCAGGATCTGAAGAAGGAGCTGGAGAAGCTATCAGGTAGGCCCAGGACCCTTCGACCCGAAATGTTACTGTTGCCCTCTCTGTTTCTCATTTTTCCATTCTCAGATGCCGCCTCGCTCATCTCCTCGCTTGAGTCCCAGCTGGCCAACTCGATGTCGATCGACGCTATTGAGCTACTCAAACAGGAGCATGCGGCGGAGCTCCAAGGCCTACAGGCTCAGGCTACCCGGGCACAGGAGCTAGAAACGGAGCTGACGAAGAGTCGGGAGGCGGAATCGTCGCTGCAGCTGGAATTTGACTGCCAGCTGACCGAGGAGCGAGAAATCCTCTCCGCGAAGTATAACAGTGAGATGGATGAGCTTCGTGCGTCTCTGGAGAGCAAAGTCGAGAACCGTGATGCCAAGATCAGCGAGCTAGAAACTCTCCGGGTGTTCGACAGCAAGCAGCATGACGATGATCTTAGCGCTTGGCGCGCTTGGGACCGCAAGCTCCACTCCGGTCTCCTGGGGATAGAGGAGGCCCTCCGCGGTAGGCTTCTGCTCCCGCTCCCAAGCCTTTGCTTTTTCAAGCTATTTTCTCATTTCCTGGCTGCTCTCGCAGGGGCCTTCCCCGACTCTGATGAGGCCGCAACAGCCGCGCTAGAGAAGTACCGAGCCGAGCAGAAGATCGTCCCCTACGGCGACCCCGAGGCTAAATTTACCCCCAAAGAGCTGATGGCATTGGTCAAAGGCCGACTCCACCCTGTGGCCAAGCTGGGAGGCAAGCTTCGCCAAGCTGTTACCTCCGTGTTCAAAGACTTGTGGCCTAGGCGAGCGGTGCCCGGTGATATCGAGACACTCCTCAGATGGATTCCACTCGTGTCCAACCGGGTTGACGTCTAGAAGGAATCTTCGGCCCAAGCCGGCGCTGCGCAGGCCTTGGAGTTCGTGCTCTCGTGGTACCCAGGTGTTAGCCTAGACCAGCTAGAGCATCTTCGAGAGGGTGGGTTGGCTGCTCTCGATGAGGCCAAGCTTCGCCAGCGCGCCCGTGCCATTGCTGAATGTGCCAACACCAACGTGCTCTTCGACGCTGGGGAGAGTGACGAGTCCCTGGATGATGCGGACTTCGAGGAGCCCAGCTCTGTAGAGGCGCCTCAGAAAGCCCCCGAGGATCTCGCTAACAACTCCATTCCTCCGTCCCCCAGTGGCGATGACTTTGTTTTAGCAGCTAGGACTGGCGATGTTGCCCCGCTGGAGCTGGCTGGTTTGCCAAGCGCCCCCTGACTATGTCAGGATTCCCTTATTCGTTTGTATGTGTGTTGAACTTATGTCGTGCTCAATGACATTTCATTCATGTATACTGATGACGTTTCATCCTAAGTCCCTTATGTGTTGGTTTCTAGTCGTTTATGGACCAGATTTAGCCTGACCTCTTTCGATTTTTTCCTTTATCTCCCCATCCTTCGGCCCTTCTACCCCCAACCAGCAGCCTGGTGCTGGTTGGTCTCCCTTGGACTGGCAGCCAAATGCCAGTCTAGGGTGGGAGCGTGCCGCGGGATGAGGAGTAGTACTTCGGTGTGTAAGAGATCCGGCTTGGTCCAGTCCATGCACAACTATTAGCCAACGCACGCGGTTCTTGGGTGAATGCTTGTTAACGTTTTTGCGTTCTGTCCTCTTAGCGATTTTCCTAAGTGGGTGACCTGCCGGCTCCATCTCCCGCGGCTCGGGATGGAGGTTGGGCTCGGGTTTGGATCTACACACAGTACTCATTCGTCTCACAAGAGGCTCGGTTCGTCAGGTTTTGGGCGTTTCCTCTTAGCGATTTTCCTAGGTGGGTGACCTGCCAGCTCCATCTCCTGCGACGCGGGATGGAGGTTGGGTTTGGGGTCCGGTCCACACACAGTACTCATTCGTCTGACAAGAGGATCGGTTCGTCGGGTTGGGGCTGCCGGCTCCCGCTTGAAGCCGGTTTCCAGCCCCCGTGAATAACGCTTAGAAAGGTAAAAGATACTTTAAAGCACTTTTTCCTGGGTTCAGCCGTATGTCGCCCAACTTTCTTTTATTCATTAGCACTTATTCGGGATACAAGGTTTTTGCCTTGGCTAGCCAAAGGTCTTATGCAATCGACGTCTCGACTTGTCTCGGGCGAGGCCGTGAGGTGCTCCTTCCTACCTCGAGGAAGGGCCAGCCCCCGAGACAAGAGCTTCTGCCTCCTTGCCTGCCTCAGGCGGGACTTCCTTGGCGCTGCTTGCCGGCTTGAGGTGAGGGACTGGCTGGCTCAATGCCGGGCGGCCCGGTTGGACCGCCGCCACCCGCTGCAGTAGCTGACGCTTCTCCTCAGCGATGACCAGAGCTTTCGCTAGCTTAGAGCTGGCCCTTGCGCACTCTATCGACTTCTTGTAGCATCCGGCGACAGTAATCACCCCACGAGGGCCGGGGAGCTTCATCTTCAAGTAGGCGTAGTGCGGGACTGCCATGAACTTGGCTAGGGTAGGTCGACCCAGCAGCGCATGGTAGGGGCTGTTGAGGTCTACCACCTCGAACCATATCGGCTCGCAGCGATGGTTGTCCTTTCCGTTGAACATCACTTCCAATTTGATCCTCCCCATTGGCGTACAAGAGTATCCCGGCACGATCCCATGAAAGGTTAGCTTGGTAGGCTTCAGCTGGATCGCTGGGATCCCGAGCTTTTCCATCGAAGTGCGGTAGAGCAGGTTGATGCTACTACCCCCATCGATGAGCACGCGCGAGAACCGGCAAGTATGCGTCTTCGAGAACACAATCGGGTCCAAGACCAACGCATAGCCCCCGGGTCTCGGCATGAGTGGCAGGTGATCTTCGCGCCCCCAGGTGATGGATGCATCAGACCAGTGCATGTACTGTGGTCCAACTTGCAGGACTGCGTTTACCTCGACACCAAACCATGGCTCATCCTTTGGGTCTTCCGTCTGGGAAGTGAACACATGATATTGTTCCACATTGGCTTCCTCGGGGTAGTCCCCAGCAGCTTTAGCCGGCTACCAATTCTTGTTTCCCTGCGCTTCAGCTGGCAGGCCTGGCGGAGGGCCAGGCAGTTGGTGGTTGCCTTGCTCCAGGTCTCTGGTGAAACTGCACTGGCGAGTAGTATGCGCTGCCGGCTTGCCTGAGACGCTATGGAACTTGCAGGGTTGATCTAGCATCACCTCGATGGTGTAATTGTCCTTGCTGAACTTGTCTCCTTTGCACTTCTGGCTTCCACCCGTAGCCCCCGGGCTTCCTTGAACGGCGGCCACTTGCTGGGAGCCGTACTTGTTATCACGACGCTCATCTTTTCTCTTGCCGTGTCGGTCGCGGTTGTGATGTCCACCCTGGCCGGTTGCCGGCTAAGATTGGCCTCCGGCTGGCGCTGGCTCAACATATTGCACCCTTGCAGGGGAGTCGGCGGAAGCGTACTTGTCCGCTATCGCCATGAAGTCAGCCATTGTCTTCGGCTCGGCCCGGTGGAGCTTGTGCTTCAACAAGGTTCCTTCTCTGCATCCATCTGTGAAGTAGCCAATGGCTTGCTCCTTGCCCACTCCTTTTCATGAGTTGCGCAGCTCGGACCATCTCATGAGGTAGTCACGGTCTGGCTCATTTGGGCCTTGCTTGCAGAGGTCCATCTGCCGCGGGCGGGGCGGTCGCTTGTAAGTTCCCGTGAAGTTCTTGATAAATGCTTCTTGGAATTCATGCCAGGAGTTGATCTGCAGAGCCGGCAGGCTATTGAGCCATGTCCAAGTAGATCCTGTGAGCATGAGGGGCGCGTAGCGCACCGCTGTCCTCTTGTTGCCACCCGCGATGTCGACGGCGGTGACGTAGTCTGACAGCCAGTCTTCCGGCTTCACCGCCCCAGTGTATTTGGGCATGTCGCACGGGAGCGCAAACTTCGCAAGAAAGGGCTCATTGCGGATGCGAGGGCCGAAGCAGACCAGCCCCGCTGAAGATTCCTCCTCGTCGAACTTGGAGTCCGCCAGCTGGTTGAGCCGATGGAGAGCGTCATCCTTCGGCGGGTCAACGCGCTCCCCGATCCTCAGGCTCATGTGCAAGCGAGCTGGCTGATGACCTTGAGCGCCTTGGCCGGCTCCTTGGGCCGGCGCGGCTTGCACCACAGACTTGCCGCACACCGGCTCTGCTGCGCCTATCCGAGGAGGATGGCGCGGCTTGCTGGTGACCGCAGCCAGATCTCGAGGCTGCCGGTTGTGGTGGCCTGAATGCTGGGTGCGATGGTTTCCATCACTTTTGCCAGGAGCTCAGTTGCTCTGGCTGTGCTCCGCTGGGCCATGGTTGGGTGATGAAGCCTGTCCCTGCGACTTGTTTTGGCCGGCTACGACGATGCAGTTGTCGTGCCGGGTACCGCTCGCCTCTCCGTGCGGCTCCATCGCCTGCTGCTGCAGATTAGCGGCATCCAGGAGTTCCTGGATCCGGGCTTGCTTCTTCCGCAAGTGCTCGCCTTGCAGTCCGTCCAGTTCAGAAGTGATGTAGCGCGGCGCGGAGGTTCTTCGTGGGCGTGCTGTAGGTAGGCTTGGCGATGACCGGAGGCAGCTTCGCCAAGGGCACCGCCTGGTTCAGCTCCGCGCCCAGCTCGCGGCCTCGTTGACGAACTTGCCCCGCCCGGCTAGGACCGTCTCCAGCCGGGGTGAAGCCGTGGGCGGTGTTGTACTTGTGAAGCTTGGAGAGGACACGCCGACGAGTGTCTTTGACGCCGATTGCCTCCTTGAGAAGGTTGCGACGCGTTCGCTCCAGATCCTCGGAGAGCTTGACTGGATCGGTGGTGAGGTCGAGTGGAGCGTGCAGGTCCGTGATGGCTGCGTCCAACACGTCCCGCTCTGGAGGTGGAAGATCTTGTTCCTGTGGAGGTGGGCGTTCGAGCGGCGGGCGCGTGGAGCGCGGTGGGTCGCCGCCACCATCATCCTCCAGGGCCACCACTTTGACCATGGTGCAAAAGTCATTGCATTCACTGCCATCTGAATCTGTGTCACAGAGAGGGTCAAGCACATCGGTTACCTCCTCCGGGAAGGGCTTGGCGACGTAGAACCGGTGGCTGCCGACGTCGAGGAAGGAGCCACTGTCGCTGAGGCTGTCCTTGAAGTAGGCCAATTTGTCGCTGACGCAGTCAAAGGTGCCGAACCTCTAGACAAGGCCGAAGGCGACCTTCTCACCGAGAGCCGATGAGGGTCCCGGCCAGAACTTGACTCCGCTCACCGCCGCGCATTGCCCCATGGTGGGTGCCAACTGTCATGGGAATTTGGAGACAGTAACCATGGGGTGGCTTAACGAAGGGGCTCGACGGTGGTGCAACGATGGGTCCGGCTCGGGATTGTGCCAACGGAGACACCTCAGTTTACCCAGGTTCAGGGCCCTCCACGCTAGAGGTAAAACCCCTACTTCCTGCCTACTTTGTATTATCTCGACAGTGGTTACCATGCTCCTCGAGCTGTTCGGGCTAGAGGAGGAAGAAGAAGATCAGATCTCCCTAGTCTAAGGGTCCAGACCCCCTTATATAGGCGGGGGTCTGGTTACAGGTTAGGTGGCAGTTCGTCCGGCTGCTGGCTCCTCCGTGGCTATGTACTCGGCATGATCCTCCGGCCCTGCTCTGACGATCACGCTTTATAAAGCGCCTTTCCCCCTTGGACCGACATCTGGGAGGCATATGCCCTCCCTTTTGCCTCGGATCCTTTCGTGGGGAAGGCTCCTTGATCGCTGGTTGGTGGAGTCTGGTTGTGGCGTGCGTCACTCCCGTCCTTTGCCTCTGTCGTCCTTGTCGGAGCCAGGCCACTTTCGGTGAAATAGCTGTTGGAGGATTCTTGTTTTCATCGCTCGACTCTGGCTCTCCTCGGTGGAGTCGCCAGCCGGCTGCTGGCGCAGCCGGCCCTTCGGGCGGAGCCGGTCTTCTCGTCCTAGAGCCATGGAGATTCCTAGGATGCCAGCCGGCAGATAGCTCGGCCCTTGGCATGCCCCATAAGTCATCCCCACGACACTGATGATCAGACATTACAATTCCTTGTTCTGCTTCATGTCCTTTGGTGCTGCCATGGACAAGTCTGTCAAAGTTACTGTGGTCCGTATGTGTTTAAGATGCAGGTGATCTTGTACACCGTATTGGTTCTCTTAAGCCTCCCAATGGTAGAAATTTGTAGTTTGCGCAACTCTACATGGATGATTATGACCACGAGGTGGACTGGAGGATCATTGTGTTTGACAAGGGTGGTGATGACCCAGACATGGCTGATCACTGTATTGTGCGTGAGCTCATTGATATGATCGATGCTTGCAAATAGGGATGAAAGTGGAGCAGAAACTTTCTGATTACCGAAAACGGAATGAAAATATGAAAATGAAAATGGAAATCTGCGGAATGGAAACGGAATTTTTTTGGCGGAAGTGGAAATGGAAATGGAACCACGTTTTCCAGCAGAATAGATGCAGAAACAGAAATTTATATTTCCGGCTGATACTGAATTTCTGTTTTATGGTTGTTTTGCATGGCTAATCTAGCAGGCCTAATATGTGACCTTGTCATATTGAACTATCAAAGCAACCCCCCTACTCTCCCATTACACTGAGTGATGTCTACGCACTTCTATTCTTATAGACACTTGTTGGGCCTCCAAGTGCAGAGGTTTGTAGAACAGCAGCAAGTTTCCCTCAAGTGGATCACCCAAGGTTTATCAAACTCAGGGAGGTTAGAGGTCAAAGCTATCCCTCTCAAGCAACCCTGCAATTACGATACAGAAAGTCTCTTGTGTCCCCAACACACCCAATACACTTGTCAAATGTATAGGTGCACTAGTTCGGCGAAGAGATAGTGAAATACAAGTGGTATAGATGATTATAAGTAGCAAACGTGATGTGAAATAAATATCGCTGCGAGCAAACAAGTAACAAAACAGGAAGTAAACGGTGTGCAATGCTTGGAAACAAGGCCTAGGGATCATACTTTCACTAGTGGACACACTCCCAACAATATAACATGAATGAACAAGTAACTTCTCTTTGCTAAGGTACTCTGAATTACTCTCCTATTGAATAACACTAATCATTGTGTAGTGGCTACAAAAGCACCCCTTAAAGTTCATCAAGTACTTGACAAACACCACTCATAGAGATATCCAAATCAAATCATAATTCAAGATAGAAATCATTGCAACTTAAACCAAGTACTAACACGGTGCACACACTGTCAACATTACACCATGAAAGGAGGAATAGATCACTCAAACTATCATAGCAATAATTATTCTCATAATCCACAAGAGATCACAATCATAGCCTAAACCAAGTACCACCATGATGCACGCACTGTCACCGTTACACCATAGCAGGAGGAATAGATTACTTTAATAACATCACTAGAGTACACAAAATATCTGAATAATAACATGTACTTGTTCAACATGATACAAAGCTCACGATCACATAAAGATCACATCATGGGAGAGAGAGGTGAACCACATAGCTACCGGTAGAGCCCTCAGCCCCGGGGATGAACTACTCCCTCCTCATCATAGGAGACAGCAAGGTTGATGGAGATGGCGGTGAGGTCGATCGAGACGGTGAAGACGGCGATGGAGATCGATGGAGATGGCTCCGAGGGCACTTCCCCATCCTGGCAGGGTGCCAGAACAGAGACTTCTGTCCCCCGAAATTCGTCGACGGCGGCGGCGGACCTGCGGAACTGTTTCTGGAAAATTGCCGACTCCCTTAGGGTTTTCTGTCCCGAGGCTTTATATAGGCGAAGGGGCGTCGCGAGAGGGTAGCCAGGGGCTCCTCACACATGGGTGGCGCGGCCAGGGCCTGGACCACGCCACCCTAGTGTGAGGGCAGGCCCTGGCCCCTCTCCGACTCTCTTTCGGATGTCTGGATGCTCCCGGGAAAAATAAGACTTCTGGAACTTGTTTCGTCCAATTTCGAGAATATTTCCTGTGTATCACTTCTGAAACACAAAAACAGCAGAAAACAGGGAACTGGCACTGTGGCAACTCGTTAATAGGTTAGTTCCGGAAAATGCATAAAAGTGCCACGAAGTGTAATGAAACAGTAGGCAAATGGTGTAAAAACAAGCATGGAGCATCAAAAATTATAGATACGTTTGAGACGTATCAGCATCCCCAAGCTTAACTCCTGCTCGTCCTCGAGTAGGTAAGTGATAACAAAAGAAATAATTTTTTAGGTGACATGCACCTACACAATCTTGATCATCTATGTAAGCATTTGTGAGCTGGGATCATAAGAACTTAAAACATGGGCATGAAAGATATAATCTTGACAATAAGAACTTAGCAACCATGTTGTAAACATGCAAATGAACACAAACAAAAGATCATGGTAATGAAACAATGAAAAGTCAAACGTGTGTTCAAATCATAAGGAAAACATGCAAAAGGTTTTCAGCTTGTCCTTCAAAGAGAGCAAAACATAAATGCATAGGACACCTCAAAGTTTAAGAGGGCGACTAGATACAAGTAATTTAAGAACAAGTGAAACCAACAATATGAGTCAATCAATGAACTTTGAGACAATGCATATCACACTAAGAATGACAACTATGCTCTCTTAACGGTGCATAAAGAAAGAAGGTGGTGACTCAACATAAAAGTAAAAGAAAGGCCCTTCGCAGAGGGAAGCAGTGATTGCAAGTTTTATAACCTTCAAAAATTATGGTACTTACCGGCTTTGAGCTCTCATTGCCCCCATCATAAGCATCTTGAATGGTTAAAGTTAATGCGAGAACAATTATGATGCATATGCTTGACAAATCATAAGTTGAAAACCTCGTGCCCCGTGAATACGAGTACCCAAACCTCATGCTACTTTACTTAGAGTCCCAAGCAAGGCTCTTGTCATTGTAAGTATATGCATATCATTGAGAACCGCCAATGGGGTACCTCCGTGCCCGATGACATGGAACAAGCCCACACCAAAATGACAGGACAAGCAGACAATGAACACCTCGACATCTCTTTTATTTGCCTTTTGTTTAGCTTTTTATTATGAGATGCGTCGTCGAATGTTCACCATGGGTATGCTGCAAATTTCCACCATGAATTATGCATGGCTTATATTGGCGGCCCGGCGTTTCCCTAACACATATACAAACTCCATGATCCCTACAAGATTCCCAATTCATTTCACACCGCGGGCATCCATAAACAAAAGATCACGATATCAACTCAAATAGGAAGTGCAATGTTGAAAGCTTGCCCCATGACAGCATGGATGGGCTAGAATCCAACTTACAACTTGCAAGCATTACAACTCAACATAAGAGACCACAATGTCAAATTTTAAGAACAGGAAAAAGTAAAGTGTGCCTTCAGGTTCGTGAGAGCTTTACTAACCGTATTTCGCATAACACTGGTAAGAGTTTAATTTGAAGAGAAAATAAAAGCAAGTCAAATTTACTTGGAATAGCAAATTGCTAGTAGGTATGTATGGTGGACACTTTGGAAAACTTTGGCTTTTAGGAGTTGGATGCACGAGTAGAGCTCATACTCAGTATAAGGCGAGGGCTAGCAAAAGACTGGGAGCGACCAACTAAGAGAGCAATAATGGCCATAATCATGCAAAGCGACAAAGCGACATTAAAAGAAGCATAAGATGGCATCAAAAGTCAAAAACTAAATGATCATGAAGGCTATTGGCGACTTTGTAAGAGTCTAACATGTGTGAGCATGCGCCAAGTCAACCCAAATAAAGCATCAAGGAGAAAACCAAAATAATGCTTCCATACAATAAAAACAACGCATGATTTTTTCAAGGGCTCATTAAGCAATCTCAGTTATTTGAGACAAGTCATGATACAACAAAACCACTAAGCATACTATCAAAAAGACATCAAGCATGACATGCAAAAGCCTAGGCCGCAGTCTACACAAGCTCCTTCTTGTACCACTTTTTTGCATAAAGCTTTTTCTCTTTTCCAACACCATTCAAACTTTTTAAATCCAACTCTTTTGAGGAAAACCAACATGGTCCAGAGGCAAAAATACACCTTGATAAATAAATATAAGAAGATCTGAATGCAAATCAAGGCGAAAACGAAAACCAAAAGCAGTAGCAGAAAAAGAGAACACTCATTGAAACGATAAGAGTGAAAAACAGAGTGTTCTTGGCAAATGAAAAACGGAGTTCATCTCCTCCAAAAGAAACATGATGTGATATAACCATTTATTGCAGCAAACTAAACTAAACTAATACTGAAAACAAAAACAACTGACACTCCAAGAAAAACACATAGTGCATGAAGCAATAAAAATATAGTGTCTTGAAAGGTGACCTGATTTTTGCCGATGAAGAAGGGGTGCCTCGGGGGCATCCCCAAGCTTTGACACTTGTACTTCTTGGATATTTCTTGGGGTGATGCATCGGCATCCCCAAGCTTGAGCTTTTGTCCATTCTTCAACTCATCTCATCATTCTCCAATCCCTACACTTGAAAACTTCCTTCATACAAAACTAAACACAATTCTATTAGCAACATTAGTGTAAGCATAACATATAATCATCCTCTTTTTGCTTCAGGTTTCAACCCAAAACCACCACATATATAGCATATACTACTGTATCAACTTCCCCAAAAAGTTCCATGATCAAAAGAACTCAAAAGAAAGCGATAAAGTGGCAAACACAAATATTGGCAGAAATCTGTCAAAACTGAATAGCTGACAAAGGTCGAATTTTTTAGGGGTTTTCTGTTGCTCAAATCAAAAAGTGTTCAACTAACAAAAGTTTGTATCTAACCTGGGGCATATGCACAAGAAATCGCAGGTCCAAAAGATAGACAGAGAATTTTCACGAATTTTTACGGTGCAGCACCGAAAACAGTTTCAGGACAGCAACATCCCCAAATCTTTACCTCACTCAAATTAGAGGCTTCTCTTGGCACAAAAACGAAATAAAAAGGATAAGGAGCGGTTATTACAGTAGTAATAACTTCCAAGACTCAAATAAAAGAAAAAGTACCGAAAATAAACAATGGGTTATCTCCCAAGAGTGCTTTTCTTTAACGCCTTTGAGCTAGGCGCAGTAATTTGCAAAGATGCTCATGTGGGCGCCATATAAAAGCTTGAGGCAAAGACGCCATATAAGAACTTAAAGCAATAGAGAGCATCAAAAAGCAAGTATGGAACACATTTAAATCTAAACCACTTCCTATGAAAAATAGTCTTGTAAAGAGACAAGTCATAAAAGCGCAAAGCAAAAAGCATAGGAAGGCAAAACAAGTACAACTTCAAGAATTGCAACATAGAGAGGGGAAACTCAATATTGTTGAGATCCTTCAAACCATGTTTCCCTCTCTCATAATAACTTGCAGTAGCATCATGAATAGAACTAACAATATAACTATCACATAAAACATCCCTATCACGAGCTACATGCATAAAAGAATGAATACTCCCCACATGAACAATCGTGGTAGGAGCGGAATCAATAGAATAATTATTCTCATCACCATAATCATCAAAGACAGGAGGCATATTGTAATCATAACTATTTTTCTCCTCAAAAGTAGGTGAACTGAAAATATTATACCCATCATCACAAGCTAGAGAACTACTATGTCGCAAAGCATACTCATCAAACATATCATCATAAGAAGGAACACGGATAGCACTAATGGTACAACAATTATTAACCTTAGAATTGGTACCAAAAAGATTTTCAATATCAAAAGTAGAGTGCTTTTCCCAATCATGATCACTAACATAAGTAATAGGCATAGGAACATCATCCCAATCAGAATTATCATAATCTATAGCAGGATCATAACGCTTAGGGGAAGATACCGTGTCCTCTCGCCTCTTACTCCTCTTCTTCTTCTTCTTCTTCTTCTTCTTCTTACTCTCTCCTTTAGGAGGGAGAGACTTGAAGGGCATCTTCTCCACATATTATTTAGGAGGGAAAGGCATCTTCTCCACATAATCTGGCTTGCTGACAGAAACAACAGAAGAAACTTTGGAGGATTCCTCCTCTCTATTAATAAGATCGAAACATCTATTAGTCCTATCATAGCTTGGCAAATCATCATGTTTAATAAGATCTTGTAAGTAAGTATTTGCGAGGCAATCTTTAGCACAATAGAGATGACAACCAAGAAGGGTGCTATTAATATCAACATCATTCATGTCAACCAAAGAAAGCTTTCTAGATATCTCTTCACAATTCAAAAACAAAGTAAGCTCATCATGTTGATTGAGAGTAATCTTATCATCACAATACAAATCTGCGGTACTCGTTCGATTAATTGGGCATTGAAAATTAAAGTGACCTTTTTCACCGCAAAATTCACAAATAAAAGGATAAAGCTCACAAACCCATTCACCAAGCACATCTAGATCCTTGAGCCACATACTGGTTTCTTCATTTGCGTGGGTGATGCAATAATCTTCCTTATTGTAACTCTGTTCACAAGGTCTATGTATTCCACAAAAATTAACATGCTTATAAGAAATAATACTTTGAGAAGTTTGAGCATGTTTATTGCAATCATCAACAACAATATCACTTTCTATGCAAGTATCCTTAAAAGGTTCATGATACACGTCCCCATTTCCTTTAGGAACATTCATATGGGAAGCAAAGGCTTTAAAGCAATCAACCATAATTTGAGGATCAAGAAGATATTTAGCCCCAAGCTCTTGAAAATTAGCAGTTTCAGCGAAAGACTTAATGCAATCAAACTCATAATTCATAACTGATCCTTTA
Organism: Dactylis glomerata; assembly: GCA_007115705.1. Classification (NCBI taxonomy): domain Eukaryota; kingdom Viridiplantae; phylum Streptophyta; class Magnoliopsida; order Poales; family Poaceae; genus Dactylis; species Dactylis glomerata. The sequence continues at coordinate 947,788 of QXEO01001928.1, read as the reverse complement.
CCTTTGTCGCTATCCCATCCTTCAATATTGTTTTGAATTGTTTCAAGCAGATCCCACTTGGTGTCAACATCCTTCCTTGTGAAAGACCCATCCAAGCATGCATCTAGATGGTCCTTGTAACGTCCTGAAAGCCTTGCATAAAAATTATCAATAACAATATTACGAGGAAGATCATGAATAGGACATTTATGCATTAGTAACTTCAATCTTCCCCAAGCTTGGGAAATGCTTTCTCCCTCATGAGGCCAAAAGTTATATATCCGATTACGATCTTTATGAATTTCACTTGGAGGATAAAACTTGGAATAAAAGAGAGACACAATTTCCTCCCATGAAATAGATGGACCATCTTCAAGCAGCCGATACCATTCCTCAGCTCTGCCTTTCAGTGATAAAGAGAATAGCTTCTTCTTAACTTGGTTCATTGAAATACCTGCACACTGGAACAACTCGCATAATTCATGTATAAAAAGCAAATGATCACCAGGATGGACAGTTCCATCTCCTAAATAGCAGTTATCCCTAACACGGTCAACAATCTTCATAGGTATTTTAAAAGGATGAGGAGCACAAGCATCATTAGAAGCATCACATAAGGGAGATAAAATATCATCAGAGCAAACTTTCTCCACTAAAGCTGGGGGACTAAAAATATCATACTTAACAAAACTAGCTTCCCCAAGCTTAGACTTTTCTATAGCATTAGCATTAACGGTATTCAAAGCATTCGTACTAATAACATTGCTATGCGAAATAAGCTCCAAAGGATTTTCAATTTTCTCTTCAAATCTAAAATCAGGAAAAAGACTAAAGAACTCTTTGTTTTCCATTTAAGCCTAACTAGTGAAAATAAAAACAAGAAACAAAAAGATGTAATTGCAGAATCTAAAGGAAATAACTCCGAGCACTCACACAGGAGGATGCGAGTACCTTTTACCTTACCTCCCCGGCAACGGCGCCAGAAAAGAGCTTGATGTCTACGCACTTCTATTCTTGTAGACACTTGTTGGGCCTCCAAGTGCAGAGGTTTGTAGAACAGCAGCAAGTTTCCCTCAAGTGGATCACCCAAGGTTTATCGAACTCAGGGAGGTTAGAGGTCAAAGCTATCCCTCTCAAACAACCCTGCAATTACGATACAGAAAGTCTCTTGTGTCCCCAACACACCCAATACACTTGTCAAATGTATAGGTGCACTAGTTCGGCGAAGAGATAGTGAAATACAAGTGGTATAGATGATTATAAGTAGCAAACGTGATGTGAAATAAATATCGCTGCGAGCAAACAAGTAACAAAACAGGAAGTAAACGGTGTGCAATGCTTGGAAACAAGGCCTAGGGATCATACTTTCACTAGTGGACACACTCCCAACAATATAACATGAATGAACAAGTAACTTCTCTTTGCTAAGGTACTCTGAATTACTCTCCTATTGAATAACACTAATCATTGTGTAGTGGCTACAAAAGCACCCCTTAAAGTTCATCAAGTACTTGACAAACACCACTCATAGAGATATCCAAATCAAATCATAATTCAAGATAGAAATCATTGCAACTTAAACCAAGTACTAACACGGTGCACACACTGTCAACATTACACCATGAAAGGAGGAATAGATCACTCAAACTATCATAGCAATAATTATTCTCATAATCCACAAGAGATCACAATCATAGCCTAAACCAAGTACCACCATGATGCACGCACTGTCACCGTTACACCATAGCAGGAGGAATAGATTACTTTAATAACATCACTAGAGTACACAAGATATCTGAATAATAACATGTACTTGTTCAACATGATACAAAGCTCACAATCACATAAAGATCACATCATGGGAGAGAGAGGTGAACCACATAGCTACCGGTAGAGCCCTCAGCCCCGGGGATGAACTACTCCCTCCTCATCATAGGAGACAGCAAGGTTGATGGAGATGGCGGTGAGGTCGATGGAGACGGCGAAGACGGCGATGGAGATCGATGGAGATGGCTCCGGGGGCACTTCCCCGTCCCGGCAGATTGCCGGAACAGAGACTTCTGTCCCCCGAAAATCGTCGACGGCGGCGGCGGAGCTGCGGAACTGTTTCTGGAAAATTGCTGACTCCCTTAGGGTTTTCTGTCCCGAGGCTTTATATAGGCGAAGGGGCGTCGCGAGAGGGCAGCCAGGGGCTCCTCACACATGGGTGGCATGGCCAGGGCCTAGACCGCGCCACCCTAGTGTGAGGGCAGGCCCTGGCCCCTCTCCGGCTCTCTTTCGGATGTATGGATGCTCCCGGGAAAAATAAGACTTCTGGAACTTGTTTCGTCCAATTCCGAGAATATTTCCCGTGTATCACTTCTGAAACACAAAAACAGCAGAAAACAGGGAACTGGCACTGTGGCAACTCGTTAATAGGTTAGTTCCGGAAAATGCATAAAAGTGCCACAAAGTGTAACGAAACAGTAGGCAAATGGTGTAAAAACAAGCATGGAGCATCAAAAATTATAGATACGTTTGAGACGTATCACTGAGTAATCTTGAAAGGTTTGGGGATCAAGTTTTTTGATTTACTTGACTTGCTTTAGTTTTGTTGCATGATTCAGGTGGTCTTTTGGTTCTGATAATCATCCGCTTTTTGTCCATGTTCACACCGTATTCGTTCCATGTCTGTTATGGAAAGTATCCATTTTCATATTTATTTCCGGTGATCTGTGTTCGTTTATGCTTCTAATGAGGGTTAAATCAGCAAATGTCCTAGATGAAGGATTAGGATCAGGGGAAGAGGGCGTCGGATAAACTCAAAGGTAAGGATTCAGGCAAACAAGGAGAAACTTGATGTTTATTGAGACAAAGCATGGGTTACAAGCTCAATCTCGATGTCCCTCTGGACGGCCTCTCCTAGCCCGTATTTATAGGTGGCCAGGTCTCGAGGAACCGGTCGGGTTTGATACAAATTAGTCATATGTGACGTGTTACAATGTAGCTTTTATATTCGACTACAACTATACTCCAGCCTCCTTCTTGGGCCTATGTTCCTATGGGCTTCTACCCAAACATACCTCAGGGGTACCAACATCGTGGGCCTTTGTATTCATACCCTTGTCACTAGCCCCTGAGATTCTATTCGAATCATAGATTCGGGTCAAATATCAAATCTTTAAATCTTTGACTTGTATTCTTCGACCAGGTCAATCTTCGAATCCTTCATTGAATAACTGTTCATCAATATATCATATTATATATTCTTATATTATCATGGGGATTTTGGTAAATGAGCCTGGTACCTTTGACAGATCAGGAAAACAAGCTAATTGCCTGAGCAAATACTCATTACCTACTTCAAACTCGAGTCCCTGGACTTGAATTTGGTACCTGGCGTAATCCAGCTTGTGCTGCTTTTAGGACTTATCAAAGCATAGACTCCATTATTTCTTAGGGTACCCAGTGCATCCACCGGGATCTTCTTTGTATCGTGGATACAAAAATTTACTAGCAGAGTGCATTCGTGTGCGAATACTAGGCCATGTAGGATGGATCCTAATGTCTTACCTTCATGATCTTTGCGATCATGGCATCTTGACATGTTATCTCTGTGGACGCGGTTCAAGAATATGTATTTTTCTAGAGCCTTGTTTGGCTGTTACAATACCCAAAATTATCGGGTTGATTTTATTCGACTCGCACCAAATCCCTCCTGATGGGAGTGAAATGTCAAGTTTATTATCTGGTGTTTGCCACCAATATGAAGTTGAGTTTTTACTCCATCAGAATAGCAGAGAATTTGTAAATCATTGGGTGAACGATCAGCGCATGCGCTACAGGAAAAACTCTAAATCGATGTTGTTCAGCCACGCGCACAATGGGTGAAGGGGAAGGGAGTTTAGACATCATCTGTCTCTACTAATAGCCAGGACCCAGCACTCCTTGTAGGTGGACACCAAGTAAAGCAAGTGTTTCTAAAATCCACAACATGCCTCCTGCTAATTGTGTTGCCGATTCAGCTGCTGCTTCTCGTGTTCCTTTTGCAGTCGGTGTAGAGGAAGATGCAGAACCTGACAATGAAGTGCTAGCAAATGATGATGAAGACGAGATGATGTAGCCCTAAATTGGTAGATATAGCCAGTCAGCAAGTAGTGGATGATGAATATCCAGAGGAGCCCATCAGCCGAGCAAAGTTTGATGACACTGATGATGAAGAGAAGGAGGAGAACATGGACTGCTTAATCGAAGATGAATACGATGGTGAGGACATGCCAGCTATTGAGTGGAATAGGGAAGCACCTGAGCTTAGTGAAGGCACCATTTTCTAATCCATGGTGGACTGTCGGAATGCAGTGACAACATGGTGCATTCTAAGTGATAACACCTATGAGATTAAAAGGAGTGAGCCAGGAAGGTTCACTGTTTTTTGTCCATATGATAGGTGTAGGTGGAGGTTGCATGCATCTCGTATGGTAAGGAGCAAATTGATTCAGGTAATCCAATTTTAGTGAGTAATTTAGTTTTAGATCATTGAGTACTATTTTGTTTTTGACCCTTTTATTTTGTTTTAGATAAAGAAAAACCCACAAAAGCACACCTGTCCACCTAGAGGGGGAGAGGGGAAGGCCAAAACCAAGCTAGCAAAAACTAGGTGGGTGGCAGATGCTATATTGGATTGGCTAAGGGTAGAACCTGGACTTGGTCCAACAGCACTCCATGGGAAGCTTTTTGACAAGTACAAGATAAAAATTCCTTACATGAGATTTTTCAATTCTAGGGAAAGGGCTCTTGACAGAATTAATGGTCATTGGAATGAGAGTTTTCAGCTGCTTTATACCTTCAAAGCTGAAGTGGAGATGGCCAGTCCAGGGAGTGTTGTAGAGATTGACAAGCATACAGTTGAATTCAAAATAAAAGGGAACTCATTTGAGAAGGAGTGCTTCAAAAGGGCTTTTGTTTGTTTCAAGGCTTGCTGGCAGGGGTTTCTAGATGGTTGCAGGCCCTATTTGGCCATAGATGCTTCCCATTTGACTGGAAGATGGAGAGGACAGCTAGTAGCAGCTTCTACAGTTGATGGACACAACTGGCTATTCCCAGTTGCATTTGGTGTGGTGGAGGCAGAGTCCGAGGAAAGTTGGGTCTGGTTTCTACAGCAATTGTGCAACATTATAGGCACACCCCCAGGTTTAGCTATACACACAGATGCTTGCAAGGGTTTAGAGAGTGCAGTAGATATTGTATTCCCTGGAGTGGAGCATAGAGAATGTATGAGACACCTAGCGCAGAATTTTAAAAAGAAGTTCCCTGGAAAAGTTTATGTTGAGAACTTATGGCCAGCATCATACACATGCAGCCAAAGGAAGCATAAACACCATTTGAGAGTGTTGTATGCTCAAAATCCTCTTGTGAAGCAGTACATGGATGCACATCATGGCAAGGTGTGGTCAAGAAGCAAATTCAATGAAATCTGCAAAGTAGATTATGTGACCAATAACCTTGCAGAATGCTTCAATGCAAAGTTCAAGTCAGTGAAAGGGCTCTTGTTGTGGCAAGCATTTGACAAGATAAGGCAGATGATCATGATAAAGATGGATCTTTGCAAAAGAATTGCAGAAACACAATATGTTGGTCATCAAATGCTCCCATCACTGATTAAGGCATTGCATTTGAAGGAAAGAGAACTGAAGATGAAATGCATCCGATCTGATAAATATGAGGGTGAGGTAGCCTACACTGACAGTAAAAATAGGTTATGGAGGTATCCTGTGAACCTAGCTGCTAGAGTCTGTAGTTGTAGGCAATGGCAGATTCGTGGGAAGCCATGCATACATGCCCTACGTCTGATGACTGTTATTGGGGGTGAAGATGGTGAAGTTGATCAATATTGCTCTAAGTATTTCTTTGTTGCCAAATTTAAGGCTGCTTATGCTGACAATGTGCCTGCACTCTTGGGAAAAGATCAATGAAACATAGTAGATCTAGGGTTCAAACTCCACGCTCCTGTATTGACTAGACCACCAGGAAGACCAAGGAAAAATAGGTTCAAAACAGGTGAGGAGGGTCATGTATGAAAAAAGCGTGCTTGCAAAAAATGTGGAGGTCTGGGGCATATTGCTAGGCTTTGTACCAATCTAGTGGATGCATCATTTGGAGAGGAGGAAAGATGGATAGCAGCCAATGCAGAGGAGAATGCAGCAGCAATGTAGATTGAAGATCCAGTAGCCAATGCAGCCCGGTTGGAGATTGAAGCAAATGAAGCAGTACCAGCACCTTGGTATGTGTTTGCATTTGTAGAATGCTGCTACTCTTTTGTTTGCATTTGTTCTCATTTTTACCTATGGCTTATAATTTTATTTGACAGCTCTAGGGAGAAAGGGACTACAGATGAAGAAACTGAAGTTCAACCATCATCTGAAGGGGAATTTGAAGCCATGGCTTTTGATGGTTTTCAAGCTATAAGAGAGGAAGAGGAGGGGTAATTGTTCCAGTTGTTCCTTTAAAGATTATTGAACCGACAGATGACCTTCATTTGGACACTGGCTCTAGAAGTACTCCATCAGCACCTCCACGGCCATAGCCCCAAGTAAAGAAGAACAAAAGGAGCATCTCAACTAGGGAAACCAGGAGCATCTCAACTAGGGAAACCAGGAGCAAGTCGGTGAAGCCAGCTGCGAACACAAGGAGCAAGTCCAAGATTTGAATTTGAACTTTGTGGGCGAGTCGATCGCTTAAAACTTGATAGATTTGTTTTAAGATGATGTTTATGTTGAGCTACTATGAAAACTTAATAATGTTGTAATAATGGTGCTTCTACTTTGGTATCTTATTTCCATCAAATTTGAATTTGAGCCAAAATTTGAATGTGAGCCAAAATTTGAATGTATGCCAAAGTTGAAGTTGAACCAACATATGAGGTCCATTGCTGTTTGCTATGCATTTGATTGAACATTTGAAGTCCAATGTTTCAAGGTGATTAATCCAAATGAAAAATGTGCTAGAAATGAGCTCAAAAGCTAGGGTAAACACCACTATTTATAATCAAGTTCTTTTCGACCTTGTCTAAATGAGGCAAAAAAAATTATTAACACTTGTTCCATATATATAGGGTAAAAACAAAGTCTCGCTATTTATTGAATTAATATTCATATTACTACATTTATTTTGAAACAATAAGCTTTTAATTCAAAACGGTCAAATAACATGTTTTAAAAATGAAAAAGAAAAAGTAAGTTCAGATCCTTCTTATTCACTCCAAAATGAAGCTTTGGTGATTTTTTTGATTTTTTTGAATTTTATCAAAACCTAAACCCTCTCTCACTTCTACGAACTCTGTAAACCTTCGTACGTGATATCTCATTTGTGTGAAGCTTTTTTCATGAAAATGACCTAACACCAAGTTTATATTTTTTTTCTCATAACCATGTCACATATGACGGCACTTTGCACAATTTTTATATTTTTTGATTTTTTTTAATTATTTATGCTCATTTGAACTTGATTTTGACGTCTCACTTCTGAAAATGGTATTTCTAAAAAATGACCCTATACCGATTTTATATTTTTTCTTGGGGAACTATGTCTTATAAACCGATGAACTACGCTAGATTTATATTTTTGTGATTTTTTTGAGTGAGTTATGATCATTTAAAATTAAGTCAAACCCTAATAACCCCGTTTGTTGACTCAAAACCCCGCAACATCTCTCCAAACCTTTGCGTCGAATGTCCGCCGTCGGATCGTACCATAGCGCCAAACTCCACCCGTCAGATATGACCTTCTAGAAGGAATTCCACGTGCAGGCATGCGCGCCGTCTCCGCACTATTGGATCGCACAGATGGTTCGATCAGGTTTCGAAGGGCGATCCGCGCACCACTGGTTCTGCATCCTGATTGGCCTTCTCGGTATATTTATGATCTGCCCCACTTCACATCTGAAATTGGATTATTCACACATGACCACCACATGTCAGTGAAACAAGATGTTGCAAATATTCAAACTGCAAAATATAATGTGCCAAATCGTCAAATCTCCATCTGACAGCCAAAGGCACAGAGCAGCCCGTGCTCCCACTGTTGCTTTCCCCATTGATAAGGGTATGGATAATAGAGCCCGTTACTTGAGTACCCCTGAGGCCCGTTAAGCTAGGCCCAAGTATAATCCTAGTTGAAATACGAGTTCATGTCGTATACCGATGTTGTAACATGTATCGGACCCCTCCCGTTCCTTGAGACTTGTCCACCTATATATAGGGGCAGGAGAGGACGGTGAGGGACAGATTGAAAGCAAGCCAACTTCACGACTACGTTTACTTTCGATACACGCCTTGTTTGACTAATTTACCTTCGAGTTCATCCGACGCCCTACTCCCCCGATCCTAATTCCTTCATATTGGACATTTGTCGAGTTAACCCTCGTCACCCATCTTCTTGTGCTTGTTCCTCTCCAGTGATTCCTCTGCTTCTTCCTTGCATAGAGCAGCCATTCCTCTGCTTCTTCCTCTCCGACGATATGTCGAGCTTCTCGTCAGCCTCCAGTCCCACCTGACCAGTGTATGGTCCAGTGTTGATGACTCGATGCACTGAGTGCCCACGCATCGCGCCACTGAAGCGGTTGACTTCGAAGGAGCACAAGAATGGGAACTTTGGGCGTGAGTTCGTCAAATTCGAGAGCAAGCCGGAGGGGCAGGTTAGATCTGAGTTCTTCTCGCATCCTTTATCTCTAATTTCAACAAATTTATGTCACATCTGGGATTTAGGGTTTATGATTTCATTTTTAGATCTTGAAGAAATGCTACCATTTTGAGTGGATGGATGAGTACATCCAGAGGCTTCAAGGGATATGCTTGCTGGATTGGAAGGGGGACGCAACCTGTGAGCTCAATGTGTCGGCTTTGGACAATTTGCCCTATGACAGTGTCACTCTGACGGTGGGGGATGCGGAACTGAAGGCGGAATTGAAGAAGATGAACAAGAACTTGAAGCAGATGCTTGAATTGAAGAAGCAATCTAATATGATAGCTCTAGGATTCTATGTTGGTATACTTGCTCTAGGATTTTTTTACTTGATGGTCAACTCTTGTTAGAGATGTTTGTACTGTGTTGTTGCTACTGTTTAGCTTAATCCATGTTATGGAACCTTAATGTGATGGATTTCACCGTGTGTATCTCAAATACGAGCACACAACCTGCAACTCTCTCGATCTCTGAATATATGCCGTTTAGTGTTAGTTTTTGACACTTTCAATTTTGACAGAAGACAGCTAACTCGAGTGTTCGAACATACCCTAGCTTGTCATATGACAATAAGCAGTATTTTCTCCTCTACGTCGTCAAGCTGAAATTTTGATTGCTTGAAACTATCTAATCTGATCTCTTCTCTCTCGCACTTGCCAAATTTTCTCCTCGAGTTCGTCAGTTACACAGACTGCAAGAAAAAAACCTTTTTTGCGGGCCCAACAAGAATCTATCTGCAATAGGCCCAGAACCGATAAATAAGGCCCAAAAACAAGCAAAGGCTCTCCTGTGTTTTTGTTTTTGAACAATTGCTTTGTTCATTTTAGTTTCTGATTGATTTTCTTTCTACGATTGCAAAAGCTTTCATTAATTTGATTTCACCGTATGTGCTTTTTAAACGGCATATCTTTTTTTTGCTACTTCACAAGCTAGTATAGGCCGTGTACAATATGTTTACAAGGCATACCAAAACACGGGGAAAACTTGCATAGGATCAAGCTAGTATAGGATCTACATGTTCAAATATTCTCAAAAGAATGACAACATAGATCTATGCTATATATGCAACATGAAAACAATTGCAGCTTTAAATTTGACTTACAATTATAGATCCAAAAAAGATAAATTTGGATGTGAATAGTGTAAAAATACTAGCCAAATCTTCAGATATTTTTGCATTTTCTGAATACGATTTTTGTATCTTGATCTCACCATCCTACCTAATGGCTAGATCCTATACAAGCCTTCCCCAACAAAACACATCATTTTAGTTGGGAAGTTTGATTAGTTTATACAAAGCGAGTCTAAACTTGGCACAAACAATATACAAAGAGATCCCAAATACAAATATAACAACACATGAATAAAACACATCATTAATATATAACACATAACTTAGATAAATAAAGCGACTGGATACAAGTTCTTACATATAACACGACACAAATAGATAATAGATATATGGATCCCTAATAGATAACCTAGATAGAAGGGATCTCTAGATAGAACTACATAGATAGGGGGCAACACCAGCGTCTTCACGGCCGTCTTCTTCACCAGCATCGTCTTCGCTGCCATCTTCACATGTACTGCTCCTCCTCGAGGCCGTTCTCGCCAAGGTAGTATGGGAGGCTGTGCATGCGGTTGGCAGCGGGGAATATGCTATCGAAGTCGGTGAAGATGTTGTAGGTGGTGAATGCGATGAACTCACACCTACACCAAAACACCTGGCCGAGGAGGTAGTATGCATCGAACCTGTTAGTGAAGTGGACGACGAGCCCTAACAGTGGAGCGGTGGCATGAGGACGCTGTTCCTCGAGGCGGAACATGGACGGCGAGCCCGATGGGAGGTGGTGAAAGCTCGCATGAAGGAACAGCTCCGCAAGCTCATGAGCACCCCTCTAGCGTGAGATCGCCCACATGCGGAGCGAGTACTCGACGATGATGTTGGCGGGGTACCACCTCTCCGGCATGGTGGGCGGCACGCGGAAAGTCGTCGTGTTGAACTGCATCTTCGTCTTCTCGTTGCTGATTGTTTGCTTTGGCTTTTGGGGAAGAAGAGATTGGAGGAGGCGCAGATGGAAGAGGCAATGAGAAGGGCGGTTTAAATAGCCCGGGGAGAGGAAGAGGAGATGCGGAAACGGCGTCCTGATGATATGTATCTCTAGCCTACGCTTTTTTGGGCCACTTACACACTGCATCAATGCGTTTATTCATGCCTGCATGACTCGACGCGTCAAACGAAGCAGTGCGTCTGCGTGCATGCTGGCTACGGAGCGTGCGTGCATGCTGGCTACGGAGCGACGCGTCAAACAAAGCGGTACTCGATGCGTGAAACGACGCATCTAGCTAGCTCGTCTGTGTGCATGCTGCAGAGCGTGCATGCTTATACTCGATGTGTGAAACGACGTAGCTAGCTAGTGACTGAATTGAGCGGACCTGCAGCAGAGAAGCGATTTGACAAGTTACTCGATACATGTGTCGCCAGCAGCATGCATAGCAGGTTGCCCAAATAGCGCATGCATAACAGGCTGCATTGATGCAAAAGGCTGATCATCGGCGATAGCAGCCTTATTTATTTTATCATGGCCCAACAAGCAAAGCCACTCGTGAGGTCCAACGAGCCACAGTCAACACACTCCAACGCGGTCCCACTCGTCAGAGTCTAACGGTGAAGACATCAAATGTCTGCTATGAGCATTTGTTAGAGTTCAACCTAAGGAAGTGGGGAAAAGTGAGCAAACGTTTGCAGCGTGGGGAAAACTGAGCACAACTAACGAACCAGGGGCACAAAATTAAATATCCCTAGACTTAAATAAGTCTGGACTTTTTCATCTATTATCTCATCAATTACCATGTCTTCATCATTTTTGTGATACACTTCTTGACTCGCCAACTTAGAGCCCTGGTTGGGCTGACTTTTGTACGTCTGTCTTGATATTGGGCCTCATCATTGATTTTGTTGGCCCAAAGCCCATCTTGTTTGACTATAAAAAGGAGCTGTGTTTATTTTATAACCCTAGTCCTTTACTGTTAGGCAGCGCTGCCGCATCGTCTTCCTCCTTACGCATCTAGTATCTCTTTGTGCTTTCCATTAGTATGGTGTGGTGATCGCCATGGCTGATTCATGCTGGGGTGATCAATCTAGAAGATGCCATCGTGGTGGAGAAGCGTGGTCACGGCCGCCCTCGATGGAGCAAAAACAAGTCCAAGGCATCTACCGTGGATTCTTCTTCTTCAACTCTGGCCAAACGCCGCCATGGTCGTCCATTGGGTAGCAAGAACTATTGGGGTTCGATGCAGAAAACAATTTTTTCCCTCTAACCCTTAGCCCATGTTCTATCTATGTAGTTGAACAGTAACGATAACAGTGGCGGAATTCATACCCTTGAAGACCGAGTGCGCAGGAACATTCCCGCACGAAAGCTTGCTTGTATGCAATATTTTTGAAAGGTGAGCAAAATTTTGCCCCAGTCTATTAATTAAACAAGAGAATTGCCTGATCAATTAATGAATAACAGGAAAAATAGTTACAAAAAATGCACATAACTATTCCAAAAGTACGCAACTCCTTGGATGCCTAGGCAGACCTAGTAACTCTTCCAACTTGCTACAATTAAAAACTCTCGAAAAGTGGATCAGAGCCATGTGAACAAAACGCCATTAAAGAACACATGGACAAAAAACTTAGACAGGACAACTTGAAAAGATGGAACCATGCATCAAGCAGCCACAAATGCCTTGCTTATGGCGTGGCTCTCCGTGCCTTTACTCCTGAGATATATAGTGCTTCACCTTCTTGATTTTTTTCCTATAGTCTTTCCTGCCAACATGCAAACAATATCCTTGCTAGATCTAGAGCTAGCCACCTCCGAATTGGCGAGAAGGTCGTAAAGCTCTTTTAGATAGAGAGCCTCATCATTGACAAAGTCAAGCAGTTGGCTAGGCACCAACGGTTGTGGAATTGGAGCCATCGTCGAGGACCCCTGCGAGTTCACCTTCATATGCTCCATTGACAGAGGGGGAGCCGATTCCCCACACAACTATTGTAGCCCAGCCCAGGCATAATCATCATCACTGGAGTCATGATCCCAACAATGTCCTCACTCTCAAAGGAAACCAACACGTCGGGCTACGACAATAGCCAAGCCCCGGCACGAGGAGAGAAACCTCCATAGATGCATGCTTTCTCATCATCAATTGTATCCATATTAAGCCCAGCCGGAGGATAGGCTTCAAGAGCTGATAGAGGCCTCCCAAGAAGAACCCCCACTCTCATAGGAAGCTCTCAACCCATGCGAGGCAACCCTAAAGCTTCAGACTAAGTGACATGGCCTGCTCCGCCAAGTAGACTGGACATCTGCCGTGGTTGGTGGAGCTAGTGAAGCAGAGCATCAAAGCAAAGAACGGAGGTCAACAAGATTCTTTCCACAATAGTGATACACTACCAGCCAGGGTTGGGGCGACACCACGAGGACTAATAAGGAGCTCAACAGTTTTTAGGCGTTGAAGCACTTGCGCGCCCGATGGCCATATCAGAGCCAACATGAATACCGAATGCGATCTCCAGAAGTTGCAGCATGGTGGCTAGGTAGCAGGCAATGACAACATCTCTCGCTAAGCCAGCTAAGAAGGGGGCGGGGCATCATTGTCGGCGTGGACAAGGTCGTCCGATGTGGGTGTCGGTGTTCTAGATACCGAGGTATCCCGGTCCACCTGCTCCTGGGCCCCGTCGTCGGCCCATCTTCAGCCCAGGGGAGAATCAACGACCCACGCTACGGAGAAGACCCTCGTGAGGAGGCGCCTCACGAGGAGAACGATGGCCAAAACTGCTAAGGACCAGAAGACCTCCTCACGAGCCCTCGCTGGTGACGAGAGGGACCACGTCCATGTCAGCTCAGCACATTGGCGTGCAGAGCAAGAAGATAAGGGACAGAAGACCGCGTACTGCCCATGCTACCCCCGACAGGGAGGAGACCAACTTTCGCTGTGCCTTCCCAAAGCGGCACAGTGGTTGTTGGCCACCCCCCTAAAAATAGCGTGGACGGTGCAGGGCACCAGGGGAAGACGTCAGCTTCCTCCACCCAATCCGGTGGACCGGCGCCACTACTCTACGAAGACTACGCCCACGGAAGAGTGTAGTCTACAGCTGTCCTCCCTCCTTGGCCGTGTGTGGCAACCCCTTCCCCAAGAAGATAAGGGGAAGGAGGACCTTGGCGCTATAAAAGGAGGGGAGGCTGCCCCTTAGAGGGGAGGGAATCTTCGTCTTCTCCAAGCTGCTAGCTGGGCACGCAGGTTCTTCAACCTCTGGCCAGCTAGAGCTTTGTAACCAAGACCTTGTACTCCTCGCGAGGTGTCGCATTGTAATACAAGAAGGCAGGAAGTAGGGGTGTTACCTCACCACGAGGGCCCTGAACCTGGGTAAAGCTCGGCGTCTCTCTCTGCAGTGCGTAGTGCGTTCGACAACTCGAGGCTTCCGTCACCGTGCTTCGTTGCGATCCTAGATCTCACACGTTCAGCCCCCTGCGTTCGAATCTTTGGGTCCGTCGCGTGGTACCCCGTGTTCTTGCGACACGAAATCCATCGACATTTGGCGCGCCAGGTAGGGGGCTGTGGTGTGTCTTCTTCCAGATCTGCTTTGACATGAGTGACGATCGTTGTCATCGTCTTTGCCTTCGCGCTGTCTACGTGAGTCGTCGCCGAGATCGTCTTCAAGTCCTTGATGGCCTGGAAGCTATTGGAGAGGGTGCGCCAGCGCCCGGTGACCTCGGCTTCGAGGGCTTCGTGGCGCTCGCCGGGCCACTTCGCCGCGCAACATGGCCGTCTTGCTTCCGGCCGGAGATCGGTGCGCGTTACGACGGAACCTCCGATCCCGTGGAGTTCTTGCAGCAATACGCGGCCGCCATACGGTCGGTGGGAGGTGACGGGCGTGTCATGGCCAGTTGGTTCATGATGGCAACAAAGGGAGAGCCTCGCCGGTGGCTCTACCAGCTACCGCCAAGATCCATCTCGTCCTGGAGGGACCTCTGCGAGCGCTTCCTCGACAGATATGCATCCCTGGGACCTGAGCCAGAGGGCGCGTAGGCCTACGCCTCCCTCGATGGCCCCATCCCCAGGTGCTCGAAGAGGAGGCAGGGGCTTCAGGGACGTCACCCCCTCGCCTTCGGCTTAGGAAATGGAGCCTCTTCGTCTGCGCAAGGAACAAAGAGTAACGGCAGTCTCACTCGCCATTAACCTTTTCTAATCCATAGAAACTGCCTGGAATCATGAGTCTTGGCTCCACCAGCCTCGCAATTTCAGATAACTGCGGCTTAACGCGAACGTGAGTTTTCGCTCAACTGCCTTTCGAGAAAGAGCCGGAGCACGGTGTCCGCGCTAGGGCCTTCGCCCGAAAAACAGCAGGCCCGCAAAACCCAGAACGGATTGAGCTCTGACTAGGGAAGGGACCCGCTATAGTCATCTCATACGATCCATGGTGCTCTCTCCTCTCGAGTGACGCTCGGATGAAAGCGCATGGGCACGTGGGGGTCGCACAATTCATGCCGATTTCTTCAAGTACTCTGCTGTCCTTGTCTGCGGCCTTGTGTTTCTTCTCCTGGAATCGCCTTTGTTGTGTTTGGACGCCAGGGGGGCTGTAGGGAAATAGTCCTGTGTGCCATTACAGTCACCTCTGGAGCGCCAGCGCCCGCTAGCCTTGCACCACGAGCTGCATACTAAGTGTCAGGCTGCTGTCCCGCTCGGAGGCTGGCCCCTGAACGACGTAGAGCATTCCCCAGACAAAGGCGAGACAAGGAAACTGACGCAAGGGTGCAAATGAGGATAATTCGGCGAACAACGCCTTAAGTACGATTACAACTTAAAATGGCCCAGCCGGGCAATGTCTGACAGCTGCCAAGTGTGCAGCTAACTCAATTCTTCTGGAGGAGGTCTGGGAAGAGCTTACTGGGCGACCGCCGCGTCGCCCTTGTCATCGCCGGTGCCTTGGCTGGAGCTTGAGGACGCCTCTCCGCTGGACTCCGTCGCTCCGTCGTCCTCCTCCCCAGCTTCCCCGCTGCCAGACTCCCCGGATCCGGAGGTGTCGCCGCTGGAGGAGCTCTCCTGGTCCGCGGTGGCAGGTGCACCGGGGCGGGCATAGATGGCCTGCAGCCGACGCAGGGTGATGTCCAACCGCCCTGCCCTGGCCACCGCCGCGCGGTCAGGAGTTCCTGGCGGTGGAGGCGACGGCCTCTGCGGTACCTCTTCCAGGTTGAGGTTGGGGCGGAGGCGTTGGAGGTTGGTGAAGATGCGCATCCCCGCCAGCCCCAGCAGCTCCCGACACTCGGCGTCGATGAGCTCCAGGACCTTCGTCGATGCGCTGTCCAGCTGTTTGGCCAGCTGGCTGAAGAAGAGCAGGATCCACCCGTCGTCCTCGGGGACGGTAGGCAGGGTCAACCCGTGGATGCCCAGGCGGTGCGCCACCGTCATGACGCGGGCTGAGAACCCGCGGAACATCTGCACGCGCTGCCTTCGCAGCACGCGTGCCTCCGCCTCGGAGTCCCTCGCCTCCTGGAGCTCCCTGGAGATCTCCACGACCTGCAAGATCGACGCCAAGTTCTCTTCCTCAAGCCTCTGCACGTCGTGCCAGAGCGAGGCGATGGTGGAGTTAGCTTCGGCCAGGGCGCGCTCGGCGCCCCGGCGCACCTCGTGCGCCCCCCTCAGTTCAGTCTCCAGGTCGCGGACCTGGCGCTCCAGGGTCTCGCGCCCCTGCTTGTACCTCACCAGGGCGGCGTCGGTCTTGGAGCAGAAGTCCGCGCAGCACGCCTCGGTGATCTCGGCGCGCCTCCGCTTGAACTCCTGCTCCATGCTAACCCGTCGCTGGTTCAGCATGTGGTCCATCCTTCCCTGGAGGGAAGCCTCGCGCTAGTTCAGCGCCTCTTGGTGCCGGGCCAGCTCGGCGGTGGACTGGCTGACCATGGCCTCCCGGCTCTCGAGGGCCTCTCGCTCCCTGTTGAGCCGATCTTCGAGGGCATGGAGCTGCTCCTCTCGGAGGCGGAGCTCGCGAGCCTCTGCTTCTCTGACGGCGAGCCCAGCCTCCTGCAGGCTTAGGCTCTCCGCCCGAGAATCAGCGCTCTCCTCGCGGGCGTGGAGGAGGGCCTCTCGGTCCTCGACTTCGTCCAGCCTCTGCTGGGCGTTAGCGAGGAGGCCGTCGGCATTGGTCCTGGCCTGGTCCAGGAGGTGCTAAGCTGCCCGCTTGGCCTCCTCCCCAGCCAAGGTTGGGTTGGGAGGCCCGACAGTGGGGGGGATCTTCTGGCGCGCCTCGGAGATGATCTCCATGGCCTCGTGGTGCGCCCTAGCTAGGACCCCCCTCGCCGACTCCCTGGCGTTCGCCAGAGCCTCTTCGGCCTCCTCGACCGCGCTGGCGCGGATCTCCTCCGCCTCCTTCCTCGCCAGCTCACGGCGCTCGGTGGCACGCTGGTCCAGGAGACGGCATCTCTCTGTGACTTGGTGCAGGAGGGCCCAGCCCTCGTTGATGCGCGCCTCCTCAGCAGTGCGCGCCCTGACGACCTTGTCCCGGAGGGCGCCGGTCATGGCCGCGAGCACCCCCGCCCATGGGTCAGTAGCGTGGGGCTCAGCTGCGATCCTCGCAGGCCTCCCCAGTATCTCTGGCGGGGGAGACGATGGGGCTCTGGAGGGCCCCGGCTCAGTGGAGGCCGTCCTCTTCTCGCCGCTTGGCTCGGGGGCCACCCTCGTGCCGGACGGCGCAGCCGTGCTCGTCGAGGGCGCCTCCGGGGCGGTGGTGGTGCTGGCTACAGAGGGGGCAGCCGCAGCCGCCCCCGTGGTCTCTGGTATGCCCCCTGCGCTAGGGGGCTCTGTCGTGCTGGGAGCCGTAGCGGCTCCTGGGGCGGACTGCGCGTCCGTAGACACGCGGTCCTCTTCTTCTCCGGCGGCACGCGGCGGCGTCGTCGGTGTGGCCGTGGTGGCCGGGTCAGGGCCCGGCGTGGTCTGCCCGGTCTTTCTCTTCTTCCTCCTCTTCTTCTCTTCTTTCTTCTCCTCTGTATCCCTGGAGAGGAAAAAGGGGAGTGAGGTTAGGGGAAAGGTAAGGCAAGAGGTAAAGGTCTTTGTGCAGGAACACTCACGAGGCGTCCTGCTCCACCCATCCTCTTTTGCTCAGAAGGGCAGAGGGTGGCGGCGGGGGCGCAGAGGATTCGCCTGCCGGCTTCTTGCCATGAGAGGTCCCAGCCTCAGGTTGTCGGCTGGCGCGTTCGTCGTTGAACTTGGAGCGGCGCTCCGCCTCCAGGCGGGCTCGGCGCCCCTCCTCCTCCAGGTCTCGCGAGGAGGACGCATCGGTGTCTCCTCCGGTGGGCTGGTCCGGCGAGGCGGAGTCGTCGTCGTCGGAGGAATCTGAGAGCACCACAGTGCCCTCGGGATGCCTCCGGCGGACCAGTCGCTCACCGGACTCCGCGTCGTCGTCGTCGCCATCTCCAGAGGCCGTGGGTCCTGTTCCCCTTGCTGCCGAGTCCTGCTCCGAGCTGGCTGCAGGTGCACTCGGGAGGGGACCAGGCATGACGCCGTCGGCAAGGAACGGGCCCCAGGCGTTGAACTTCCAGATCCCCGCCGTAACGCGGCTGGTCTCCCGAGCGCCCAGATTGTAGATCGGCAAGGCATTGCACGGGATGGCGGGGATGGTGGCAGAAGAGAAGAAGGCTCTTATTACCTCCTCCTGAGCATCGGCGTTGAGCTCGCTGACGTGGAGCCTGAGGTCGTCCCTGGCCCTGTGCCTCCAGATCTCCCAGCGGTGGTCCTGCAGGGGGGCGATGCGTCGGGTGACGAACTCCACCCCAACCATGGTCCCTGTGACACCGGCCCTCCGGAGATCTCGGATTCGCGGGCGGAACATCCTCAGGGCTTCCTCAGGAAGGGCCTCGCTGGCCCAGGTGGTGAGCTTGACGGGAGGGATCCCGGTGACGAGGAAGAGCTCCGATTCTTCGAGGATGTCGACGAAGAACCAGCGGCTCCGAAAGTCTTCAACTTTCTTCATCCACTTCAAGTCGATGAAGTCGCCCTCCGTTTCGGCGGTGGCGATGAAGGAGACGCATCCGGAACTCTGGTTCAGCCTAGAGGACCGGAGAGAGAAGAGGTGGCGAAAGTACACCACCGACGGCTTGATGATGATCCAGGCCACGCAGGCGTAGGCGAAGACCGCCAGCAAGGTGACGGACTTGGGATGCAGGTGGATGGCCTGGATCCCGTAAGTTTCCAGGATCGCCAGAAAGAAGGGGGAGAACGGCGGCAATAGGCCAGCGAAGACGGAGAAGAGGAAGAAGGGCTGCGCCGTCACGGGCAGAGTATCCCGCAACGCGCATCCGTGCCAGATGCGGGTGGCGCCCCACTCATTGTTCTTGCTCCCGACCATCTCTCGGACGGTCTGGAGCTCGCGGCTGCTCTTGATGCGGGAGTCGAGCAGGGGCGCCGCCGGCCGCGACACAGCTTCAGAACACCTCGCCGCTCCAACGGCCCTGCGCGGTGCCATAGCTCTGGGCGGGGGCGAGTTGCAGCGAGGAGATTGGAGGCTAGGAGGATTTGGATGCGCAAGATCTTCAGCAGGGAGGTGGCGGCGGCAATGTGCTGTGGGAAAAGGGAGGAGCCTTCTCTGCCAAGCCTTTAAGGGGGCGGCCGGGGCGCGGTTTCCAAAGCGTCGCCCTTGACGCGACGGTTCGAAAAACGCCCGTTACCCCACCCACTTCGCACGATCTCCACGCCGCTTCGCTCCACCAACTGCAAGGGTGCCACGTGCCCACGACCTCCGCTTCTTCACATGGTCCTCTGACCGCGCGGTTGACGCGTGCCGTTGGAGGGCCCAGCAGCTTCGGGGGCCCCCGGCCCTTCGCTCCCTCGAGAGGGCACGTTCGCGGGCCGGACTCCCGCGGGCTACTGTCGGTGTTCTGGATACCGGGGTATCCCGGTCCACCTGCTCCTGGGCCCCGTCGTCGGCCCATCTTCAGCCCAGGGGAGAATCAACGACCCACGCTACGGAGAAGACCCTCGTGAGGAGGCGCCTCATGAGGAGAACGACGGCCAAAACTGCTAAGGACCAGAAGACCTCCTCACGAGCCCCCGCTGGAGAGGAGAGGGACCACATCCGCGTCAGCTCAACACGTTGGCGTGCAGAGCAAGAAGATAAGGGACAGAAGACCGCGTACCGCCCACGCTACCCCTGACAGGGAGGAGACCAACTTTCGCTGTGCCTGCCCAAAGCGGCACAGTGGTTGTTGGCCACCCCCCTAAAAATAGCGTGGACAGTGCAGGGCGCCAGGGGAAGAAGTCAGCTTCCTCCACCCACTCCGGTGGACCGGCGCCACTACTCTACGAAGACTACGTCCACGGAAGAGTGTAGTCTATAGCTGTCCTCCCTCATTGGCCGTGTATGGCAACCCCTTCCCCAAGAAGATAAGGGGAAGGAGGACCTTGGCGCTATAAAAGGAGGGGAGGCCGCCCCTTAGAGGGGAGGGAATCTTCGTCTTCTCCAAGCTGCTAGCTGGGCACGTAGGTTCTTCAACCTCTGGCCAGCTAGAGCTTTGTAACCAAGACCTTGTACTCCTCGCGAGGTGTCGCGTTGTAATACAAGAAGGCAGGAAGTAGGGGTGTTACCTCACCACGAGGGCCCTGAACCTGGGTAAAGCTCGGCGTCTCTCTCTGTAGTGCGTAGTGCGTTCAACAACTCGAGGCTTTCGTCACCGTGCTTCGTTGCGATCCTAGATCTCACACGTTCAGCCCCCTGCGTTCGAATCTTTGGGCCCGTCGCGTGGTACCCTGTGTTCTTGCGACACGAAATCCATCGACAGTGGGCTACACCTCAAAGGCACTTCCTGCCATCGCACAAAGGCATCCTCCTCATGACTTGCCCCAGGCTGGGAAGTCAGGGTTTAATGCATGCCATTGACATAGGAGGGTGTAATATCCTAGGATTAGAGGTTATAAAATAGTGGCAACAGATGTGTGCATTGCATTTCATGCATAGAAAATCCTGATAATTTTTGCGCATTTAAATAAAACATGTCAAAATGATTGGAGTTTCACTTAAGTTGATGGAATTGAAGTAGCTCATCAACTAGAGCGCGATAAACTTCAATATGACCTTTGTTAAAATCCTTGTTTTGGGTAGTGATAGTTACAACAACTAAAAGAGATAAGTGAGGTAAAACTAAAATGCTTGACACACCATTTTAGAACCAAATATATATTCACACCTAGATCATCATGGTATTCTTTAAACCCTACTTCTTTCATGCTAAAGAAGTCAACACAAGTCTGATTCTTAAATCATGATCTATTCTATATTCTTATGTTCTAATCTAGTGAGTCCAAATGTGAGAAGTGGAAAGGTTAACTCAATGCCAATTTGGTTATTAGATTTACCTTAATTTTAGGTGAGATAACTTAAGAGTATTAGAGCCATTCCTAGAAAGGTCAACTAGGAGACTTTAGCTATGACTCAACTTCTAATTAGGTTAAGTCATTTGATATAGGGGGTGACCATATCATAAACCCTAATTTTGGTCTAGACTAGAATCATCCTTAGGAAGTAGCCAATACCTAGACTTATAGAGTTTTGAAGAAGAGTAGATCCTGTGTGAATAACACCAAGAGGGAGATTATATTCTTAATCTCAGAAGGCAGGTACAACCAAGAGTTTATCCCTAGTTAGGAGTAGAATAAAGACCAGGATGAACTATAATAGGAATGTGAATTATGAGTAGTAAAGTATCCTAAACTTAGAAGTTAACCTTAGGATAATTTATTGGTTGGACCCACTATATATCAAGGAGGAGTATTGGTAGAAGTATTGATCTCAATACTTTGAGAAGGAGTTTATGAAGGAAGTTTAGATGCACAGACTATGGGAGTTGATGAAGGAAATAAAATGGATTTATTATGGGAGTTGATGAAGGAAATAGTATGATCATGTCAAGTACATGATTATGCTAGCTGATGAAGCTAATTAGGTTAGTATGAAACCTTGTCTGGTAAGCAGATATCATCCTAAGACCAATTGTGGAGTAGAAGTCCAACTTAAACTCATCTCACATAGGAGATACCCATCTTGTTATAGTTATCTGAGAAACCTTGATCTGTGTACAAGTTTCCATAGAGTGAATCATCTAATATAGGTTGAGCAGATCCTAAGCCTTGACCTAAAAACTTAGTTAGTCTATAGATCATTTGTTGCATTGAGCACATTTCATAGGGAACATTATTTCCTGGTTGAGTGTGATAGCATTCCATCCAATGCCATAACCCCTTATTCATTTACTTGGGGATTCATTCCCAAGTATCACTCCAACTTATGCATCACCATACGATCATAAGATCTATATATCCCCATGCTTTAACCTTGAATTTAACAATTGTGTTCCAACCACAATTCCTATAAGATAAACAACCAAGTCTTTTAACCTTGAGATCAAATCCATACAAAGGTGTACTTTGATCATGGTCTCAAGACATTAAAGTCTTTCCTATGAGATTTAATGATTTATCCTCAAATAATAAAGGTAAATAATCTAGAAACCAATAAAGCCTTGGCATGGCTATGGGGCAATTTCATTCTTTTAAGAAAGTTGGAGAAGCATGAAATCATGTTCATATGCTCAAGACAAGAAACCCAGTGGAGGGAATAACCATCTATATTAAATTTATTTTCATTCAAATACAAATTACAGTTGCTATATAATCACCTAGAAAATTATTCAAGTCTTAGTAAAATATTTCAAAAACAAAGAACATGACATTCAAAAATTACTTTTATTCAAATTCCTGCTCACACCCTAATATTACTTAAAGTGTTTTATGTGCTTATGCACATAAAAGTTATATTACTGCAATACATGATGTTACTGAATATCTAAACTTATGACATAAGTAGCCAAAGTCAAAATCCTACAAATAAGATTGAATTCAAATGGATGAATTGAAACTAGGAAATAAAACAAAAAGAAAAGGAATAATCAGAAGAAAAAAACAAGGGAAGAACTAACCTAGCCGCCACAGCCCACCGATCCAGCCCAGCCTCCAGCCCACTTAGCCGGTCCGAACCCCAAATACCGTTTCGTTTTTATGAAACAGGGGAGGAGGTCATCGTCCTCCTCAAGCAGTTGCGTGGCTGCGAGGGCATCGCTCTATCTGCCGCCGCCGTGTCGATGTTCCAGATGAAGGCCGCCGCCCATGCCGGTCTATAAGAAGCCTTCTGCCGCTGAGGAAACCCTAGAAACTGCACCCCTCCACTCTCTCGAGTTCTCTCGCAGTTGACCGAAACCCTAGCTCCGGTCGAGCTCGCTCGTCGGTGATGGAGGCCACCCCGGTGACCATGGAGTAGTCCTGGAGCTCCGCAATGCTTCCCGGACCATGTGTGTTGAAGGAATCGAGCAGTGAGGGTCAGAGCTGGGCGAATTTGACCATTCCCTTTCGCAGATATTCGTCGGAATCCGCGAATTTGAGTTCGTCTCCGGCCACAATTGGCATCGCCGAGTATCTCTTTAGTGGAAGGGTGAGCATAAGAATCCTCTGAGCTTATTTTCGCATCGCTTCATGCACCGTACCTCGATATTGAGGTTTGGCAGTCGTGCACCGCCGCAGATGTGCTCACCGGAGCTAGCTCCGATGACCATTTGGTGGCAGGGTTGATACCAATATATTGCTCGTTGGGTCCTCGTTCCATTAGTGTGCGGAGATCGTCCCGGGGGGGCTCTAAATCACTGTCTCCGGCGATCACCAGCGCGCAGCCGCCGTGATGACGTCATCTTTGACCAGGTCAAACTGTTTGACTGGTCAGTGCCCATGTGGCATATGATGTGTCACCGGCCCCATCAGTCAGTCACTCTGGCTAGATTCAGTCTAGGTACAACTAGCAGTTCCTGTTTAAGTTAAATTCCAGAAAAAGTTTGTATCTTTGCAAATTCATATCTAATTCATTTTAAATCAGAAAAATATAAATGATATACCAAAATGATCACAAAAACAAAATCTTTCTATTTGTATTATAATCTAATATGCTTATGTGAGATAATTTTGAACTAAATTTAAAAACTTGATTAAGTAGTAGTTGAACTTTGAATTTAAATCCAACTAAAATAATTTAAACAAAAATTTCAAATACCAAATAAAAATATGACAACTTATATAATGTTATTCCAATTAATATTTTGTTATTATTACATATTAATCTTAAAACTTTATTATTAGGATTTTAATCCCTAAAATGATTTTCCTAAAAACAAATTTAAAATTGTAAATTTGGGAATATCATAAAATTGAATAAGAATTATTTCCTAACTTTAATATTGCTATTTCAACAATTGTTTCATTAAGAGAAAATCTAAAACCCATTTTAAAATCTTTAATCACTTAAAATTTGGATTCCAACCATGAAAATCTAGGAACAGAAATACTAGGCTTTCTAAATTATTGTGGATACTAATAGAACCCTATAATGAACTTCCACTGCATTAACACCTTAAGTGATATGTTCTTCAAAAGTAATTCTTTTGAAGTACATATAACTTAAGTTCTACCATTACTTTTTAGTACTAAAACTAATAACTATGTTAGTGTGATAGTCTAGCCATACCTCCTAAATCAACCATGAGTGGTTAGTTTGATATTCTATTCCAACATGGTATATTTTAGTCAACTAACTATTTGCAACACCTTTGCTGCAACTTAAAAACTATTACCTTCCTAACATCACCTAATCACCATCACTTTAAGTAATAAGAATATCCATTAAGGAATTTGTTCTTTAAAAGTAATTCTTTTAAAGAACATATCTGAAAGGATCGTATGAGCGACTAGAGGGGGGGTGAATAGGAGCTACCCAATTTTTAATTCTTTTCAAGTTAAGGCTAGACAAGAAGGTAAATTCTCTAGATGTGATACTAAGTGAATTTACCTAGAGTGACAAGCAAGCTAGCAATAACAATATAAGTAAAGGTACGAGTAAAGGATAGAGGTCACCGCAATGGAGACACGAAGACACGAGGATGTATTCCCGTAGTTCCTTCCTTGTTACGGGAAGTACGTCTACGTTGGAGAGGTGTGGTGCCACAAAGGCCACCAACGCCACAAAGGCTCACCCTATTCTCCGGTGAACAAGCCACAAAGGCGAGTCCACGCTCCACTAAGCGATGCCCTTGAAGGCGGCACGACACCTTTACACAAAGTATTGGGGCAAGCTCCACAACTCAATTGGAGGCTCCCAATAGGCCCACCAAGCTCTTACACACAAAGTTAAGCTTGGAGGACGGCTTCTTCCGGCGAGGAATCCAATGAACACTCAAGTTACAAGCCCCTCAACAAAGAGAGGGGGGAAATCAAATCGGCTTGGTGGAAGTGTAGATCTAGGTCTTCTCCCTCAAATCCCAAAAGGGATTTGAGTTCTATTGGCTAGGGAGAGAGATCTTGAGCTTTGAAGCTTTGAACTAATGGAGGTGAGAGAGTGTGAGCCGCAGCCATGTCTTGAGGTGGAAGAAGACTATTTATAGTCCAAGACAAGGACTAGCCGTTGCAGACTTTTTTAGGCCGGAGTCTCCGGGGTCCAGAGCCCGGAGTCTCCGGGATAAGTCGCCTAGGCCGGAGTCTCCGGCCCGGAGATAATCTTCTGTCAAAGTTTCCGCCCAAAGTCTCCGCCCCCATATCTGGGACGAGCGACACTCGGCGAAAAACGACCCCGGAGGCTTAGGCCGGAGTCTCCGGACCCTGACCAAAGACTCCGGCGTGTGAACACCGGAGTCTCCGGGGTTGGTCACCCGGAGTCTCCGGGGCAGAAACGCCAGCAACAAGTGATCTTCTGATTTTCACCTATAATCAAGATTAAACTGAGACACAGGGTTAGATACCTGAGTATTGACAACAAACACCCAAAAATACATTTTGCTAGAAGATGCTCTTTCAATCTCCCCCTTTTTGGTGCTTGATGACAATACAAAGGTTCAAGAAAAAAGATCAATATAATATAGAGTGAGCTCCCCCTAGATGTGTGCAACCTACAGCAGAGGCTTGATTCAGATGCACCCATACTAGACACCAACAAGTAATAGAGCATGGCTCCCCCTGCAAAAATGAACCACAAACATGTGCATGCTACATAGATAACAATATGAAGTAATAGAGCATGGCTATTACATTAAGGCACACCACAAGTCTCACACAATATTAAGATAGGTACCACAACGAAGTTCAAACTTTAAAGAACTAAGTACTAGAAGAGAGCACAAGCATAGGCAAACGAAAGCTCAACAAAAGACAACGAAGTTCAAACTTTAAAGAACTAAGTACTAGAAGAGAGCACAAGCATAGGCAAACGAAAGCTCAACAAAAGAAATGCTTGTGCCCGACCCTTGCAAATCCCCGATAATCATGCTAATAGAACTCTTCTCCCCCTTTGGCATCGAGACACCAAAAAGGGGAAACGAGCGATGCTACACGTCCCAACAAGTCACTCGTCGTCGTCCTCGTCGTTGCCTTCATAGGAAGGATCTTCATCATCACGCATAGGACCCTTGCCACGACTGGAGGAGGACGGATAGTTGGGCTTGGACACTTCATCGAAATCTCCCCATTGGAGTGAGCTGCCCATCTCTTTGTTCCAAGCACCATAGCTGAGAGTATCATCTGAGTCTGAAGGAGGATGCTCTGGAGGAGGAAGCTTGCGGATAGCACGAAGGTGATCAACCATCAAACCTTGGTTGTGAGTGATATGCTTGTTCTGAATGTAGATGTTGTGCTGCTCTTTGCGAATATCCACTCCCATGCAAAGCATGGTCCTCTTGAACCAAGACAGCTTCTTGATCTCCTTGTTGACTTCTTCTTTGTTGCGAGAGGGAAAAGGCTGGTTGCTAGCATTCTTGCTCCTCCTCTTTGGAGGGGAAGGAGGAGCAGTCCGAGTCACTTCAATCTCTTCCTCACCCTCTTCTCCTTCCTCATCCACATCATCCTCAGCACCTTCCATGTCTTCATCTTCTTCATCCTCACTAGCGGAGGCAAAGGGTTCATTGGTCACTCCCGGTGCCGGTTTCTTTTGAGGCTTCACAGTTTTATGCTCAACCAACTTGGAGACGTCAACACAAAGAGTGTAGTTGGGAGACTTCCTCTTGATAAGCTTCATAACATACGGAGCATAGACCGGGGCTTTCTTGGAAAGAATACACTCATACATTTCCCGGTGGATGAAGTCCATGACGTCAATGGGTTGGACTTGAGCTTCTTCTCCTTTGCAAAAGACCTCATGAGAGTAGGCAAGTAGGTTGACCAAGCCACCACGAAGAGCATCCAAATTACCCGCACTTGGAGCAATGTTTTCACGGAACAAACGGAGGAGAATATTGTATCTAGTCCTCAAACCATAGGCCTCCCCAACAACAATCTTCTTGCCTTCTTCAGCAGCAGCTTTTGTGAGCTTACCATAGAGGGGAGCAAGTGCCTTCTTATTGTAGGCAACTCCGGAGAGGTGCATCCTTGCACCACTAGGCACATGGTTCCCACTGAATGGGTAACCAAGCTCTTCTGCAAACTCAATGAAGTTGGATTTGATAACTTGATCACCTGTCATCCATGTCATGGGAAGCTCTTCTCCATCTCCAAACACAAGTGTTGCAAAGAATTGGTGTACAAGGAGAATGTTATAATCTTGCTTAAGTTGCATGAGCGGGTGAAGACCAAGCTTCTCAGTGATCCAAAGAGCTTCATTGAAGTAATCACTCTTGTGAAGATGCTCAAAATCAATTACCTTTTGAGGGCAAACCTTGTGGGTTAGGTTGGCATAGAGCTCGGTGCAAATGAGTTCTTGCTCCCTTCGATGAAAACAGTGGTCATTGGTGTTTCTTGGCAACACATACATTTCCCTCTTCCTCATATCAGCAAACTCGGGAAGTGACATGCCCCTGAGAGTTGGCAAGTTGTCAAACTTAGCCTTTTTGGCCCTTTCTTCCTTAGCCAGCTGAGCTAGACGAGCTTTCTCTCTCAGAGCATCTCTAGCCACTTCTGCAGCACTCTGCCTTTCCACATAGCAATCCTTTGCTGGGTCATAGTCAAAAGTGTGCTTCCTCGGAAAACGCTTGCGACGACCACCTGTGTTGCTACCTGTGAAGGAAATGGCACGAAGTAGCAAGGGAAAAGTCAAAAACATGCTCAGATGACTGGAGAATAGCATCTTGTGGAGTTAATTTTGTGAAACATCGATCTACACCGGAGTCTCCGGTGTCTGACCCCGGAGTCTCCGGCCTATAGAGGGCGGAGACTTAAAAGTCTCCAGGGTTTGGACCCCGGAGACTCCGGATAACACGAGGTCAGACAAGGGAGGCTAGGGTTTGCTCGGGAAATTGCACAAAAATGATTCAACAAGATGCTAGATACACACATTGCCGAAAGTGAGTGATTCCAATGGACAAACATCAAGCATTTCATCCAATCCTTTGAATCTAGAGGAATCTAGATGGGAGGAGGAGGAAAATACCGGATGGCTCCATGGAGAAGCAAACAAGCCGGAGGAAGAAGCTTCCGGATGCTTGGAGAGGAGGGAGGCCGGCGGCAACGGCGGATCCGGGGCCGGGGAGGCGCCCGGCGGCGACTTGGTGGAGGCGGCGGCGTCCTGGGGAGAGGAGGAGTGGGGGGTGAATGAGGGTAACCGGCTGGTTGCCCTCACCCCGACCCCTTTTACCCAGGGTGAAACCGCTAGGGCCGGAGTCTCCGGGGCTGGTAACCCGGAGTCTCCGGCCACCAGACACCGGAGTCTCCGGGGTCCAAAACCCGGAGTCTCCGGCCTGCCTCGACCAGATCACACAGCTATGAATTTGAGCATGTTTCTTCGAAGGAAGAAGTGTTTTCAGTTGAAAGGGATAGGCTTGGGTCAGAAAGAGGTAGCTGAGTGGTACTTAGTGTTCAAGTTTGCAAAAATGCAAATAAAACTCAAATAAGGCCAAAAATGAACACATTCCCATTAAAAAGCAAAAACATGCAAATGAGGTGCAAATGGGAACAAACCTCCACATAGGGGGTCGGTGGCCGAGGCCACCATGTTTGCGTATAAAGGTATGGCACCGCGAAGATATATCTTGGGCCCAAAACCAAAACTCATCAATAAGCTCAAAATTGTCACAAATGACAAGATAGAACAATTTGCTTACTATTGGCATAATGGGGGGAGGGATAGTCCAATCAATTAGGACCGCACTCCCCCTATTTCCATACCCACATCTAGAGCAACACACAAGTTAGAGTATGGGAGTAAATGCACCTAGCTCAAGCCACATTGCTTGAGTCAATGATATTTAGTTCATGCCTCAATTCCCGGAATCTTGCTTCATCAAGAGGCTTCGTGAATATATCGGCAAGTTGCTCATTAGTGCCAACATAAGATAGATCAATATCTCCACGGTTGACATGATCCCGAATGAAATGATGACGAATCTCAATATGCTTCATCTTGTTGTGTTGCACCGGGTTGTGAGCGATCTTGATTGCACTTTCATTATCACATAAGAGAGGCACTTTGTCAAAAATGACACCGTAATCCTTCAAAGTTTGCCTCATCCATAAGAGTTGTGCACAACAACTAGCCGCGGCTACATATTCGGCTTCGGTGGTAGAGAGAGATACACAATTTTGTTTCTTAGATGACCAACACACCAAAGACCTACCAAGAAATTGACAAGCCCCGGAGGTTGATTTCCGTTCCACTTTGTCTCCCGCCCAATCCGAATCCGAGTAACCTACAAGATCAAAACTTGCTCCCTTTGGGTACCAAAGACCAAAGTTAGGGGTATTCACTAAATATCGAAAGACTCTCTTGACCGCCACTAAGTGGCTTTCCTTTGGTGCGGCTTGAAAACGTGCACATACTCCCACACTTAACATAATGTCCGGTCTAGATGCACATAGGTAAAGCAAGGAACCAATCATAGATCTATAGAGTTTTTGATCCACTTCTTTACCATTAGGATCGAGATCAAGATTAACCTTTGTTGGCATGGGAGTCTTTGCACCTTTGACTCCTATCATCTCGAACCTCTTGAGCATGTCTTGATTATATTTTGCTTGGTTCACAAAAGTCCCTCCCTTCAATTGTTTGACTTCAAATCCAAGGAAGAACTCTAGCTCCCCCATCATAGACATCTCAAACTTGTCGGTCATGAGCTTGGCAAACTCATTATTGAAAGCTTTGTTAGTAGAACCAAATATAATATCATCAATATATAATTGGCAAATGAAAAGCTCCCCATTGACCTTCTTAGTGAAAAGAGTGGGATCAATCACCCCAATTTCAAAACCACGATCAACCAATAATTCTTTAAGGTGCTCGTACCACGCACGTGGGGCTTGTTTGAGGCCATAGAGCGCCTTATCAAGTTTGTAAACGTGGTTAGGAAACTTGGGGTTTTCGAAACCCGGGGGTTGCTTTACAAAGACCAATTCATTTAAGGGACCATTAAGAAATGCACTTTTAACATCCATTTGTTGAAGTTTAAAGTTATGATGAGATGCATATGCAAGTAAGATGCGAATGGATTCAAGACGGGCAACGGGAGCGAAAGTTTCACCAAAGTCAATACCCTCAACTTGGGAGAAACCTTGAGCCACCAATCTTGCCTTGTTACGAATGACAATGCCATTTGCATCTTGCTTGTTCTTGAAGATCCACTTGGTCCCAATGACATTACGGCAATCTTTAGGCCTTTCTACTAGAGTCCAAACATTATTGCGCTTGAAGTTGTTGAGTTCCTCATGCATGGCATCAAGCCAATCCGGATCCTCAAGCGCCTCATAAACTTTCTTGGGTTCTACACAAGAGACAAAAGCATGATGAGAGCAAAAGTTAGAAAGTTGCCTCCTAGTGGAGACACCTTTACGAACACTCCCAACCACATTTTCCAAGGATATGCTTCTTCGTCGTAGAATGGACTCAAGCTTCTTCTCACGGCGAGTGCGAGCCTCAAGAGGAGATTCTTGAGAGACTACTTGATCATCTTCATGATCACTGTTCTGGTCCTCGCCATGACCATCAAGTGGATTGCCTTGATCATCAAGTGGCCCATAGCCACGGAATTCCGAAGGATCTTTATCAAAGGCTTGATCACCCCCGGAGACTCCGGTATCCATACCCGGAGACTCCGGTATAGGCCGGAGAGTCCGGACCACGGGGGCCGGAGACTCCGGGCAAGATTGCTCGGTGGGATGATCTTGAGGTTGAGGGTGTGCAGCTTGTCTTTGGTCAATGTCCTGTGTGTGTTCAGCAGGTGAAGGCTCCACATGTGTAGAGCATTGTCCTTCTCCTTCGGCCAAAAGGTGTCCCTCAATGGGCCGGAAGAATCTGACACCCATTCTTCTTATGGCTTGGGGAGGAATTTCGTCACCTACATCACGAACACAACTTTGTCCTACAAAGGAACCATTATCCTCATCGAACCTCACATTACAAGTTTCTATAACATGCCCGGTGGACTTGCTATAGATCCTATAGGAATGTGAGTCCGTGGAGTAACCAACAAAGATACCCTCTAATGCTTTAGAATCAAATTTTGACAAACGAACACCTTTCTTGAGGTAGAAACACTTACAACCAAATACCCGGAAGTACATGATGTTGGGCTTTTGCCCGGTAAGAATTTCATATGGAGTCTTGTTCAAGTTCTTGCGGAGATAAAGCCGGTTGGTGGCATGGCATGCGGTATTAATAGCTTCGGCCCAAAAGTTGTATGGAGACTTGAACTCCGCCAACATAGTTCTTGCCGCATCCATGAGAGTACGGTTCTTCCTCTCGGCAACTCCATTTTGTTGCGGGGTATATGCAGCGGAATATTGATGTTTGATACCCGCATCACTAAGAAACTCATTTAGGGAGTAGTTCTTGAACTCGGTGCCATTGTCACTTCTTATAGTCAATATGGTGGTATTGAATTGACGCTCAACTTCGGTGGCAAAGTCTTTGACGGTTTGTTGGGTCTCACTCTTGAATTCAAAGAAATAAACCCAAGTGTATCTTGAATAGTCATCGACAATTACCAAGCAATATTTCTTGCCACCAAGACTTGCATAAGTGGGAGGTCCAAAGAGATCCATGTGAAGGAGCTCCAAGCACCTCTTGGAAGAGATAATAGTCTTGCTCGGATGACTTGTTTCATGCATCTTTCCTTCAATACATGCCCTACAAACACGATCTTTGGCAAAAGAAACATCCTTTAGTCCGAGTATGTGGCCGTTAGTGTAGAGATTTTGCAAAGCTCTCATATTGACGTGGGCTAACCGGCGATGCCAAAGCCATCCCACGTCGGCCTTAGCAATTAGGCATATCGCGGCCGTAGTGGGTTTCTCCGAAAAGTCCACCACATACAAGCCATTTTCGACATACCCAACAAAGGCAACCTTGAGAGACTTACTCCACATGACGACCACAATATCAACATCAAAATATGTGGCATAGCCCATAGTAGCAAGTTGATGAACGGAAAGTAGATTATAACCAATGGTTTCGACAAGCATGACATTCACTAAGGACATGTCCGGAGTGATCACCACCTTACCGAAACCAAGTACCTGAGAGGATGAATTATCACCATATGAGACCGTGACATTTGAAGTATTGGGCTTTAGATCTTCCACAATATTTTTGCTTCCGGTCATGTGGCTTGTGGCACCACTATCAATAATCCATTTTACTCCTCCGGAAGCAATGTCCTACAAGAGATTAATTCTTGGTTTTAGGTCCCCATCTTTGAATGGGTCCTCTTTTGTTAGTCACAAGAATCTTAGGTACCCAAATAGCATATTCAATGAAACCATTATAGGGACCAACATATTTAGCATAGACATCACCATAATAGTCCCTAAGAAGAACATAATGAGGGTTATATTTTCCTGCAAAATTATTGTGAGAAGGGCCGGAGACTCCGGTCTTTGGGGGCAGAGACTCCGGGGTAGACAAACTAACCGGAGACTCCGGAGACCTTGACCCGGAGACTCCGGTCTCCTCGATTTTCTTCTTTCCATTCAACTCCTCCCACTCCTCCTCGGTGTAACAAATGTCAAAGGGGACATGAGGAGTAGGAGCAGCAGCAGGCTTTGTCTTCTTCTTGTTCTTCTTGTTCTTCTTCTTCTTTGAGGACTCGGCCACCAAACAGAGATCCCCTTTCTTTGAGGACTCGGCAACAAAACCGAGGCCCTCCTTTCCCTTGTACAATCTTTGATTGTTCAAGAGATCATTGAGATTCTTCTCTCCTTGAATGCAAGTGGCAAGGCCCTTAGCAAGATCGGCCTTCAACCTATTGTTCTCCTCAATGATATCACTATGATCACAAATAGAGTTAGAAGAACAAGGAACTTCAATAACTTGCATTGGGGGGACTTTAGATTGTTCAATAGTTAGTTAAATTTGAAGTTGTTCACGAATCTTGGTGAGATGAGAGAATTTGCCCTCCAAAGCCTTGTGAGCTTCTTCAAGCTTCTCAAACTTCTCACGAAGATTATTATGACCAACGTCAAATTCAACTTTCTCCTTTTTAAGCAACTTGACCATAGCGAGAGCATGGTCACGTTCTTTAGTGAGTTTTGACAAGATTAGATTATGAGACTCTTCTAGTCCCAACAATTTCTCCTCTAAAGAGACTCTCAAGTTTTGCTCTTCTTCGAGCTCAATTGATAGAGAGCCAATATCATCGGCGGCTAATCTTTCCAACTCCTCCTTCTCCTTGATGGTGTCATGGGCATCACCAAGTTCACACATTAGTGTCTCAACATATATCTTGGTTGGCCCCTTCATGTTAGCAAGAAAATCATCACAAGAAACTAGTTCTTTCTTAATCTTAAGACTACTCACATCATCCAAAGAGGTAGTATTGGAATGTGATGATGAAGGAGTAGGTGATGAGGTTACCTCCGAGGCCTTAGCCATAAGACACTTGTGAGTGGTGATGATGGCGTTCTCATTTAGTGAGTTGAAGAGGGATGTAGGTGGTGTGGAGACAATGGCAATGGCGGCCACTTCTCCATTCTCTTCATCAACGGAGTCATCATCATCGGACTCGGAGTCATACTCCTCATGAACCACCAATACCCTTTCTCCTTTCTTCTTGTTGTCCTTGTTCCCATGTTTCTTGGATGGGTAGAACTTTGATGACCGGCGCTTGGGGACGAGCCGGCCCTCATTGTCCTCCTTGTTCTCATAAGGACATTCGGCGATGAAGTGCTTGATTCCTCCACAATTGTAGCAATGCCTCACTTTAGAGTCACCACCTTTTCTTGGAAAGGATTTGAACTTGGATCCCTTCGTCTTGTGCTTGTTGGCATCCCAAAAGGCATTTGCATTGAGAGCCAAGTGTTCATGGAGTGCAAACTTGAGATCTTCCGGAGACCAACACTCTTCTTCATATATTTCTTCTTCTCCTTCTCCTTGCTTGGACACCACCTTGGCCTTGAGTGCAAGATTGTGAACTCCTTGTCCGGCAAGAACACGGGCTCTTGTTTCTTCCGCGTTCTTCTTCAAGATAGACAAGGCGGTGAACTCGCAAAGAACTTCATTTGAGGTCATACTCCCAAAATCCGGTCTTGAACGGATTATCTCGGATCGCATGGGTTCTCTTGGGTTGATGGAGGTGATGAACATACGCTTGATATAGTCATCACCATTGTCTTTGCACCCAAACCCGGTCAAGGCCGTTGCAAGAGCCAAGATCCTTTGGTACATCTCATCGGGAGTCTCATTATCACGCATAATGAAATCTCTTTCTTCACTTTTGAGCTCATCAAACTTGGAGGACCGAATACTTTCATTCCCAATGAAGAGCATAGTGAGATAGTCCCATACTTCCTTGGCGGTGTTCAAGTTGTTGATGTGTACCGCATGAGTATCCGGTACGGCTTGTTGAAGGAGATGCTTGGCGGTGGCATTGAGTTGCTCATCAACTTCTTCCCTTCCGGTCAAGTTGAGAGGATCATGAGGAGCAAAACCATTTTGTATGACCCTCCACAAATGAGTAGAAGAGCTAGAAATATGAGATTTCATTAGTCCTTGCCATTTAATAAAATTGCGAGAGTCAAGCTTGGGAGGAGATCCCATATTATTAATGTGTGGCATAGGATAATGAACCGGCAAAGGTGAGTAAGTGTTAGGGGGTGGAATGTTAGCACCCATTGCCGGACCATCATTTTCCTTAGGAAGGTCACCTTTATTCTCGGCAGAGGTGGAGCCATTGTTAGGTGGCTTCACCTTAGCCAAGGAGAGTTCCACACTAGGAGTGGTGTTTGGGTCGGTGGGCCCGGAAGGTTTTCTTCCAAAATATTCCTCAAACATAGCCTTCATTTCCAATCTCATAGTGGTTTGCATTGTGTCCAAGGACGCCAAATGCTCCTCACGTGAGATTGAAGAGGAAGAGATAGATGGAGGAGTATCTTCGGGAGGAGGTTCTTTACTCTTATCCCCATCCATGGTCGCTCAAACTCTTAGGCGGTTAAGCCCGAATAAGAGACCACGCTCTGATACCAATTGAAAGGATCGTATGAGCGACTAGAGGGGGGGTGAATAGGAGCTACCCAATTTTTAATTCTTTTCAAGTTAAGGCTAGACAAGAAGGTAAATTCTCTAGATGTGATACTAAGTGAATTTACCTAGAGTGACAAGCAAGCTAGCAATAACAATATAAGTAAAGGTACGAGTAAAGGATAGAGGTCACCGCAATGGAGACACGAAGACACGAGGATGTATTCCCATAGTTCCTTCCTTGTTACGGGAAGTACGTCTACGTTGGAGAGGTGTGGTGCCACAAAGGCCACCAACGCCACAAAGGCTCACCCTATTCTCCGGTGAACAAGCCACAAAGGCGATTCCACGCTCCACTAAGCGATGCCCTTGAAGGCGGCACGACACCTTTACACAAAGTATTGGGGCAAGCTCCACAACTCAATTGGAGGCTCCCAATAGGCCCACCAAGCTCTTACACACAAAGTTAAGCTTGGAGGACGGCTTCTTCCGGCGAGGAATCCAATGAACACTCAAGTTACAAGCCCCTCAACAAAGAGAGGGGGGAAATCAAATCGGCTTGGTGGAAGTGTAGATCTAGGTCTTCTCCCTCAAATCCCAAAAGGGATTTGAGTTCTATTGGCTAGGGAGAGAGATCTTGAGCTTTGAAGCTTTGAACTAATGGAGGTGAGAGAGTGTGAGCCGCAGCCATGTCTTGAGGTGGAAGAAGACTATTTATAGTCCAAGACAAGGACTAGCCGTTGCAGACTTTTTTAGGCCGGAGTCTCCGGGGTCCAGAGCCCGGAGTCTCCGGGATAAGTCGCCTAGGCCGGAGTCTCCGGCCCGGAGACAATCTTCTGTCAAAGTTTCCGCCCAAAGTCTCCGCCCCCATATCTGGGACGAGCGACACTCGGCGAAAAACGACCCCGGAGGCTTAGGCCGGAGTCTCCGGACCCTGACCAAAGACTCCGGCGTGTGAACACCAGAGTCTCCGGGGTTGGTCACCCGGAGTCTCCGGGGCAGAAACGCCAGCAACAAGTGATCTTCTGATTTTCACCTATAATCAAGATTAAACTGAGACACAGGGTTAGATACCTGAGTATTGACAACAAACACCCAAAAATACATTTTGCTAGAAGATGCTCTTTCAATATCAAATAAACATCACACCAATTCTTATACCTTAGTATAAGTAACTATCTTTGCTTGATAAGAATGTTGTGCAAACTATAGAAATAGTTATACATGTTAAACAGCAAGGTCAACTGCTTTGAATGATCTTATTCAAGCAATTTGTACAAGTACTAAATGGATCTTAGTTTGTTTCTTTGTTATGCTCCACCTAATAACTACTCTTTAATTATGATAGAGTGATGCTAAACCCTAGAACACTAAACCTTAGATGCAGTGCTTCTAATCAATAATAAACTTGTTCTTCAAATGTAATTCTTTCAAGAGACATTTAAAGTAACAAATCATTCCATTAAGCTTGAACATAAATAACTATATTTTGTGTTAAGATTGTTGTCAACCCTAAGATCAACTAGGTATTCTTATCAAATAAGAATTACTACCACTTTGCTTGTCCCTAACCAACTACTTGTTTGCTAAAAATATGATACCACTTAAAAGTGTTACTTTCAAGTTTTCACTCATTGCTATAATAGTCTTTTGCAATAACTCTTGTATGAAGCATTATTCTATTACTTTAAAAGTTTGTTAGTCAATCTAAAATCCTTAACAACCTTGTTGTGGAGTGAATCTAAAAGTGCAACTCAGTATAAAGAAGTCATCACAACTTTTTATACTAAACCATTGGGGGTTAGGATACGCTTAGAGCGATACATAGCATATAATTTGCATATCATGCTGCAGTTCTTTTAACATCATCTTTACCAGATGATGGTGCTACTTCAATATTTGGATTTCCTACGTATCGAAGACCTTGACTTGCATAATCTTGCAGTCAAAAAGGCAAGTTTATCTTGCTCATATCTCTTGGTTGCACTGATTTTGGAACTACTTGCAAAGTGTTGACTTCAAACTCTAATAATTCCAAAAAGGATGGAAAATCTATTTTCATAAGTAATATGACTAGTGGTTATCGACTAGTGGTGATAACCTAGGAAGGCTGGCAGGTGGAACCATGGTAAGATTGTGGTGGTGGAGGTTCCACTTGCACGGGAAAGTAAACCTAGGACTAACTACCAATGCCACAGTTATTCTTGTGCCGTAAAAACCGTGTCATCCAAGAGACTTGGAATGGGACGGGAAAGTCAGCTGTATCTTTTCTCATTCGCATGTCAATGGACACTCAGCTACCGTTCGCCGTATGTCTTGCAAGAATACGTGCACATGGGTGGGACCCCTTAGTGCCCACGGCCACTGGTGTCTATGATGGTCCGCAAGGGACGCCTAGGTACTTCATCATTGGGGGTGAATATCAGGGGCACAACCTGCTTGCATGAATTGGGTAGGCATGTGTTGCGCGGAGAAGGCAGTGAATGGCTTGGATCAATGACTGGGCCCCACACCAAGGAAGTGTGGACGAGCATGCAACTCGGTTGTGCAACAAGGCTTTGATCTCTTTTGGAAGCACACACCTCTGCAGAGTGTAAAAGGATGTGACATGTTACCCCTTGTTCTGGGAAGGAGCTGTGAACGCGAGAGGAAAGGTGCTCTCAAG
Source organism: Dactylis glomerata (assembly GCA_007115705.1). NCBI lineage: Eukaryota > Viridiplantae > Streptophyta > Magnoliopsida > Poales > Poaceae > Dactylis > Dactylis glomerata. Next base: position 909,926 of record QXEO01001928.1, on the reverse strand, counting down.
GCACTAATACCCTGTATTGGCTATTGGGCATAGTTTTCATAAGTAAAAGCAATCTGTCAAGAAACTTTGATAAAACCTTGCATTGGCCTACGACTCTTTTGGGTCCATGGCTTTAGTTAGTGCATATCACACAACTTCTTTCTAAAGAAACTTGCTGGGTAACGCTCGTTACTCACCCCAATCTCTTAAACCCTTGCTAGACTATGAAGAATTAGATTGAAGGCAACCCAAGGAGACAACCTCAAGACATTGAAGATGAAGATGAAGCATTCTACCAACGTCATGATTATCAGCGGAGCCTACAATTGTATGAAGCTTGGAGAAAAACTAGAATAGGGTTAGAAAGGAACCAGTTTCCTAATCCTAGAACCTAAGTAGTTAGAGAAACTCTATATTTGAGTAGCAAGCCAAATGCATTAGTTGTAGTTTAGTTTAGTCTTCCTTGATTCTTTTTCGTTTGTAGTTGCCAGGACTAAACCTCTACCTGTTGAGGAGGTTCTGAAGATCTTCTGTATGCTGAAAATTGTAATCCTATAGACATACCATGGACCTGCGATGTTTCTGTTGTACCACTCTGATGGATGTAATACCAGTGAAACGGTGTTTCATTAGTGTTATGTCAACGACTTGCATACTACACATGCAGTGGTATGCTGGGTCACCACAGAGGGACACCGCCAGTTGACTCCACAGCCACCGATAGCACTAGAATATGTAACCGGGAAAAAGACCTTGCTAGGATGTGATGAGTGCAATTTGCATAGTGTTTTTCTTGAAGTTTTTGCATAATTGGATATAGGATTTTGATATTTTACCGCGCTCGTGTGCACCTTTTCTGCTTGTTTTACCAAGATCCCAAAAATCAAGGGGTCTATGAAGAAATAAATTAAAGAGATCATTTTTTGGCACAAATATGATTATTGGAGGCACTAAATACCTTCCAAACATTTACCCACACACCTAGGGGTCGAACCAGAGAGCCAAACCATGAAGACAAAACTACTAAAGGTTTAACGACCTACAGTACAGTCATCCCCACCTGCGCTAGATTACCATACCATGTGTCGATGGCTTCATCTTTTCAAACCCTTTCACCCATTGCAGTCAAAATTCAGATCAAAGTTACAGAGCTGCCACAAAACACAAAAACCTCACCCCCAAAAGGGATATGGAGGAGGAACTTGCAGAACGATGGTGGTTACGAGAGGGGGGCATATGCATAGCACACCTGTGGTGCACCTTAATTAGATTCCACCTGTATATACATACTGCAAGGACATATAAATCCTAATTGTGAACTAAACTATGCTAGTGGTGAATCTGATACTCCATGAGAACTCTTTACCCTTATTATTATTTCAAGTACTTAACCGTTGCTCGTTCTGTTTGCATTCTTTATTTATTTACTATTGTTATTCACTCAACAATCAATCTTTCCACCTACTCTTGCTATGAACCTTAGATAACTTGTAGGTACAAATAAGTGAAGGTAACAACAAACATTAAAACCATTGCAATCTAGCTCTCGGTGGATTCGATACTTCTCATTTTGAAACTAACTAGTTCCACTTGTGCACTTGCAGACATAGGGATGTTATCGTCAACATAGCAATGTGAAGTGGAAATGGTGGCCGGCGCTGCCTGTCTAGATGTCATCATGGCTACAGAATCACACGGCACCAGCCCAATCTGAGGCACCTCGGGGACAGGCTCCACCGACAAGGAAGTCGACAGGGAGATCAAACATAAATCTGAAGGGATCGACAATGGGGCGTGGATGAGATGAAGGATCCAAGGCTGAGAACAAGGGACAGAGTGGTCTCCGCCGGCGAGCCAGGAGTACTCGTGTGTGGGGTCACCATTGCAAGGCCAGAGCGAGGTTGAGCACGAGCCATCCCTAGGGCTGGGTCAGACCTATGATGGGCGAGAAAAACTATGGCAAGAGCATCGACATGAATGCGGGTGGCAGAAGGCGGTGTTGGAGAAGCCGCCGCCACGAGCTTGAAGGGACACGCGGAACGGCCATCAGCAAGAGGCTGCAGCAGGTCGGCCTTCATCCCCACGGAAGAGCTTGCTTGATCCATGGAGCTGACGGGGAGGAGGGTGCAGGTGAGAGAGCATGCCGCGGAGCACTCAGATCTTGTTGAAGAAGCAACAGCGGAGCCCTGTCGGAGGAGACGGCGGTGGCGCTTACCCGCGTGGGGGGGAGTTCGCGAGAACTCATGTCTCTATAATGTAGGGAAAACTGGCGGTGTATGCATTTTTCATAATAGGTTTACATGCATCACCTCTGGATAATCCGACGTTAATGGCAACAAAGATGCAAGCATATGTAACTTTTGAGGTGTCATCTTCAGGCTATGAAACCAACACTACGGAGTTAGCCTCTCCCTGATTTAGTAAAATACGGGCTCCAAACACAGCTTAAGTCTCACGGTTTTGCTAGTTTTCAGTCTAGTTCTCACTTAAGTCCTACATTATTAGATTTGCATTGTAATTTCTGCATTTAAGTTATAAATTCAGTTGTGACTAAGATTTTTTCAGTTATAAGTTCGATTGTCACTGAGATTTTTTTCAATTGCAAATAGCATTGCAACTCAGATTCTTTAGTTACAAGTAAGGTTGCTAGAAAAAACCTCTAGACCATTAGATTTGCTTCATGATCTGTGCTAATAGTGAGCTGCAACAAGAGTTGCAACTGCAATTCGATGACATCATTTTTTTTGAAAACTAAGTTAGTTCTCAACAAACTAAGAACTAATCACATCCTATGTATCATGCAGCCTCCCGATTCACACGCCAAGAGAAGTAACATGAACAGAGCGTGCCACCGCGCTAGCCTAGAGTTCTATACAGTTAGATTTTGCATCGTGATTCGTATAATTGAGTTGCAAGTTAATTTGTAACTGAGATTTTTTCAGTTGCAACTGATTTTTTCAATTGCAAGTGAGGTTGCAACTAGAAACGATATATCCAAACCATTAGATTTGATTTGTGATTTGTGCTAGTGATGAGTTGCAACTGAGATGTGATGACTCTAAGCTAATTTTCAGTAGCGTAATTGACCAAAATGTTCACTGCAGCTTAAGGAAGGGAATGATCCGTGTGTCTCTACTTATATTACATGCCTATTACGTATACATCGCCCCTTATTCGACAATGGTTTGAGCAGGTGATCAGGTCTGAGAGCACTATGTTACATGCACACTACACATCCGCGTGGTGATGTGTCCGACCAGTGAGCCCGCAGAGGAAGCCCGCACGACGCCGCCGCCGCTGAGGCTGGTTAGAGCCGTCATCAGCGCCGCTCTCGCCGACAAACTTCTCTGGCGCTGCCATCATCTTCATCAGACGTTCCTCGGGCGTCCACATGCGGCTGCGCGCGTTGAGCCACATGATGATGTCGGAGAAGATGGCCTCGACGTTCTCATCTGGTTCGCCGGCGGTGAGGCCGTGCCACATCCCTGGGTAGAGCTTCATGGCCTTGTCCGTGCTGGCGGCACGCTCGTACAGCGCACGGCTCACCTCCGGGTCGGTCACCGTGTCGGCCTCGCCGTGCAGGACCAAGAAGGGCAGCTTCACCTGCGATAGGCTGTCCTCAACATACATGCTGGTCCTCAGCATCTCCAGTGCCGTCTTGAGCCTCGGCTTGTCTTGGTAGATCAACTTGTTCTTCCTGATCTGCTCGGCATGGCAGAGTCACGAGATAAGATTAGCTTTTCTTTTGGCGTTCTTAGCACTAAAAATAAAAAATTCAGGCTACCCCCCATGATACATGACTGAAACAAGGATACTGAAGAACAGGTAGTAGTTTGAATTCACCGACCTTTTCGCGCTTGGCAGGGTCCTTGAAGGCAGCATCAATGACGTCTTTGGTCGGGACGATCTTCCACTTGGGTATGACATCCTCCACCTGCGTCAGGGCGGTGATCACCAGCGGGTGCGGCTTCACCTTCTCCGATATCTGAACCAGAAAACAAACAAATAAATTTCAGTTTAGTAAAATTTATACTAGCAAAATCCATCCATCTGAATATCTGGTGCTCTTGCAGCAGACCTTGCACATGGGCGCGACGAGCACGGCACCGTCCCAGAAGGCGGGGTCCTTCCTGTGCAGCAGCAGCGTCACGGCTCCGCCCATGGACTCGCCATACAGGAACCGGCTCTTGCTCCTGTATTCCTCCAGGTCTGCACGATCGAGTCGGGCAAGTTCATCATGGTGTCACGGTTGAGCTAGCAAAGAAGATGATCTACTTTTGCAAAATTATTAAGAAGCCATTTGCGGTTACCGCAGATGGACTTGTAGAATCGGTCGCAGTCGTCGACGAGACGGTGGAAGCTCCGGATGTAGCAGCGGGTGCCCATGGATTTGCCGTGCCCTTCGTAGTCCATCCCGAACACGCCGTACCCTGCTGCCGCCAGCCGCAGGCCGCACGCTGTGATTTTACATTATCATTAGTGTAGTTGTAATTGGAGCTGGATCGCTTACACCATGAAATGTCGACAGGACTAGCATTTTTTACACTTAGTATTTGCACTGTTATCTGCACTTTGGCATTGACAGTATCACTCACACACCATTAAAATGGTACTCCCTCTGTTCGAAAAAAATTGTCGGATGATTTAGTATAAAGTTGTTTTTTTAGAAAAGGAGGCCCTCGCGCCCCAGCCTCTGCATCGAGGGATGCATACGGCTCTTTATTAACTTATTAATAATCAGTCTTATAGAGTATTACATCATGGATCACTCAAAGTCGATACATGGATCAACCAACAAAAGAAGCCTGAAACCGAAAAACTCCTAAACATCACCATGGTAATCGGAGATCAAAACGCCAGTTGCACAGGCTGTATAAATCCCGTGCAACCCGCTCTAACTGGTTACACCCAGTAACCAAATCCTCGTGTTTCTCCATTGGTTGTAGCTAGGACCACATATTCCGATTGGAGGAAGTACTTAGTATATGCCAGAGTGGACAGTGTGCATGCATGGTCATCCTCTCCAGCTCACGACAGCGGACCAAATTTGGTTTACGGTCACCGATCAATTTGTTCCATGTATGATGTAAGTATATGATTGGTCGCGTAATCATCGGTCAACGTCGACACTTAACACCTAACCATCACATTATGCAGCCGTGAAAGACCAATATGGCAGTATATATCACCCTTGAGCGCTTTTCTTCCTACAGTAGCGGTGAGTGCGAGTGGCCACACGCACGCACGTCTAGGTCTAGCTGCAGCCTCACATACACATACATCATGCATGGTATACTGCCGGCGCAAGCCAAATATTGCTCGGTGGAGATGGAGGCGCCGGACCAAGCGGTAGGTCTCCATTAATGGCGATCCACCCGCGCCGACGCCATGGGCCAGACGTACAGGAGAGCACACCGCTGGAGCTAGGGATCTATCAGCCGCGGCTGCATATACTAGGATATGCGAACTAAACGCGGCCAACAAGGTGATCTTGTGTGTGGAGTCCACGCCGACGGCGGCGCTTATGGCCGCGAGCGATGATGGTGTAGCAAGCTGGTGTGGTAGGGCAGGGCAGTTCACCTATACTATACAACCAGCGTGCTCTCTACATCTCCCTCGTGGATGAAAGGGACTTGCATTGAACACTATGTCTACAAGTTAAGCAAGGCAATAGGTAGCTAGGAGGATGCAGTGCAGAGGTTTTGGGCCAGGATCTTGAAAGAAGGTAATGCTTAGATTAGGCAGCCAACTTGGCAACTACCAGCATAAGTTGGTGAGCGACGAACTACAAATTGTGTTTAGATATCCTAGTGGGCAACCTATATCTATCAAGGAAACAATCTCAGAGTGTATGTTTATTTTCCTTAGATCGATTGATGGTCATGCAAGCAATATAAGTTGAATGACTTTAGGTCTGTCTGGTCAGTCAATCCGTGAAAATAACAGAAAGAGACGGGATCAAGCGCTACTAAGAGTGAAGAGGATGTACCTAAATCACTGTATATATCAACAACGTGGTGCACGCAGGCGACGAGTACCCAATTCAACAGGGTTTTGTCAGTAGTAATAACTGATTACTCAAAGGGGGACAAGCAAGGCGGCAGACATAATTAGGCTGTTAAATGGGAGTGGCGCTTTCAATTGAGACCTGCCTGCCCGGGTCGGCTTTTAAATGCGTGCATCGAATCACCAGCAACTACTCCCGGCTTCTTCCCTTTCTGGTATCAACTACCGGTCCGTCGTTCAGCTCTAGCGAAGGGCATATCAGGCAATTAACCTGGTGGTGTGGTGTTAAACCGATGCGTTCTCTTTATTAAGGCAAGAAATTTGGAGTATTATTCTTTCTAGAAGGGCACTGAACCGAAAGCTACCAAACAGAAGGTCGCCCTGCCTAGCTAACATCATATATGGGCTAGACACCACCACCAGAATTATGCATATACGAGTAGTAGTATTTGCTTCCAGAATTCTAGCATTGTAAATGAAACTAATACAATTCCACGTCCATGGTTTATCATCGAATCCATGTTGTGTATGCAGACATTGTTTTGCTAGAGAATCGTACTGCTATTTATACTCATAAACGAATACTGTAGTACTATATAGAGTCTAGGGTAAATACTACTGTTTTTAGTACTGTATAGTCTAGAGGAGTAATGCACTACCGCAGACCTGTACTACTGTGTGATGTTCTTAATTACAGACAGAGGGTAAGATTTGTACGGTAGTAGCATCTATGGGCGGCGGTGAATCATAACTACGGTCACAGCCTCACAGACCCCTGAAATAGCTAGCGCATGCATGTGAATCCATCAATTAAAGCCTGTGGAGACGATGAACAGCAGAGAAGGAGTAGCTATCCTACGTATGAGAACACAGCTGACAGCTCGCGAATCCCTTTTGAAGTTTTCCCGTGTGCGTAGCGTACTAGCCAGAAAATAGAGAAGAAAAGGAGAAAAACTTCACATGCATATAATAAGTTAGGTGACCTCCCTGAGACGTTGTTCTTCATCGTCTACTGGATCGAGACTCAAGTTTATGCCATCCATACCTTTCATGAAGCCGCTGCATTCCATCCCGTAACCGTGGCAGAGGAAGACGAGCGCCTTGGGCGATGCGGAGGCGGGCAGCCATCCGCAGGTGAAGAGCTGCAGGCCGCTCGAGTTCCTCACGTACTCCTGTCGATCCGGACATAGAAAGAGTCAGTAGGCGAGGTCGTCGGTCCAACTGAAGATCCAACGCATGCAATGCAGGAAGAAAATCCAATCACCTCGTGGTATTCCACATCCATCCTCAAGACTTCGCTCCAAGCTAGGGGAAGGAAGGAAGGAAGAAGGAGGAGGAGCTCGCGCGCGTGGCGTGCAAGGCCGGGAAAGAAGGTCGGAGAGGAAGCAGGCAGCGATGGGGCAAAGCAGCTAGCGGGAGGGGGTTGGGGGGTCGCGTCTGTTGGATTCGGGTGCTAGCTGTGGTGTGTACCCGGAGCTGGCCGGCGAAGGACGGGAACAACGCCTAAAATCTGCAGGCGAGGAGCAGCATTTATGCCCGCGAGGCTCAAGGCACGGAGGCGGAGGAAGCGGACAACGGCTCACGATGCCGTTCGGACGTCGGTCCTAGAGTTCGTTTCCTTTTCCAACGGTACACACGGATGTACGGTTTCGACCAACAAATTGCTGATTGGGTAAGTGACTACGGTTTCAAAGTTTTGTCAATCACCGGAAGGGGTACAAATATTTTTCCGGCGTATGTATTCGATCACCTTTCAGGTGGTTTTAGAGTAAGAGCCGGCCGGCATTGTTTACCCTAACAAAAAAAGGCCCAAAATTCCACAAAGTATCACATTATCATAAAATCAGGTACCACTAGAAAAAAGGCTGACCTTCGTAAAGAGAAAAAGTAGCCCCATGCGGTGCATCATAGTTTGACACGTGGCTAGATGACCCGCACCTGCTCCCGCGGTCAGCGCGTGAGTTCTGCGAGCATGCAGGGCAAGGCAACTACAAGTACAAAACACGTAGCAAATACAGCTTCACCCCGTGTAGCAAGTACAGCTCTGCCCGCTTTTGTTCACATGATTAAGAAAGATGACAAACACATATGCGTAACCCCCAGCCGCCGCCTCTTCCTACTCTACTATAGATTGGTTCCCCCTCCTTCGGTCGGCCTCGCCGGTATCAGGAGGGGTGGAGAACCCGATCTATGAGTGGAGGTTTTGATAAGAGTAGTATTTTTTAATAGATTAGGTTAAGTTTTTGGGTAGTCGTCTTCTTCGGTCCTCACATCAATGAAGATGACATTGTTTACAATAATTGATCTTTGGCCCATCTTTCGACGACGAGATCTTTCTCCCAACGTCAATGATGGTGTGGGAATATTAAAGTTATCTAGGTATGGTCCTTTAGATCTTGCTTTTCCAGATCGATCTTTGATCTTTTCTCATGGTTGCCGCGGGGATGTTTGTTCTCGCAATATTTGTCCTGATTGCTACGTCCTCGACAATGGTGATTCATACTCATGGCTCTCCAACGACGTCGATCAGGCTATTCGATCGGTTTCTTTTCCCTGACATACTGGTGTTGGTACTCTTGCCGATGTTGATTGACTACTTCAATGGTTGTGTGCGTGCACGTAGCCTCGGCATTGCGGCAAAAATTAAAATTATGGGAGAACCTTCGTTGGTATATTCAGGTCTATGGTTTTGTACCTATCTTTGGCTGCCTCCAAGAAAGTACAAGATTGTGTCATGGAAGAAGAAAAAATTTGAAGACTTCGAAAATTTGCTTTCTTTCAGACTTTATTTTGTAATAGTTGAAGTCAGCATGTGTATCTCTATCATGTACTATTTGTTACTATGAATATATGTGGTATTGATTGTCAAAAAAAGCAAGTACAGCTCTGCACCGCTAGCAACTACAGCTCCGCCCGCGCAGCAAGAACAGATCCCGCCCCATGCAGCAAGTACAACTCCGCCCTCACAACAAGTACAACCATGCCCACGCAACAAGCACAACGGAGACCCCGCACAGCAAGTACACCACCAAAAGTACAACTGTAGTAATTTGGCAAGTACAGAAAAAAATCGGCAAGTATATAAAAAAAGTTTCACAAAAATTATCAACATGGGATCTACTACCTCCGTCCCAAGGAATAAGGCGCCCTCGTTTTGCATATTTTTTTCTTTAACAAAAATTTACTCTAAATATATAAAGAATGTTGGTATAAAATTAGCACCATTGAAAAGTATGTTTTAATACTAGTCAAACGATACTAAATTTATATAATATAATCAAGTTTTAGTTGCTCTATTTATTTGGTCAAAATTTGCTTTGGAATACGCGTGCGCCTTATTTCTTGAAACGGAGGTAGTTGTTTTGAAGATCTCAAAAGTGAAAACAGTTCGTAATTTGGACAAACTATTCTCAAGATATTTCATTTTTTAAAACAAATATAAAAAATAAAGGGAAAAGCTAAAACAATCCATCCTCCCACATCCTTCTCTCTCCTCCCTCATTCCCACATTGCTTTCCTTTGCGACACGTGGCGAGTAGGGAGACCACTTTCTAGGATTTTTTTGGCACCACAGCGCGCCACTTGTCGCATGTAGAGAGAGTTTCCATACCTTTACGAAGGTCGGCCTTTTTTTTAGAGATTTCAGGGTGAATCCTATTTCACGCTTTTAAGCGTTGGCTACGTAGCAATGCGTACCCCTCGCATAGCTATTTCTTTGAAGCATGCCCGACCCATTAGCATTCAACATGTTTGGGTTTTTTTCCAGTTTCAAGAACGTTTAGGAAACTTTCACCTAGGTTTTTACTTGTTTCTCGACTGTTTTCTATGGTTTTTCCTGTTTTCTATTTCTTTTTTCTTTTTCCTATTTATTTTCTGTGTTTTATTTTATTTTCTCTTCCTTTTTCCTTTTTCTTTTTTAAAAATCAAACTGAATAAGTTTGAATTTTTGAAAAGTTTCAAATTGAATGAATTCAAATTTTTAATAGAATTCAATTTGACTTTTGAACATATTTCAATTTGAATAAATTCGAATTATGAACAAATTTGAATTTTGAATAGATTTAAAATTGAATAGATTTCAAATTTAACAAATTTAATTTTTTTAAAGTTTTCAATTGAACAAATTTCGAATTTAAACAGATTTCAAATATTGAATATATTTTGGATATTGCACATATTTCAAATTTGCAAAAAAAAAGGAAAAAAAACTTAGCATAGTTGTGTCGGCCCACCTTGGAATGCTTTAGGCGCCGGTTGGTAAGGGGCGCTAAAGGCGCTGAATAGAACCTCCCCATAAACCATGCCATAGATATGGCCACGATCTTGTTCAACTTTGCTTGAAAGCCATGAATATTCAAAATAATAGTCCATTTTAATAACACGTTTTAGAAAAACTTTTATATTCCAAACTTGCTATTTTTCTAGCAACTAGGTCACATAAAAAATGCATAATTTATTTTCCTTGATGGTTTTCAAAATGGGGTCAGATTTTTCGTCATGACGAGGTGAATCTTTTAAAGAAGTAGTGGTTCAATATTCTCAAATTCATGCAATTAGTCCTAGTCGGCATGACCATTCATAGCAACGAGCTTAATTTTTTAGGCCTTGCCATTCTTCGACAATATGACTATTTTTGTACCTTTAAATATTTTTAAAAATTAGGAGCAAACTATCATGCACTTCTAGTTCAAACTTGACCAACTTTTGGGAAATCGACATAAAATCATATAAATGGGCAAAACTATATACAAAGCTTGAGAACTCATAAAACTGAGGCATTACCATCAAATATGGGATACTTTTGTGTGAAAATTGGGGTGGTTCCATTTTGTGCAATATTCTTTGCACCTCCTTCAAAAAAGCCCTGATTTTGGCAATTGGAAAATGGAAAAAACATAAGTTGAAATCTCTTTGGAAACCCATATATGTGAAGTTGACATGCCAAGATGCACCCATATAAGAAATATGGGCACATTATCTTAAATTATACCATAGATATGCCCATGATCTTGGTTATGTGCCTTGAAAGCCATGAATGTGCATCATGAGAACACTTCATTTTTAAAAAAATATCATATCCAAAGATTGGTATTTTTCATAGCAAATAAGGTCATAAGAAAGAAACGAATGCACAAGTTTTATTTTATTTTTTATTTTATTTGATGTTTCAAAACCGGTTCAAAATCGTTGGCATGACTATTCATAGCAAGGAGTCGAAATTCTCAAAATTCTTAGTGGTTCATCGATATAATGGCTACTTGGGTACCTATTGATGTTTGCAAAATTTTAGGGGCATACTATCAAGCACTAGCTTGTAGTTTAAATTTAACCTACTTTCAGGAAATTGACATAAAGTAATTTAAATGGGCGGAATGAGCTAAAAATCTTGAATATTTATAAATGTTGGAATTATCCATCAAATATGGTATAATTTGTGTGAAAAATTGGGTGGTTCCATTTTGCGCCATGTCATTTGCACCCACTTCACAAAAAAACCTCAAATTTAGCACTTGCAAATGGAAAACGTTTTTTTTGTTCACAAAAGTTGGAAGGTACCATTTGTAATTGTTTGTCATACCAAGATTCACCCGTATACCAAATATGGGCAAATTAGTATAAACTGTTCCATAGGTATGGCCATGATCTTTGTCATGTGCCGTAATCTATGTGCTTATGCATGATAGCCAATTTGAGAACTTTTTTTAATTATCATTTTCTAAGCTTGGTATTTCCTAGAAACTAGGTCATATAGGAGGAATACATGCGCAAGTTTTCAGTAAAACTCCCCCCAAATCAGCCACCCTTGGTGGGGCACCTTTTGCCCCAAGGAATGGGAGCAACTGACAAGGGGGGCTTCCAGACCCTAGCCTTCTAAATATTATGGAAGCTTTCGGATGCCCTAGAAACTTTTGCAATATTGTATAACCTTTCAGCGCCTTCCAGTACCTTCTTGAACACTTCCGGACATCACCAAAATCATTCGGGTCCTTCCGAAATACTTTCCATACTCTCTGAAACACTTTTAGGACCATCATCTCCCATTCTCGATTTTCAAAGTTGCTGATCCATTAAGCGTTTGACCCGACATGTTCAAACATATGTGGACATGCCTGGAGCACTTTTTGGTCAAAATTGATGAAAGGGATATAGCTAACCATAACGATTCCCACATATATACAAATATCTTACCCAACGAACCATTTGCAGTTTGCATAAATAATTGCCTTAGCTTCGTGATACTTTACACAACTCGAGCCAAAACCATTATTATATATTCATTACTCTGCATGTACTCTTTTCTTGTTTTAATTCCTAATTTCTTATGGCTAACACCTTAGTCATGATAGTTGGCCAAGAAATGTTGGAATCCTAATACTGAGTGGGACTAGAGTTATATCTCTCCATCGCCAAATATAAGAAAATCCTAGTCTTGACATATCCAACTCCTCAGCATCCTTCCAGGAATACCCAAAAGCCACTGTTATAATTACCTAGTTATGGAGTAACGTTTGATGCTCCCTAAGTAACTATCCGGTATCTAGGTCTACGATATTCTCATGATCTAAGGATGCAAGTAACGACAATAGATTGATGACAAGATCTGCATCATTGTTAGCAACCTCGTAACATTTTACTTATGCACATGGCTCGAAGAATAAGACCATCAAGAATACATGGGCTAGTCCAGAAGCATGACTAGAGATCTGATTGGTGTTCATTATTCCACTTCCACACATCTAGCTAGATTTTTCCTCGGAATCTCATATTCAGAAACAATTACAATTCAAAGCATAGAATATGAACATAATCATAAAAATGTAAATAGATCAATAATAGCAACTTCTATGGCATATTCCTAATACCATAGGGTATAAATAGCACAATGGGCATATAATCCATTAACTCTTATTTAAATCAACTCATGGGAGAAACACAACATCTCCAAGACCTTATAAGACATAGCGTTGGGTATCGGTATCCGAAGAATCTCATAAGGCTTGATGGGAACTAGAAGTGTCTACTTTATATGGACATCTTAAGAACCAAGCGTTTAATCTTGCCGTCTCTAGTAATACGGAAGTAGGTCGTGCTCAACGAAACGACCAAATCTACTTGAAATCGTGTCAAAAACTTTTTTGATGTACGACAATCTTTGGTAGACGGTCACCCTATACCCGCTAAAAGAAAACAAGCTAACTAATCTTCGAGGTCTTCAAACTCTTCTTCTTCCATGACATAATCTCATATTTTTCTGAAGGCAGTCAAAAAATAATGGCATAGATATCATACCATATATCTGCAAATATCAATAGAGGTGCTCCCATATTTTTATATTTGAACCGCAATGTCAAGGCTACGTGCACGCACGCATCCATTAAAATAATCAACCAACATCGACAAGAGTACCAACACCAATATTCCAGAGAAAAGAGACCGAACAGTCTGGTCGACGCCGCTGGAGAGCCGGGTGTACGAATCACCATTGTCGAGGACGTAGCAGCCGGGATCCTCCTCGCGGCAACTATGAGAAAACTCCAAATTTGACTTGGAGAAGTAAAATCTGAAAGACCATACCTATAGAACTGTAATCTAACAACACCATCATTGACGTTGGGAAAAAGATCTCGTCGTTGATCGAAGGCCTGAAGATCACTTATTGTAGACGATAACATCTTCATTGGCGTAGAAGCCAAGAGATAATGGCTACCAAACCCTAATCTAATCTTGTAAAAATACTATATTTATTAAAAACTCTACGCATAGATCGGGTTCTCACCCCTCCTGACATCAGCAAGGCCGGCCGGAGAAGGAAGAACCAAGCTATGGGGGAGGAGGAGAAAAGGCGGCGGCTAGATCAAAGACATGGCTGAAGAGAAAAGGAGACTCGCGACATGGCTGGGTATATATCAATATACCCGCTAACTTTACTTTGAGCACCTTCGACGAGATAAACATGATGCATAGATTGGATACTTATTAAAAGTAAGACATAAATCCACAAGGCACACATGTGTAGCAGACATGGTTTTTACCAAATTTAGATAAATCCAGCAGGCCCGTCCGCCGTCGCTGGTCATTTCTTCGGTCAGATTTGCTAATCAGTGGGTTTGCGCGCCAGCTCAGCTCGCTCCTATCCATTTTGGACACTGGTGCGCATGTTTCTCATGAAGTGCAGCGGCAGTTCTGAACTCTTGGCAAGCTCAGTCAGTCAGTGAGTTGCAGTGCCCCGCACTACTCTTCTTCCTTCCCCCCCTCCTCATCCACAGCCCACTGCCGATCCGCAACTCACCGTCGCAGGAGTAGCAGACGAGACGAAGCAGCGACATGGCCTGGAACCGGCTAGCCTCCAACTTCCGGCTCCGGCCCCGCCCTATCCCCGTCGCCCCACGGCACACGAAGCAGCCGCCGCCGCATCTGCTGGCAAGGCCCACCGCGCCCTCGCAGCCGCTGCATCGTCTTCTCCTACCCCTCTCGCCGCTCCGCTTCGCTGCCGCAGCCGCGTCCTCCTCCCTCGCGCGGCTCCCCGACGCCGATGTAAGTGCACGGGGCCCTCCTCCCCCATTACCCCCTACTCATATGCGCGTGTGATCTTGGTTTTTCCTGAGTTGACTCTGGGCCGTGCAGTGGCGGCGCGCATTGGCCGGGAGGGGCAGGTGGTTCGCGAGCGATGCCTCTGCTGCGCCAGTGCCGGCGGGTGAGGTGGCTGAGCTGGTCGAGGTGCCCTTGGCGCAGACAGGGGAAGGGATCGCGGAGTGCGAGCTGCTGCGCTGGTTCGTCAGCGAGGTATGTCTGATGCCACCTCCTCTGGTAATACTTTTTTTTATCGAAAAGGAGGGACGTGCCTCCTTCCTCTTGTAATGCTTGCTTCTAGCAAAAAGAATTATGCTTTAGGAAATCGGGGCATTTTACTCCGAATTGGGGTGCCCCGTGCCCACTACCTGTGTTGCTGGATCAACCAGTAGTTTGATCAAGCTGAAGTCCGACAGCCTGTTCTTCGTTTCCTTGTGAAATTTGATGCGTGTGAACCGATTGGGGTCAACATTTAACTAATATTTAGTTGGGAATATGCCATTAGACCACTATTAGGAATTACATTGGGTTCAATACATTCTGTGTAGAGAATAAAATGTATTACGGATTGATCTAGAACTTACTCCATCAGTCCATCCACGCTTTTCCAGATAAGGGCGCTTTATTAAACTTAAAAGTTAGCATCAAGGCGATATAAGCCATAAGGGTTCACCCGACCTCCACACAGCTAGGATGCACATCACCGCATAACAAAAGGAAAAAAAATCGACACAATACAAGCACAAGAAAAGACTCCTAAAGCGCTTAAGGTTGTGGAGAGCCGGTCTGTAGACTATGCCGCCATCTATGTGGGATAAAAATATCCCTTTCTCCAATTGTTTACAGACCTCCGTCACTAAGTCTCTGCTCAAAACGTTTTAGAGACAACCACAACAGAGCAAATAGGTACTTCAGTAAATCATTTGCACATAGCCAAAGTGACCATATTACTGTCAAGTTTCATGTACTAGCCAACGCACCCAATAGTCTGAACTGTTGGAAATGGCTACTGCAGTCCACTTATACACTTCAACACCCCCACTCATGTGTGACGGGAGAAAAGACAACACGTGTAGAGATTCAGAGGTAAGCTTAAGAGGTATTGTACGTGGACCAAGTATGGATCAAGAGCTCTATACGTGGACATCACAACAACAATTTTTAAGATAAATTACGAAAGCTAGGATTTGAACTTGAGACTCTAGGCTCTGATACCATGTTAGGAGAATAGGAGAATAACAACTTGTATTCCCAAGGGGCTAAAGGTCACAATATTTTTTTCCGATAAGGAGCATATATCAATATCGCGGAGATACCAATTACACCCAGCCTGCCCTAATGACATTACGGATACATATAAAAAAAAGAATTACAGAAAGAAAAGTCCCGCTACAATGATCTATTCCTTGTAGCAGCAGTACAAACTTCACCAAGACAGTACCACAAGTCCAGCTTCTCCAATAGCGACACCTCTAGGATGGAAACAGTGCACAAGCGTCATCGTCGTCCGATCAGAAATCATAGGTTTTCATGCTGGAGAAAGTCCTCACTCACAAAACAATGCCTTCAACAAGGCAATTTCTAGACACAACAAAGTAAGGCCAAACCTCGGATTTTCACCTTGCAAGGTAGGACTGAACTTCTCCTATGTTGTCGCCCCAACTTGTCGATGCCGTTGCTACGAGTCACAAATCACCAAGCAAGTTCCTCATCACCACAAAGACTCGAACCACCATTGCTAGTCATCAGAAACTTCGCTTCCATGTCATTCTCCATCTCTGCCTTCACCATGGACCGTAAGACGTGTCCGATGATGGCAACAAATAACAAAGCTTCGCCACGCTCCCTTTGAAACCAAACGGTAAAAAATAACATGGGTGCGCACGACCAAATACCTCCCGATCTAGCAATCTTCAGGCATGTCGTCCAAGGGAGTTCGCCGGCGGATCCTTCTGGAATTCGACACTCTGACCGGATCAAAGATGGCAGGCATCAAGCAGATCTTCATCTTGGCGCGAGAGGGACCCTAGGACCGTCATCTTATTCGAGGTCTTGGACGGTTGTGATGGTGGGATCAAGCCTACTGCCGCCTGGCCGACCACCGAGACCGCCGCGGTGCCCAACAACCGGCGCGCAGGCAAGACAATGTTCATCTACCGCCGAAGCCAAGGATCTGCAGACCCGCCCGGGCCAAGATGTACCGAGTGGGCTCGGAGGTCCCGACACCACCGTGGTGGCGCCACCACCACGGGGGCTGCACCTCTCCGTGGTCGACGTCGGGCCACCACGGCACCTTGGCGCCGCCGTCGCCGCCTGGCCTGGCCTTGCGGGTCCTCCAACGGGGGCGGGCGTGAGGGAGAGAAGTGAGGGAGTCTCTAGGGCCGGCGACGATGGGTGCCCCCCTGTCGCCTGGGAAAGGCGGCGCGGGGGTTGGGGTTACTGCTATGAGGCCCGCACGTAGTAGCTAGAAGCAATCCGATTGATCAATCCTTCCGGCTAGCTTCACGTACACAAGGCCATAATATATAGTAAATACATGTGGCAAATATGTTGGAAACCCCTCATAAAATAGGGAAAATATGCAAGTATACATGGAGACATAATATAATTGTAACACCCCCTCAAACTCATGGTGAATCCACAATATTGAGTTTGGAGAGGTAAAATCCATGTTGTGCTCTAGTCGAGGCCTTCGTGAAGAAATCCGTCAATTGTAACTCAGAAGGCACATATTGAAGAGCAATAATCTGATACTGCACACTAGCGTGCCCAAAAGAAGCATCAACACCAATATGCTTGGTAAGCTCATGCTTCACAGGGTCACGCGCAATACTGATAGCACATGTGCTTTCTAACAAGAGAGTCCACAAGGTAGCTAACGTGGCTGGGTAGTGCTGATTATATTTGTTGAATCTACAAGTCGCATATCTGAAACATATGAAGATGAGAAGGCGAATGGAAGAGAAGATGGTGGGTAGCTATTTATGTGTCTCGACAAAGAGATTAAACTCAAGCGTGTTGGGGGTGGTAACCCATGAAGATGGTGTCTCTTCAGTACCACCATATCTCTGCATGAAGCTACATGATTAGTCGGCATGTATTTCTCTAAGTGGATTGTGTAGTCCGCAAGGTGGTGTAGTCTACAAGGTAGCTAGCATGGCTGAGTAGTATGGATCATGTTGTGTTGAATGTACAAGAGCGAATCTGCAACGGGTCTAGATTAGAGATAGGACGAGAGATGAAAGTTAAGATTAGGGGGCATTATTTTTATTATGCGCTCAGTCCTATTTAGGGTTCAACTGTTGTAAGTGTCGAAGTGTGGTTATAAGTCGAGCCTAAGTAGATTCGCTCGATTGTTGGTATAAGTAGTCCAGCGGCAGTACAAAGTCAACTCTGAATCCTACAGCCTACAGGAGTTACCTAAATATAGATAATTAATTAAGCTTCCCATTAGTAGTCACCTTTCAGGTTTCTGATTAATATGGAGTAGTTTTGGGTCATGTATTTATATACACATGTAACCTTGTCATGAGATTGTAAGGTGAGGCCGTACTGTGGATTTGAGAGAGGAGAATAAAGAAAACAAGAAAGGCACGAGCCTTTGGCAAAGTTTTTAGTTCATGTGTGTGTGTATTATTCACGTGATCGATCTTTGGGTTAAATCCAAAAGTCTACCTCTTCCTCTTGAGCTGCTTAGCTGAAAACTGCTTCCAAGTTTTCTCCTTGCCTTCTTGGCTGTTTCGTGCAAAAATCAGACAAGGAGGTAGGCAATTCATTTCACATACAAAAACTAAAATCAATCAGAAATAGCTTTAGTCAAGTGGAAAATGTTCTTATAAAACAAAACGTGAATGCTTGGTTACCTTCTTATTCATGTAGCACAAGAAAGTACATCATAGACACAAATCATCTTTAGCCAAACAGTCAATTATAGCAAGACAAATAATAGGTGTGCCTCATAAAAACTAACCAAGTGTATAAGAAAGCACAGAATGCACAACAGCACAAGGCGGTCATATATGCTAGAATCTGAGTTGTGTCCCAGCTCCCAACTGATTTGAGATTGACATGCAATGTGTTCTCCCATAAGACACATGGATCAACTCTGAAGTATGGTTTTATATTTTATTTTATTATTGAAAAGGATCTCTTTCATTGCATTAATTTTTTCTCTATGTTACTAAACTTGGTACTAAATTATACATCGATGTGATTACAAATTCAGGAACGACCACTAAGATATTGCTGCCTATAATCTGCAGAATGTGCATACAATCCGACAATCTCTTCTTTCATTTCTTTTTTAATCACAATATGGAGTTTTTTTTTACTTGCTTGTTTTGCAGGGCGACCAAGTAGATGAATTTCAGCAGCTCTGTGAAGTACAAAGCGACAAGGCAACTATTGAAATAACAAGTCGTTTCAAGGGAACAGTACATCAGATTCACTTTGCCCCTGGTGACATAGTAAAGGTAGCTTTAGATTACTTGTCATAAATGTTACCATTTTTCTGTTTTATTTCAATTGACGTCCTGGAATATTGTGCAGAATTCTGTTATGCTCTGTTTTATAAGTATCAGTGGATTTGTCAGATTTATTCTCCTTGATTTTCTGGAGTCAATCTGTGATTCTTAGGTTGGTGAAACTTTACTTAAGATGATTGTGGGCGACAGCCAAGTTGTATCTCATGATAGTATATCTTCATCCTCTGACATTTCACTTGGAGTGGATACTACGAGTCCTTCCGGTGAAGCCAATGCTTCTCGTGGATCTCTCTCCACACCAGCTGTTAGGCATCTAGTGAAGCACTATGGGCTCAACATCAATGATATTCAAGGTACAGGAAAAGATGGTAGAATTTTGAAAGAAGACGTGTTGAATTACGCTGCAAGCAAGGGTCTTTGCCAGGAGCCGCTATCAGCTCTGGAAGAAAACGTTGGTCAAGTTGGGTTGCCGGTGGGAGGAAAATCATTGCTGGAAACACATAGTTATGAAGATAAGAGAATTCTGCTCAGGTATGACAGTATTTCCTTATGGCCTTGTTTGATATTATTCACATCTAGAACCACTCCAGTCTATAACGGGAAGATGTCTTTCTCCAGGGGATACCAGAGAACAATGGTGAAATCAATGAGCCTGGCTGCAAAAGTACCACATTTTCATTATCTGGAGGAAATAAAATGTGATTCTCTTATAGAACTTAAGGCATTGTTTCAAAAGGAGAATAAAGATCAGAATATCAAGCACACCTTCCTTCCATTCCTCATAAAATCTCTTTCTATGGCACTGAGTAAATACCCTTTGTTGAATAGTTCTTTCATTGAAGAAACAAATGAAGTTATTTTCAAAGGTATGCAATCTTTGATTTTTGCACTCTTTTCTTGCCACCATCATCCGAGAAAATGAGTCACTCGGGGGTAGTACTGGTAGTATGGAAATTCTCCGCATTCACCCATTTGTTGTTTTAACTTGTACTTCGACATGAACTGTATGTAAAAAGGTCTTTTTATGCGCCTACATGTATACCAGGACATTCTGCCTGCCAAATCTTGCAGTTCTCCTGCCAATCTTTTGAAAAACAATCCTGGCAGTTCTCCTTATCAACTTGCCAGTAACAAAAATATCATGCAGAGTCTCTGTTGGGCTGAATGTTTTCCAAGTACCGTGTCTTATAGATGAGTTCTTATTTTGTATTGAAAGTATCATGACATTTGTTTGTTATTTCTGAGTAGTGATGTTAGGTTATTTTTTCTTACACGGTGCACCATATAAAAGACGTTGCTGTGATTATTTCTCAAGGCACCTTTTGTACTGAAAGCATCATGATATTTGCTTGTTATTTGTTTAGGATCCCACAACATTGGCGTAGCTATGGCTACCGCACATGGGTTAGTGGTGCCATACATCAAGAAAGTTCAGTCACTTAATATATTGGAGGTCAGCAGCATCTTCTTTTCTCCGTAAATTCATGAATTTGTGTGCTCAGAGTTCTAAATGAATGCTATCCTGTTATTCAGACAAGACCCTAGACAAACCTTGGAATATTTGCGGTTAGGCGAACTCAATATTTCCTATTAGATGATTGACTAAACTAGCGGCCCTCTGACAACATATTGTTACTTTTTTTTTTGAAATGACACAACATATTTTGTTACTTGTAGACTATCCATTCACATCTTCATTTGTACATAGTTGTTTTTGTGCTTACCTGCTGAAATTTGTTAACATGATTACACCAGATCACAAAGGAATTGTCACGATTACATGAGATGGCATCGAACAACAGACTAAGCACCAAAGATATCACTGATGGAACCATAACACTAAGCAACATAGGTGCCATCGGTGGCAAGTTTGGCTCCCCGGTTCTCAACCTGCCTGAAGTTGCCATCATTGCTCTAGGCCGCATTCAGAAACTCCCTCGCTTCGATGATGAAGGAAACATCTACCCTTCCTCGATAATCAATGTATGATCATTGCTCTACATGCTTTGACTAGCCCTGGGCCTACATTACTTGACTTACTCGGACATCCCATTCTATGCCATATGTAGGTGACTGTTGGAGCAGATCACCGAGTTGTCGATGGTGCCACAGTTGCAAGGTTCTGCAACGAGTGGAAATGCATGGTGGAGAAGCCAGAGATGCTCTTGCTGCACATGCGATGATCCATTAAGATACCTCATCCAAAGGACCGGACGGTTAAAATTCGAAAGATGGTGAGCATTCTGGTATCTGAGCTTCAGATGTAAGTAAGCCTATAAAAACCAGCTTGCTAGATAGGATCATAGGGCGACAATCTTATACGACCAATAAGTGATTGACAGGGCTTCTCTTCTGCAAGCCATGTGATCAGTTTGTGAATATGTGTGTGCCTTCGAAATAAAATCAGGTATTTTTGGAAAAGTGTGAAAAACCATGTATGTCAAAAACCATCAGTTGGCTCGCGCGACAGTGGGCTCGAGAATTTGAGAACTCGATTCGGAGTGTCAAAAATTTGGAAAAAAGTCTTTGAATGTAGTCAACGATGTATGCTACAAGTGTGCATGTTTTCAGTACGGATTACCTTGTCTTCTGACCTCAATAAAAGTAAAAAGATGTGCAAATTTGGAAGTTCCAAAAATGTGCACCGTTCACCATGCCTTGATCCACACATTTGGCATTTTTGCTGAGCATAGAATGTGAGGTTTTTCATACTTCTGCACACTAGTAGAATACATCGTTGATTATATTCAGTTTTTTGGGAAAATTTTGAAACTTTAAAACGGAGATTTCGTTTTTTTTTCCAACTCTAAAGGGTCGCTCACCTTGATGTTTGGAAAGTATGTATAAGCCCAACACCTAGATTCAAATTTACACACATCCAAATTTGGTTTCTTATTTATACGTGACCGATAGTTTGTATTTTGACCTGTTTTAAATTTGGTCTTCCTACGAAATGAAGACCAAAGTATACTTGTTTATTTTACTACTAGACAAATTCAGGTATCCAATAATTCGGGTTTGGGTTCGGCCATGACTGAAGGACACCATCGATGTTATCAACTCAAAAATTGGGCATCATTTAGTAAAAAAGAACACATTTCAGTTGTATTTTGAACATTTTTGCATGATTATAATATTATCAGTAGGCAGGAATAAACTTCTAACATTCGAAACAAAGATGTAACCATGCTATAACAGTCACCATTCTACAATACCATAATTAACGCACATCACATAGTTTTTGGAGATTGAGGTAGCCTCGCGTAAAGTTTGGCCAGTTCTGTCTATTCGGTCCTTGCGAAATAATGGCTGAATTGATCAAACTAAATTTAATCTCTAAATTTGTTACCTAATATTTTGATCTTAAGCTTTTCATGTTTAGTTTTCGGTCATTGGTTTTTCTGCCCTCTCCTAACGTCGGAGACGCCTTTAAACTTCGGAGGAATATAGTTGTTCTTTTAGGGAAAGCCATGCGGCGCGCTTTATTGATTAACAAACAAAGTTACATCGTTCATTACATGAGGCTTAATAAAACTGGGTGGATCACCATCCCATCTAATTACAGAATTTGACTCATAAGAGTACTTAGCCAAATGATGAGCCACCTGATTAACTTCTCTAGGACAATGAGCAAAAGAAATAGAGCTAAAAGAAAGCGCACGCATAAAACAATCAGCTAAAACTACAGAATAGGGACTCCAGATTTCAGTCTCCCGAGTTGCATGCTTGTATTAACTCCAGGGAATCAGATTCAATAGTAACATTTGAAACCCCAATTTGCTCAAGAAACTCAAGACCTTTGGCAATCACCATTGCTTCAGCTGTTGCCGGACTAAGCAGAGAATTTATAGGACAAGCAAATCCACCCAAAGCTTCACCATGGTCGTTTCTCAACACCATTCCTACAGAACCTGAGCCATCTACATGATAAGATGCATCAGTATTTAGCTTGTAAGTACCTGGGGCTGGTTTCTTCCAAATATGCTCCTTCTCAACTGGTCTCGAGGAGGCCGTCAATGAAAAATTCGCCATGATAGCATTGATAGCAAACACCGTCTGAATAGGCCCAGCAACATCCTCGCCCTTTACAATTTGTCGCCTTTTGCCACCACAAATACCAACAAGTTACCACAATTGACTCTTGCATCATAAGCTTGCCCAGAACTTGAGATTTACCATTAGGCTTACAAAGAATTTCTTCCAAAACCAAGGAACCCGATCATTCCCCCACGCAACATTGATCTATGTAAGCATTAAGCCCCAACGCCTTCCAAACATCTCTAGCTCTAGAGCACTTGAATAAAGATGTGTAAAATATCTTCAGCTCTACCATGACAAATCGGACAGCTCGCATTAACTTTCATATGCATGTATGCCAATGCAGCTCTACCCGGTATAGCTCCATGCAAAGCCCGCCATACAAAAATTTGAATTTTCCCAAGTACTTTTAACTTCCACACTTTATTCCAAACAAGAATTATTGTCACCGAACCTTGGCCATCTTTATATGTAAAGCGATTTCCGGACTGGTGCTCCCACTCCAAGTGATATGTGGATCAGACTGAAAACGAAAAGGACTTCGTTTTATGCCATGCGACATAATCCTCTGTCATATGCGCACTCAAAGGGATCCTCAATATGCTTTCCATGTCATTCGGCCAGATGTTTTGTCTAATCAACTCTTCATCCCACCCGCCCGTGATCGGGTCAATAAGGTCAGTGATAGTACGAAGCAAACTTTGCCCTTTTCTAGTATAAACCCTCCTCGTAGGGCTTGTTGGGACCCAATGATCCTCCCAAATGTTAATCTTCTCACCTGACCCAACTCACCATATATGTCCTTGTTTAAATGTTTGGATCCCAGCAAAAAATGCTTTTAAGTGTACGACGACCCACTCTTAGGGCCAGCCTTCCATATATTTCCATGTGGGTATAATATTTCTCCCTTAGAACTTGAGCACACAAGGAATCCGGTCTGTTTATTAATCTCCAAACCTGTTTTGAACATAGCTACATTAAAGCAATGAAAATCACGGAAGCCTATAGCTCCCATCTTCTTCAAAATACACATCCTCCACCATGCAAACCAATCAAGTTTCTTGGTAAATACTACCTATCTTAGTCCGATATGAAACCAATAGCCGGACTAGCATCTGGTCGTTCGTTCCGACCGACCCATCCAACGACGCATGGTTGGGATATATAAAGACTCGCACCCCACCTTCTCTCGCCCCCAACGATCACTACCGCCGGCGCCACCAGCCCACCACACGGTTGATCCTACCCAATCTCCGATCGCTGTTGCAGCCGTATTCGGCCCTCCTCCAGCGCCGCTTGAGCTTCTGGTGGCTCTCGTTGATCCTCATGCGTCCATGGCCCAGACCTCGACCAGGGGCCATCCAGAGATTTCAGACCGACCAGGGAGAGGAGCAGAGCACCAACAACTGCATCGGGGCTCAGCGGCGGAGCATCCCAGCGTGTGTCGCGTCATGTCAAGGGCGGAAGCACTGCACGGGATCGTCTGATTCATGGTTCTCGTTCGCGAGATCATGGGGATCGAGCTCGGCGAACAGATGTGCGCTGCTGCCAAGAGCGCCCCATGGTCTGACGCTGACAGCCTCCGCCTCAACCATGGACAACACAATTCTTCCTAACCCATATCTTAGCTGCATCATTCGTAAAAAAGACACTAAATAACAGTGCTTCTCAAGTATCATCTCTATGCTTCTCACAACACGGGGAGTGCTTCCTAAGATCCTACGGTTGCTTCACTCCCTAGACCATGGCTAGCTACTACCAGTTTAGTTGCTTCCAAAGGCAAAAACATTGCGTCAGCCAAAGTTACATAGCTAACGATGTCATAACGTCATGCTTCTTACATAGAAAATTGCGCTTCATACAATTTTTTCATGAAATCAATCTCATGTGTTCGTTTTCCCCTTTTCCGGGGAAGAAGCAAACTAGAAGGAAGAAACGCAGGAGAGGTAACGCATTAATTCCCGGACGTGTGTAACGGGAGCAATTACTGGGAGCAGCTCTTTACTAAGGAAACATGCAATCAATCCCTGAAATCACGAAGATAGCTACGCGGATCTGGTTAAAATCATATGGTCAGGCTACTTCGTATCCTAAACAAATATCGGGCTCCGATTCCTAGCGCTACCCAAGTTTCTTCTCCTCTTCTGTGTCTCCCCACTAAAAGGCTGCTATGGCATCATTAATCTCTTTACACAACTTGAAACCCCCCATTGCAAATACTGGAATCGATTGAATTATAGCTTTCAATAAAATCTCTTTCCCTCTCATAGAAAGTAACTTCTCTTTCCAACTTGCCAACCTCTGAATTATTCTCTCTAGCAAGTAAACAAAGCTCTCACTCTTATCTAGACCTACCATACTAGGGAGACCCAAATACTTCTTAGATATTGCCTCTGTCATGATATTTAGTTCTGTATATATTTGTGCTTTCACATCCACACATGTACATTAGGACTCAAAAAGATACTGCACTTTGCTTCACTTACCATCTGTCCCGAGCTAGCACAATAATCAGTCAACACTTTTTTTTCTGATAAAGAGCATTTTATTACTTAAAGAGTTTTAAGCATTCACCCGGCCTCTGCATAACTAAGATGCACCCAGCCAACATTCAAGTCTGACAAACATAGGAAAGGCAAAATTACATATGTAACATCCCAAGATTTTATCAAATTTTGGGGGAAAATTTTTGTTTTTATTTTGCTTGAGATGCTTGGAAATTCACAGGAATTTAAAACTTTTTGAGTCTATTTGAAGGCTTTATTAGAAAACTATTTTAAAACTCTACTATTTTTTCTTGAAGAACTTCTTTGAGAAAGATCAAGTATCAAAATACTATTTTTCATTCTTTATTCAAACCTATGCAAGCTTGCTTGCAAAGGAGTGAATCGCAGATGTGTTTTATTTGATAAAGATTGTATTTTAAAAACTAAGTTTGAAAGATAATTTCAAACATTATTTTATAAAGTATTATCTCTTAATTCAAAGGATTTATCCTCAAACCCTAGTTCTATTTTTGTTATGCAAGCAACCTTGCATGGAAATATTTCTCAAAAGGATTTATAAGTCTTGCATTATTAGAAATGTGTTTCAAAATGAGTTTCAAATATTATTTCTATAAAGTTTATTCTCTGATTTTAAAAGGATTATTCTAAAATCCTATTTCAACTTTGGTTTATGCAAATAAGCCCTTTGGCTAAATTGTAGAGTTTTATTTGGAAATT
The DNA here is from genome assembly GCA_007115705.1 of Dactylis glomerata. NCBI lineage: Eukaryota > Viridiplantae > Streptophyta > Magnoliopsida > Poales > Poaceae > Dactylis > Dactylis glomerata. Next base: position 883,624 of record QXEO01001928.1, on the reverse strand, counting down.
AGTTTTAATTATGAAAACATGTTTCTTACTGTCTTAGAATGTTAAGTTGAATTTAAAAAAAATTGCTATTTGGTTTGAATCAATTTGAATCTTTGTTTAAAAAGGTTTTGGAAGAAAAAGAAAACAGAAAAGGGAAAATGAATCAGAACAAAATAATAATAATAATAATAATAATAAGAGAAAGCAGCAGCCCAGCAGCACCCCGGATCCCCCTCTCTCTCTCTGGTTTTCTTCTTTTTCTTTTCTTTTTCTTCCAAGCTGACAGGTGGGACCGCCTTGTCAGATCCTCCTTCTTCCCCGGAAATTCCTCCTCCACAGGAAACCGCCAGTCGACGTTACTCCTGCGCCATCACTGCGAACTAATTGGCCATCAAGGCCCGACCTTTTAAAGCCCGGATCCCCCTCTCCGCTCTCCCTTTTCCTCTCTCGCGCATCGCCACTAGGCCATCAAATCAGCCGCCGGAGCTCCGCCACCCGCGCAGACATCGACGACGAATTTCGCTGGGTACTGAGAGCCCCGTGCTCTCCCTCCGGTTTTCCTTCCTTTCCCCTCTCTTCCGCGCACCCACTGACCCCTTCTTTTCTGGCCCTAACACGCAGGGCAGTGAGTTTGTCACAGACGCCCGAGACCGCCCTCGCCTCCAGTCGCTGTTCCCCGTCGCCACAGGAGGAACTCGTCGACGCCGATCAAACTCCCGAGGTCTCCGTCCTCTTCTGCGCCCCGTCCACTACTCCCTCGCCGCCGCTGATCACCGGAGAGCCTTCGTCGTCGAGGGCCGAGCCGCAGCCGGCACGGTCAACCTTTCCCGACGACCATTGGGTCAAACCCCGGTGAGCCCCTCCCTCTCTCAGATCCTGGCCCTTAGATCTAAATCCAACGGCCCCGTTCTATTCTGTTTACTGAAACGGTACCAAGCAATCACAGTAGGCCACGTCACAGATCTCATCAGCCCCCCTGGTCAACCGAGTCAAAACTCATGTTTGAATTCAAATTCAAATGTCAGATTCTGTACAGATCTTGTAAAATCAATATAAAATCTTCTGTAAGTCCAAAATTTGCAAATAAGATACCGTTGGAATCCTTGAAACTTGTAGAATCCAGTGGTACCATAAAATCTTATATTTTATGGGTTCAATTTGAAACTATTTTCAAATTGGAATCAAACCTTCTGTTAGCATGTTTAATTCATATCCTTAGTTCTGTCCATCCAAAAATTACAAATTTGTAGTCCTTGGAATCCCCTCAACTTGTAGAACATCATAGGATCAAGAAATTCCAAAGTTGATACGTGCACACACTTTGTGCATTCAAATCTCTCCAAATCACTAATTTGATCATAGTTTGAATTCTATAACTTATTTTGGAGTGAAACCAATTGCAGTGACTTTGTTTTACTGCAAGCTATCCAGTAGCATCACTCCCATAATTTCTTGAACCACTTCACAATTATTCAAATTCTAATATGAGGATTTGAGTAAATTCCATTATAAGAATAAATCTATTCCTATTCAGTGATGTTTCTTTCTACATTAGCAAATCCTATAATCATACCTAGTCATCAAAGTTGTCTAAACAACATCTTGATCAAGATCATATTCACTTAGACCTATCTTGTATAGTACCCACTTATTCAAATTACAAATGTGTCATTTGAGTAAGTGTGATACCTTCAATCTTAGTTTCTACCTTTGCTACCTATGGTATTGATCAAATCAACATCATAGTACTTAACCCAATTCCATTTACTCATTAGGAACCCTAAGCCATGTTTTCAAACATCATCTATAAATATCCATTACCTATAGCCATTTACTCCTGTCTACTCAATCTTAGCCTTGCATTGAACTATTCAATTTGCATTTGAGTTAATTGAGTAACTCAATGCTTCATGAACCCTAGCCCATTGCCTAAGTGTAATATATACTATCTAAGAATAATTGTTGTCACACTTATTCAATAGTATTGCTATTGCACTATTTTGTCTCTTGTGTGATTTACCCACATGAGATATTCCAAGATTCAATATGCTTTAATAAAGCATAAGGGTCTCACTCATTATATTTTGTCTAATTCATATTTATATTCAAATTGCAATTGTGCTACTTGAATAGACTATGAATTCATCTCAAACCTAGATTTTTGTTAATGTGGTGTTGTTATAACCCGTACCATAGTATGTGTTATACACCATGTTGATCGATGAACCATTTGAGCCATGTCCTCAAATATCAATCATTCATACCCGATCCAATGCCTACCTAGTTTTGATCACATGTATTGAACTATTCAACTTGCAAATGTGCTAATTGAGTACTTCAAGCATTCTTAAAACCTAGCCTAGTTCCTAAGTGCAAATAGATACTATTTAAGAGTGATTGTTGTCACATTTACTCAATAGTGTTATTGTTGCACAAATCGACTCTTGTGTAAATTATCACACACGAGCTATTCCTAAAACTCTTATATGCTTTGGTAAATCATAAAGACTTCATCGATTATATTTTGCCTAGTCCAATTCTCTCCAATCAAGTTGATCTTTCCCAACTAAGCTCTCAAATTCATATCTCACAAATCCTTTACCATATCTTTCTTGTCATAACATTGAAGGGTTTCGCAGCATAGTAAATCAAAAAATTTCTTACGGAGCGAACAAGAAAGCCAAGATCTAATCTAGGAGATGTAATCAACGAGAGAGGTAGATGAGATCTTCATACCCTTGAAGATATCGCACAGCGGAAACGTTCAACAGAACGTGGTTGACGTAGTCGTACTCGCCGTCTCCTCCTCGCGATCCGATCCGATCCTACGCCGCAAGTGGCGGCGCCTCCGAGAGATGCACACGTACGGTGCAGCGACGTCTCCTCCTTCCTTGGTCCAGCAAGTATGGTGGAGAGATAGATTGGATCTGCAGCACGACGGCGTGGTGCTTATGGTGGAGAGTTTCTGCGGCAGGGCTTCGCCTACGCACAGTCGCGAGAGAGAGAGGTGGAGGGGCAGCAATTGGCCGGCGGCTAGGGTTGGAGTGGGAGGGGGCTGTGATCACTCTAAGATTTACACATATATCTGAACCTTGCAACCATAAAACTTGTCTGTTTTACCTCGTTTCTACCAGTGTTGCACCAACATTTTACATCATTTGATCCTTTGTCACAGATCAGTGCGCCAAGGCACTTAAATCTACAAGTCAGAGTAATTCAAACCAAAGACCAAGCCACTAGGAAAGGAAGAGTACATCTTGAGGAGCAAGAAAGAAGCCATCGGCAGAAGCAGGCTGGTACGGCACAAGAAGACAGGAAAATCGGCAAAAGCAGAAAAGCCGATGCCGCCACCAACTTCCCACTACTCCTCTACACCGCAGCAAGAAAGCCACAAAAAGCCTTTAAAAGGAGAGGTCTAGGTTCACTCCCATAATAATCCATGGCCTCATCGCCACACAGCCACTCCATCCATCCACCACTCCACCAAAACCTTCCTCCTCCACAGTCCAACACACTGAAAACCTTCACCTTTCCATCCACTTTTCCCTCTACTCCTCTGCTGCAACAAGAACAGATCGACGGCGCAAGCAAGAACACCATGAACACCACCAAGAACTCCACCATGAACTCCAAGAACTCCCTCAGGAACCTCAAGAACACAGGATGAACATAGCTCGAAGGATCTGAAGGCCAAGCTTTTCCTCATCCCTCTTCATCCTCTGCCACGACAGCAACATCTCTGCCTTCTTCTACTTTCTCTGCCACGGCAAGCCTTCGGTGACCAACAGCAACCTCTCTCTTCCTCACCCTCATGCTCTGTGATCTGTTGTGTAGATCTTGCGTTGTAAAACAGTTTGAACCTTGTCCTGGATCTTTGCTATGGTTTGAGTGACACACTCCATTGTAAACTCCAAGATTACTGTGATTTCTGTGTTGCATCTGCCTGATCTGTTAGGTGCAAGACTAGCCTCTGCATCTAGTCCCAAAAATGCATCCCTGCCTCACTTGCTCGTTTGTCCTTTGTTTCCTTGCCTGACAAACAAGAAACATTGGATTTGTTATGTTAAAAACTTCCCAACCTAAAACCTCCTGTTACTTTACTGTTTACAACACCAAAAACCCCACCTTTCTGCTTAGCTTCTGGAAATTAGGAAATAGTCTCATTTGTGTTGATCCCTGTGGAGACGACTAGAAAAACCCCCCTATAATCTCAACCTGATCAAAATTGGCGCCGTTGCCGGGGATCAACTTTTGATTGTTTCCTTAGATTACAGTAGACTAAGCTGTGTAAATACTTGTTCCAATTTGCAATCTTTGATTGTCTGTTTTAATGACTTGTCTGTGATCAAGCTTAGAACTTTTATTAGGGGATTTAGTTCACTAACCCTTGATCAAGTTCTTGTCTGTGATTGTGTGTAGAACAATGATTTCATCTAATCTCCGTGGGAATTCAGTTGATGCAGTCCTCTGAAGATTCTCTACTAGCCCCATTCGATCCTGAGCCAGAGAGGACTTTGTTTGCAAGAAAGAGAGCAGCTTCTGAAGTTTCTGCTGAAGAGTTGGAAACCTCTGTCTCAGATTTGGAATCGTCATCCTCAGATTTCAGCATGGGTGATAAGAAGTTGAGAGATTTGTGGATTCCCAAGGACCAGATCAACAATGCAGATGTGATTATGCCTGCAATACAAGCAAACAACTGGGAAATCAAGCCAGCTCTGATCAATATGGTGCAACATAATCCCTTCAAAGGTTCTGCTTTGGAGAGCCCCCATGAGCATATCAGAAACTTTCTGGAGTACTGCAACACTTTGAAGCACAATGGTGTTCCTCCTGAAGCCATCAGGATGCAATTGTTTCCCGTTTCACTGTCTGGACTTGCAAAAGTTTGGTTCCACTCTCTTCCTATTCACTGCAGAGACACATGGGAACATGTTCTTCAAGCCTTCTTTGAGAGATATTTCCCTCCAACCAAAGCTGCTGAGTGCAGAGACAAGATAACAAGATTTGTGCAATATGAAGGAGAAAGCATGTATGATACTTGGCAGAGATACCAAGGTCTCATTAGGATGTGTCCCAACCATGGCCAGGAGCAATGGCTCATCTTGCAAACCTTCTACAAGGGTTTGACAGAGCAAACCAGATCATTTGTTGATTCAGCTGCTGGAGGTGGAATCATGAACAAGACCCTTGATGAAGCTACTGAGTTGATTGAGAGCATGGCATCACACAACTTCTCCTGGACAAATGAAAGAGCTGTCCACCCCAACAATCAGCTGCAGATTCAGTCAAGTGGCCAGAATGCTTTGGAAGCTAAGTTGGAGAGTTTAACAACTCAGCTTGCCCAGCTCATGACAGAAAGAAACAGCCAAGCTTTGGTTCCTGTCAACCAAGTTACTTCTGCCTGTGCAATTTGTGGAAAAGAAGGCCATTCCCTCATGGAATGTACCTTGTCTGCACCTCCTGAAGCCATGATATCAGAGGTGAACTATGCCCAGAATCAAGGGCCATATTCCCAAAGTTACAACCCCTCTTGGAGAAACCACCCTAACCTTTCTTACAAGAGCAATAATCAGCAAAGTTACCCAGCACCAGGGCAGCAGCACTATGCCCAAGCATCCCAGCAGAATTACCAATAGCCTGGACAACAAAATTTCAGACCCCAAGGTCAAGTGCAACACCCACAACAACAACACCACCCAGTACATCAGCAAACTACTTCATCCAGCAGTAGCAGCCAATCTGAGCTTGGAGAAATGATGAAGCTACAGAAGGAAATGTTCAGTGGAATGCAAGAAACTATGAAAATGCAATCTGAACTTTTCTACAAGACTATGCAGCAACTCACTGCTGGAATCCAGACCAACAACATTGGAAAACAAGCTGAAGGAAAACTGCCAGCCCAAGCAGAGAAAAACCCAAAACAGTGTGGTGCCCTTTCCACTACTGAAGTTATTGATGCAGTTACCACTAGGAGTGGGGTGAACACTGAACCCTTACTCAAAACCCCACCAAATGTCACTTATGTTGCTCCACAGAGAAGACCCACCGTGCAGCATCAAACACCTCCAGAAATTGTTCTGCCAAGACAGGAAAAATCAACAGGACAGCCTGCCCAGACAGAAAACCCTGCCAAGGCACAGATCTCTGCCACAGAACCAACAGAGAAGCCTTTGTTGATGAAAGTGCCATTTCCAGAGAGATTGGACAAGACCAAGGAGGAGAAGCAATACTCTAAATTCCTTGAGACCATGAAGGAAGTGCAAATCACCATCCCCATCTTGGATGCAGTGTTGCACATTCCCCTATATGCAAAGTTTTTCAAAGATCTGATCACAAGGAAGAGGAGCTTGGACAGCCCTGAGTTAGTAGCTTTGACAGAAGATTGCAGTGCTGTGATCTTGAACCACATGCCCAAGAAGCTACAAGACCCTGGAAGTTTCAGCATCCCCTGTGTAGTGGGAAGAAAAACCTTCACAGCCCTTTGTGACTTAGGTTCCTCTGTGAGTGTGTTACCCTCTGCTGCAAGCCAGATTCAGCAGCTGGGAACGTTAAAGCCTACCCCAATGACACTTCAACTTGCTGATAGAACCTTGAGAAAACCAGTAGGAGTCCTTGAAGATGTGCCAGTCCAAGTTGGCAACTTTGCATATCCTGTGGACTTTGTTGTGTTAGAGATGGAAGACAATGCTGAATCAATGATTCTAGGCAGGCCATTCTTGGCAACTGCTGGTGCCATCATTGATGTCAAAGGTGGAACCCTCAAATTACAATTTGGATCAGAGCAAGCTGAATTCAGCATGAAACATGCCACTCATTTACCCAATGTTCCTGAACATTGCCATTCCATTGATGTTGTTGAAAGAAGTGTGCTAGAAACTTTGCCAGAACCTGAGCAAGAAGAGCCTGAAGCTCAAGTCTTTGTTACTGCTGAAACCACCAATGTACAGCAGCTCTGTGAAGTGAAAATTTGTGAAATTGTACCTGTGTCAAGTGCAAGAGAACCTGCTCATCTAGCTCACCATTCTGTTGTGGAGCTCAAAGAATTGCCTTCCCATCTGAAATACTCATTCTTGGAGAAGGAAAAGTTACACCCTGTGATTATTAGTTCTGCCATTTCAAGTGAGCAAGAAGAAAGTCTTCTGTCTATTCTGAAGTTGTACAAGAATGTCATTGGATATTCCATTGATGACATCATTGGCATTAGTGAGAAAGTGTGTTCTCACAGGATCCACTTAGAAGAAGGCAGCAAGCCAACAAGAGAAGGACAGAGGAGACTAAACCCTGCTATGCAAGATGTAGTAAAGAAGGAAGTTCTGAAATTGTTAAAGGCTGGAATGATATACCCCATCTCTGACAGTGAGTGGGTGAGTCCTATCCACATTGTGCCCAAGAAAGGTGGCTACACTGTTGTTGAAAATGATGAAGGAAGGCTCATGACCACAAGACCTGTTACAGGATGGAGGATGGTGAATGACTTCAGAAAATTGAACAAAGCTACAAGAAAAGATCACTTCCCTCTGCCATTCATGGACCAGATGCTAGAGAGACTTGCTGGCCAGAAGTACTACTGCTACCTTGATGGTTACTCTGGATTTCTGCAGATTCCAATCCACCCTTCTGACCAAGACAAGACCACATTCACCTGCCCATATGGAACCTTTGCTTACAAAAGGCTACCGTTTGGCCTTTGCAACGCTCCAGGCACCTTCCAGAGATGCATGTTCGAAGCCTGCTTGAAGAATCTCACCTTAGTCCTTCACAGATGCTCTGAGCAAAATTTGATTCTGAACTGGGAAAAATGTCACTTCCTTGTCTCGGAAGGCATTGTGTTGGGCCACCTTGTGTCTGCTAGAGGAATTGAGGTGGACAAGGCAAAGGTAGATGTGATTGCCAAGCTACCCCCTCCTGAAAATGTGAAGGGAATTCAAAGCTTCCTGGGCCATGCTGGTTTCTACAGGAGGTTTATCAAGAACTTCTCCTATATTGCCAAGCCACTCACCAATCTCCTGAATCATGAAGTGAAGTTTGTGTTTGATGACACTTGTTTGCAAGCATTCAACCAATTGAAAGATGCTCTCATCACAGCCCCTGTTGTTCAACCTCCTGACTGGACACTGCCATTTGAACTTATGTGTGATGCAAGTGACTTTGCTGTTGGAGCAGTCCTTGGCCAGAGGAAAGACAAAGCTGTGCATGTTATACATTATGCAAGCAAGACTTTGGATGATGCTCAGATTAATTATACCACCACAGAGAAGGAGCTGCTTGCGGTTGTGTTCTCATTTGATAAGTTTAGACCATACCTGGTCGGACACAAGTGCATTGTCTTCACAGACCATGCAGCAATCAGATATTTAGTGAGCAAAAAGGATGCTAAACCAAGGCTCATCAGATGGATCCTTCTGCTCCAAGAGTTTGACATAGAAATTAGAGACAAGAAAGGGTCAGAGAACTCAGTTGCTGATCAGTTGTCTAGAATCAACATTGATGAAAACAGAGAGATTCAAGACTTGATGCCAGGAGAACAGCTCATGGCAGTCAGTGCCACTTCACCTTGGTATGCTGACTTTGTGAACTTCCTAGCTTGTGATATTGTGCCAGCAGATCTCTCCTACCAGCAAAAGAAAAAATTCCTCCATGATGTCAAGAGTTACTATTGGGATGAACCTTTTCTGTACAAACATTGTGCTGATGGCATTGTGAGAAGGTGTGTTCCCTCTGATGAAAAAAGTGATGTGATGTTCCAATGCCATTCAGGATTGTATGGAGGACATGCTGGAGTGTTCAAGACTCAAGCCAAGATTTTGCAAGCTGGTTTCTTTTGGCCAAGTATGTTCAGAGATGTTCATGAGTACATAATGAAGTGTGACCCTTGTCAAAGAGCAGGAAAGATGTCAAAGAGAAATGAAATGCCTCAAACAGGAATCTTGGAAGTGGAATTGTTTGATGTTTGGGGAGTTGATTTTGTTGGACCCTTACCATCTTCTCAAGGCTACAAGCATATTTTAGTTGCTGTTGACTATGTGTCAAAATGGGTTGAAGCCATTCCCACTGTTAATGCTGATGCCAAGGCAGTTTGTAGAATGTTCAAGACTGTCATTTTCCCAAGATTTGGAGTGCCAAGAGTTGTAATCAGTGATGGTGGTGCTCACTTCAACAATGACCAGTTTGAGAAGCTTCTGACCAAGTATGGAGTGAAGAATCACAGAGTGACAACTCCTTATCATCCGCAGGCCAATGGCCAAGTGGAGTTGTCAAACAGGGAAATCAAGCAAATCTTGGAGAAAGTTGTGTCCAAGACCAGAGGAGATTGGTCAATGAAATTGCCTGACACTTTGTGGGCTTACAGGACAGCATACAAGACACCCATTGGCATGTCACCTTTCAGAATTATCTATGGCAAGGCTTGCCATCTGCCAGTCGAATTGGAGCACAGAGCGCATTGGGCAATCAGGAAGCTGAACTTGGACATTGGCAAAGCAGGAAGCATGAGGAAACTGCAGTTGTGTGAGCTTGAAGAGCTCAGGAATGATTCCTATGAAAGTGCAAAGATTTACAAGGAGAAGACCAAGAAATGGCATGACTCCCACATTCTGAGAAGGGAATTCAAGGAAGGGCAGTCAGTGCTGGTGTATGATTCCAAGTTACACTTATTCTCTGGAAAGTTCAAGTCCAGATGGTTTGGCCCTTGTGTTATCAAGAAAGATCTCGGCCATGGTGCCTTTGAGGTTTATAGCTCAGCTGAGGGAACATTCAAAGTAAATGGCCAGAGGTTGAAGCACTACAGGATTGGAGATTTGATTGAAAACCAAGTTGAAGAAGATGATGAACCAGAGGATGGCTCCAATGCATCCTCTACCCATGCAAACCAGTGATGATGAAGCTATAGTCAAGCTAGTGACTGTAAACAAGCTCTCTTCCAGGAGGAAACCTGGTATCCCTTGTATCATATATTTCCCTTGCACCTTTTTATGTTTTTGCCTTGTGTGTTTGTTTCTTTTTGTTGTTTCAGTGATAACTTGGATGAGGAGAAAGATTGCTGTTGATTGACAAGCCAGAGAAGCAGGAAAACCATCAGGTGAACACTTTCCATTTCCACACATTTGTTAAAATCTGAATCAGAATATACTATACTGTTGGTTGATCTTGTGTGAAAGTACTTTGTTAAGGAATGAATCAATTTCGCTTGCTTGGACCTGAAAATATCACTTTGCATGCTATGAAGAACTTTGCTTTGAATCTGCTTATAACTCTTGCAAATGCTTTGTTCAGAGCCTAGTTCCACTTTAGAACTTTTGTATGGCTTTACTCAAAGAACCTGTGAAACATCAGTATATTTGTTAATTGCCCTAAGAATGAAGTTCATGATCCATTTCTTAGCCCCTAACCAATTGCATCAGTTGCATTTTTTGCATTAGCAAACATGATCTCTGGATTGTGATTTGTGAAGCACTAACATATTAACAGAAAGGAAAAAGTTTAGCATTAGCAACCATGATCTCTGGATTGTGGTGTGTGAAGCACTAACCTGATGATGCTAAGTAAAACTTGTTGTAAATATCCAAAGCACTAGCACCTATGATCCTGGGATTGTAGTGTGTGAAGCACTAACTAAGTTGACCCATCAAGCTAAGTTACTAACTGACTAACTTGTCTATGCATTAGCCTATTATGTTCCTGGGAACTGTAATAGGTGAAGCACTAATTTTGCATTACATATTGGGCTATGTACTGGATCTTGAGTTTTCAATCTCAGAGTCAATTACTTTATACTCATGTGTCCATGTTGTTTGATCTAGACATACCCAAATTCTCTTGTGAAACTTGTTTTTGAATTGGCAATTGCAAGATTTATCTGCATTGAGTCAGCAATGTCCCTCATCATGCTCTGTTACATTTTGTTTGGTACAATGCACCATTCTTTACTTGAGGACAAGCAAAGGTTTTGGTCTGGGGGTTTTGATCACTCTAAGATTTACACATATATCTGAACCTTGCAACCATAAAACTTGTCTGTTTTACCTCGTTTCTACCAGTGTTGCACCAACATTTTACATCATTTGATCCTTTGTCACAGATCAGTGCGCCAAGGCACTTAAATCTACAAGTCAGAGTAATTCAAACCAAAGACCAAGCCACCAGGAAAGGAAGAGTACATCTTGAGGAGCAAGAAAGAAGCCATCGGCAGAAGCAGGCTGGTACGGCACAAGAAGACAGGAAAATCGGCAAAAGCAGAAAAGCCGATGCCGCCACCAACTTCCCACTACTCCTCTACACCGCAGCAAGAAAGCCACAAAAAGCCTTTAAAAGGAGAGGTCTAGGTTCACTCCCATAATAATCCATGGCCTCATCGCCACACAGCCACTCCATCCATCCACCACTCCACCAAAACCTTCCTCCTCCACAGTCCAACACACTGAAAACCTTCACCTTTCCACCCACTTTTCCCTCTACTCCTCTGCTGCAACAAGAACAGATCGACGGCGCAAGCAAGAACACCATGAACACCACCAAGAACTCCACCATGAACTCCAAGAACTCCCTCAGGAACCTCAAGAACACAGGATGAACATAGCTCGAAGGATCTGAAGGCCAAGCTTTTCCTCATCCCTCTTCATCCTCTGCCACGACAGCAACATCTCTGCCTTCTTCTACTTTCTCTGCCACGGCAAGCCTTCGGTGACCAACAGCAACCTCTCTCTTCCTCACCCTCATGCTCTGTGATCTGTTGTGTAGATCTTGCGTTGTAAAACAGTTTGAACCTTGTCCTGGATCTTTGCTATGGTTTGAGTGACACACTCCATTGTAAACTCTAAGATTACTGTGATTTCTGTGTTGCATCTGCCTGATCTGTTAGGTGCAAGACTAGCCTCTGCATCTAGTCCCAAAAATGCATCCCTGCCTCACTTGCTCGTTTGTCCTTTGTTTCCTTGCCTGACAAACAAGAAACATTGGATTTGTTATGTTAAAAACTTCCCAACCTAAAACCTCCTGTTACTTTACTGTTTACAACACCAAAAACCCCACCTTTCTGCTTAGCTTCTGGAAATTAGGAAATAGTCTCATTTGTGTTGATCCCTGTGGAGACGACTAGAAAAACCCCCCTATAATCTCAACCTGATCAGGCTGCGCCCCTGCCCCCCCTTATATGGGGGCCAGGCCGGCTGTCTTGGCCCTTCCTCCAAGCCTCTAGGGCGGCGGCTAGGGGGGAAGAGTAGGGGGCAAGTCTTCCCCCCCCCTTCTGGAAGGTTCCCCTAGGGTTTCCCTTAGGGCTGGCCGGCTGGGCCTTTAGGGCCTTGTGCGCCTGGCCCAAAGTGGCCAGGGCACTTCCCCTTAAGCCCACGCAGGCCTCAGACAAGTGGGCCCACGTTGGTCCCACTCCGGAACCTTCTAGAACCTTCCGGTACAATACCGATAAACTCTGAAATGATTCCGGAATCCAAAAACTGCTTTCCTTTATATGAATCTTATTCTCCGGACCATTCTGGAACCTCTCGTGATGTCCTGGATCTCATCCGAGACTCCGAACTAAAACTCATAAACCAATTATCCATTCTATCCTAGCGTCGATGCACGTTAAGTGTGTGACCCTACGGGTTTGAGAATATGCAGACATGATCTTCTATCAATAATCAACAGCGGGATCTGGAAACCCATATTGACTCCCACATATTCATCGATGATCATATCGGATGAACCATGATGTCAAGATTCAATTAATCCCGTATATGTATTCCCTTTGTCACACGATATTTTACTCGCCCGAGATTTGATCGTCGGTATCACCATACCTAGTTCAATCTCGTTCACAGCAAGTACTTTACTCGTTCTGTAATCCAATATCACTTCGTGATTAACTCCTTAATCACATGCTTGCAAGCGGTGTTGATATCGATTACCGAGTGGGCCCAAAGTATATCTCTCCGACTTGGGAGGGACAAATTCCATCTCGATACATACAACCCAACAAGTACTTTCCGATCACCTGAGAGACACCTTTATTATCACCCTCACATAGGATGACGTTTGATGACCTCAAAGCTTTCTTCCGATACCAGGGAGTTGTATTATCTCATGGTCTAAGGAATACAATACATGACATAAGAAAAGCTTCGCAAAGATGAACACGATGACACGATCTAATTGCTCTGCTTTATTTGGGTCTGTCCATCACACCATTCTCCTAATGATATGATCTCATTATTAATTGACAACTCGTGTCTATGGTTAGGAAACCTTAACCATCATTAATCAATGAGCTAGTCCATAAAGGCGTACTAGGGACACGGTGTTGTTCATAAACCACACAAGTATTAAAGTTTCCGCTTAATACAATTCTAGCATGGAATATAAACATTATCATGAACAAGAATTATAATAATAACATCTTTATTATTGCCTCTAGGGCATAATTCCAACAGTCTCCCACTTGCACTAGAGTCAATAATCTAGTTTACATCTGGCAACAATCTAACACCCATGGCATTAAGGTGCTGATCATGTTTTGCTCGTGGAAGAGGTTTAGTCAACGGATCTGCTACATTCAGATCCATATGTACTTTGCTAATCTTCAGATCTCCATCTGATATATAATCTCGAATTATATGGAAACGGCGGTTGATGTGCTTGGTCTTTGGATGATATCTTGGTTCCTTAGCCAGTGCTATGGCGCCAGTGTTGTCGCACAATATCTCCAGTGGGTCCAAGGCATTTGGAACCACACCAAGCTCAGTGATGAAGTTTCTGATCCAAACTCCTTCACTTGATGCTTCTGAAGCAGCCATGTATTCCGCTTCTGTTGTAGATCCCGCGATCACGCTTTGCTTGCAGCTTCTCCAGCTCACAGCTCCACCATTCAAAATATAAACGTATCCTGTCTGAGATTTAGAATCATCTGGGTCGGTGTCGAAGCTAGCGTCGATGTAACCTTTTACGACGAGCTCCTCATCACCTCCATAGACCAAGAACATTTCTTTAGTCCTATTTAAATACTTTAGGATGTTCGTTACGGCTGTCCAGTGTTCCACTCCTGGATCACTTTGGTATCTGCTCGTCAAACTAAGAGCATTGGACACATCCGGTCTAGTACACAACATGGCATACATGATAGAACCTATGGCCGAGGCATATGGCACTTTGCTCATAGTTTCTCTATCTTTTACCGTAGCTGGACACTGAGCCTTGCTCAATATCTTACCTGACAACATGGGCAATGAACCTTTCTTTGCTTTATCCATTCTGAACCTCTTCAGAACTTTGTCCAGGTATGTACTTTGGCTTAAAGCTATTAGGCGTCTTTCTCTATCTCTATAGATTTTGATGCCTAATATATAAGCAGCTTCCCCTAGGTCTTTCATTGAAAAACATTTATTCAAATAACTCTTCACATCGTTAAGCATACCGATGTCATTTCCAATAATCAATATGTCATCCACATATAGTACTAAAAATGTCACCATCCCACTCACTTTCTTGTAGATACAAGCTTCGTAGCAATTTGGAACAAATCCAAAACTCTTGATCACTTGATCAAAACGAAGGTTCCAACTCCGAGATGCTTGCTTCAGCCCATAAATGGAACGCTGAAGTTTGCACACCTTATTAGCATCCTTAGGATCGACAAAACCTTCGGGCTGCATCATATACAACTCTTCATCAATGTTGCCATTGAGGAACGCAGTCTTGACATCCATCTGCCATATTTCATAATCATGAAACGCAGCAATTGCTAATAAAATCCGAATGGACTTAAACATCGCTACGGGAGAGAAAGTCTCATCGTAGTCAACACCTTGAACTTGCCGAAAACCTTTTGCGACAAGCCGAGCTTTATAGACAGTAACATTACCATCCGTGTCCATTTTCTTCTTGAAAATCCATTTGCACTCAACGGCCTTACGGTCGCTAGGAGGGTCCACCAAAGTCCACACTTGGTTTTCGCTCATGGATCCCAATTCGGATTTCATGGCCTCTAGCCATTTCTCAGAGTCTGGGCTCATCATTGCTTCCTCATAGTTCGCAGGTTCACTGTTGTCTAACAACAAGACTGTTAAGACGGGGTTGCCGTACCATTCAGGAGTGGCACGTGACCTTGTCGACCTGCGAAGTTCAGTAGTAGCATCGTTCAAAGTTTCATGATCTTTATCATTAGCTTACTCTCTTGTTGGTGCAGACGGCACCGGAACAACTTCAGGTGCTGCGCTACTCTCCAACTCGAGAGAAGGTTCAATAACCTCGTCTAGCTCTACCTTCCTCCCACTCACTTCTTTCGAGAGAAACTCCTTCTCAAGAAAGGATTTGTTCTTTGCAACAAACACTTTGCCTTCGGATCTGTGGTAGAAGGTATACCCAATCGTTTCCTTAGGGTATCCTATGAAGACGCATTTCTCCGCTTTGGGTTCGAGCTTGTCCGGCATCAACTTCTTGACGTAAGCTTCGCATCCCCAAACTTTAAGAAATGACAACTTAGGTTTAGCACCAAACCATAGTTCATACGGTGTCGTCTCAACGGATTTAGACGGTGCCCTATTTAAAGTGAATGCAGCGGTTTCTATTGCATAACCCCAAAATGATAACGGCAAATCTGTAAGAGACATCATTGATCGCACCATATCTAATAGAGTTCGATTCCGGCGTTCAGACACACCATTGCGCTGTGGTGTTCCGGGTGGCGTGAGTTGCGAAACGATTCCGCTTGCTTTAAGATGCGTGAGAAAATCATAACTCAAATACTCACCTCCACGATCGGATCGCAGAAATTTAATTTTCCTGTTACGATGGTTTTCCACTTCGTTCTGAAATTCTTTGAACTTTTCAAACGTTTCAGATTTATGTTTCATTAAATAGATATACCCATATCTACTTAAGTCATCAGTAAAAGTGAGAAAATAGCGATATCCACCGCGCGTCGAAATACTCATTGGTCCGCACACATCGGTATGTATGATTTCCAACAAGTCCGTTGCTCGCTCCATTATTCCGGAGAACGGGGTTTTGATCATCTTGCCCATGAGGCACGGTTCGCACGTGTCAAATGATTCAAAATCAAGAGACTCCAAAAGTCCATCAGAATGAAGTTTCTTCATGCGTTTTACACCAATATGACCTAGACGGCAGTGCCACAAATAAGTTGGATTATCACTATCTACTTTGCATCTTTTAGCCTCAATGTTATGGATGTGTGTTTCATTGCTTTCGAGATTCAGAAGAAATAAACCATTCACGACAGGTGCATGACCATAAAAGATGTTATTCATATAAATAGAACAACCATTATTCTCAGATTTAAATGAATAACCGTCTTGCAATAAACACGATCCAGATATAATGTTCATGCTCAACGCAGGCACATAATAACATTTATTAAGGTTTAAAACTAATCCCGAAGGTAAAACTAAGGAGAGCGTGCCGACGGCCATCACATCAACTTTTGATCCATTGCCAACGCGCATCGTCACCTCATCCCTTGCTAGCCGCCGTCTATTCCGTAGCTCCTGTTTCGAGTTACAAATATTAGCAACTGAACCAGTATCATATACCCAGGCACTACAACGAGCGCTAGTAAGGTAAACATCAATAACATGTATATCAAATATACCTTTAATGATGCCAGCCTTCTTGTCCGCTAAGTACTTCGGACAGTTGCGCTTCCAGTGACCCTTGACCTTGCAATAGAAGCACTCAGTGTCCGGCTTAGGTCCAGACTTGAGCTTCTTCTCAACAGGGGCAACGCACTTGCCGCTGCCTTTCTTGAAGGATCCCTTTGCATCCTTAGCTTTCTTAAAGCTAGTGGTCTTGTTGACCATCAACACATGATTATCCTTTTTGATATCCACCTCCGCAGCTTTCAGCTTAGCGAAGAGCTCAGTGATCGTATCAGTGGAACCAATTTGATTATGAGTAACTACAAAGCCTTTGTAGCTAGGAGGGAGTGATTGCAGAACTCTGTCAATCTTGAGCTCCTCTGGAATCTTGCAGTCCAGTTGCTCAAGGCGTTGAGTGTAGCCCGACATCTTAATGGCGTGCTCACTAACGGAACTCCCTTCCTCCATCTTACAGTTAAAGAACTTCTCAGAGATCTCATATCTCTCAGAACGGGCTTGAGTCTGAAACATGGTTTTCAGTTCCTCAAGTATCTCATAAGGCCCGTGGTACTTCTCAAAACGATTTTGAAGTTCCGGTTCCATAGAAAACAGCATGGTACTCATAATCGCATCACAATCATCTCTGCGAGCATTGAAGTCAGCAAGTTCTTCAGTTTTCGCTGTTGCAGCAGGGGTGTCACCTAGCGCTTTGTCAAGTACATAGGCTTTTTGTCCGCCAACGAGAATGATTCTCAGATTGCGGAACCAGTTGGTGAAGTTAGACCCATTGTTCTTAAGCTTTTCTTTCTCAGCAAAAACGTTGAAGTTGAAGTTGGACTTAGCCATTTGATCTACAAAATTTGCAAGTACAATTTAGACTATGTTCATGATAACTAGTTCAACTTAATCAAATTACTAGATGAACTCCCACTAAATTCAACATCCCTCAAGTTGTTTAGTGAACACGATCCAAATTCACCACACCTAATCCGATCTTCACGAGAAGAGATGTGGTTTCAATGGTGGACAACTAAGTGTCGATCATATCATTCATATGACTCATGTTTAACCTTTCGGTTCATGTGTTCCGAGACCATGTCTGTACATGCTAGGCTCGTCAAGTCAAACCCAAGTATTTCCGCGTGTGCAAAACTGGCTTGCACCCGTTGTATGTGAACGTAGAGTTTATAGCACCCGATCATCATGAGATGCTTGAAAACGACGAACTTTCGCAACGGCGCATACGAGGGGAGAACACAATTTTATCTTGATCTTTAAGTGAGGAATCATCTTATAATGCTACCGTCGCGATCTAAGCATAATAAGATACATAAAAGGATAAACATCACATGCATATAATTTTATGTGACATGGTATAGCCAATCTCCGCGCCATGATCTCCATCTTGTGCGCGCCGGCATGATCTCCATCTTGTGCGCGCCGGCATGATCTCCATCACTCCACCATGATTGCCTCCACCACGAATAGCAACTACAACTATTGCTAACTACTTAGCGATAAAGTAAAGCTATTACATGGCGTATAAGAAGTTGACACGCAGGTCATACACAATTATAAAGACAACCATATGGCTCCTGCCGGTTGTGAACTCATCGACATGCAAGTCGTGAAAGATTACAAAACATGATCATCGCATACAACTCAATTCATACACATCATGTCTTGGGCCATACCATATCACAAAACACTCCCTGCAAAAACAAGTTAGACGCCTCTACTTTGTTGTTGCATGTTTTACGTGGCTTATGGGAGTAACAAGCTAAGAACGATTCTTACCTACGAAAAGCCACAACGGTGATATTATGGTTGCTAACATCCGTTGTAAATCTCATGACTACTATAGTGAGAGAAACTGGCATCCACCAGCCGCATGTATGGAACAAGCCACACGTCAAGTGCGGAGCCGGTCTCGCGAACGAGGTCGCGTAAAGTTGGCCTGGACCGCTTCGATCTCACTATGCCGCGCCATAAGAAGTACAAAACAAAGAGGTTTGCAACAGAAAACATCAACGCCCGCAACAAGCATGTTGCGTTCTACTCGTGAAACACATCTACGCATAGATCTAGCTCTGATACCACTGAAGGGTTTCGCAGCATAGTAAATCAAAAAATTTCTTACGGAGCGAACAAGAAAGCCAAGATCTAATCTAGGAGATGTAATCAACGAGAGAGGTAGATGAGATCTTCATACCCTTGAAGATATCGCACAGCGGAAACGTTCAACAGAACGTGGTTGACGTAGTCGTACTCGCCGTCTCCTCCTCGCGATCCTATCCGATCCTACGCCGCAAGTGACGGCGCCTCCGAGAGATGCACACGTACGGTGCAGCGACGTCTCCTCCTTCCTTGGTCCAGCAAGTATGGTGGAGAGATAGATTGGATCTGCAGCACGACGGCGTGGTGCTTATGGTGGAGAGTTTCTGCGGCAGGGCTTCACCTACGCATAGTCGCGAGAGAGAGAGGTGGAGGGGCAGCAATTGGTCGGCGGCTAGGGTTGGAGTGGGAGGGGGCTGCGCCCCTGCCCCCCTTATATGGGGGGCAGGCCGGCTACCTTGGCCCCTCCTCCAAGCCTCTAGGGCGGCGGCTAGGGGGGAAGAGTAGGGGGCAAGTCTTCCCCCCCCCCTTCTGGAAGGTTCCCCTAGGGTTTCCCTTAGGGCTGGCCGGCTGGGCCTTTAGGGCCTTGTGCGCCTGGCCCAAAGTGGCCAGGGCACTTCCCCTTAAGCCCACGCAGGCCTCAGACAAGTGGGCCCACGTTGGTCCCACTCCGGAACCTTCTAGAACCTTCCGGTACAATACCGATAAACTCCGAAACGATTCCGGAATCCAAAAACTGCTTTCCTTTATATGAATCTTATTCTCCGGACCATTCCGGAACCTCTCGTGATGTCCTGGATCTCATCCGAGACTCCGAACTAAAACTCATAAACCAATTATCCATTCTATCCTAGCGTCGATGCACGTTAAGTGTGTGACCCTACGGGTTCGAGAATATGCAGACATGATCTTCTATCAATAATCAACAGCGGGATCTGGAAACCCATATTGACTCCCACATATTCATCGATGATCATATCGGATGAACCACGATGTCAGGATTCAATTAATCCCGTATATGTATTCCCTTCGTCACACGATATTTTACTCGCCCGAGATTTGATCGTCGGTATCACCATACCTAGTTCAATCTCGTTCACAGCAAGTACTTTACTCATTCCGTAATCCGATATCACTTCGTGATTAACTCCTTAATCACATGCTTGCAAGCGGTGTTGATATCGATTACCGAGTGGGCCCAAAGTATATCTCTCCGACTTGGGAGGGAGAAATTCCATCTCGATATATACAACCCAACAAGTACTTTTCGATCACCTGAGAGACACCTTTATTATCACCCTCACATAGGATGACGTTTGATGACCTCAAAGCTTTCTTCCGATACCAGGGAGTTGTATTATCTCATGGTCTAAGGAATACAATACATGACATAAGAAAAGCTTCGCAAAGATGAACACGATGACACAATCTAATTGCTCTGCTTTATTTGGGTATGTCCATCACACCATTCTCCTAATGATATGATCTCATTATTAATTGACAACTCATGTCTATGGTTAGGAAACCTTAACCATCATTAATCAATGAGCTAGTCCATAGAGGCGTACTAGGGACACGGTGTTGTTCGTAAACCACACAAGTATTAAAGTTTCCGCTTAATACAATTCTAGCATGGAATATAAACATTATCATGAACAAGAATTATAATAATAACATCTTTATTATTGCCTCTAGGGCATAATTCCAACAAACATCTCAATAAATCTAAATTGTTAAACAAACCCATTTCAATTGTTTGTTTGTTTGATTGTGTTGTATGGATTGTTTATGGTATGCTATTTCTATGCTATAGTTTGTGCGAAGAGCTACGAGCTTAGTTGAGAGAAGCGAAACGTCGTGATCTTCAAAAAAGGCAAGTGACACACATGCCCCTTACCCATTTTACTTATGCATTAGTGTATTCACCTCTTGTAGTATGCATGATTGGTGAATTATTCAACTGTTTTATCAAATGCTTAGATCCCAATAGTGTGTAGCAATCCCTCAAACCCCACCTGTTAGGATGCTAAATACTTTGAAAAATATTGATGCCATGCCTTGATCACTTGTTAAAAGAGTTTTGTGAACAAATTAAGAACTTCAACTAAAATGAAACACCTGGGTGGATTGGTTTGATAAGAGGCGGCGAAGTAGGTGGGTTCTGGGACGCATGCCTCGTCGAGAGGATGTGGGTTCAGAATGCCGCTCGAGATGGCCACCCAGGAACAAAGAGATGGCTATGTCTTCCATGCTTAGTGTACTTCCAGTGCAGCCTTATGACATTATGGGCTCTGTCTTGACTGATTAGATGTGGGAGTGCAACTTGTGTGCAAGAAGACGGTGGTAGATGAATAATAGGTTGGGAGCGGATCTTGCCAGTTAGTTGCCCTCTCCTCTAAAAGGTCTTGTTTCATTTTATGTATGGGCATAAAATGAATCGTAAGGTGAAAGTGCACAACCCTTGCAAGGTGTTTAAACTAATCGATTAGCCGTGTCCTCGGTTATGGACAATTGAGTCTCTAGACATGGAATGTACGGAAGAATCTCATCACCGATTCTGAATTATTAAAATTTGTCTAGAAACCCTTAGGTAGAAACTAAGGACCATACACTCCGAGGGGTGATGGTGCCTGAGGTTCCAAACTTTGTTGAGTTGCGCCCAAAACTACATACCGGCCAGTATGTAGTGTATGGGGATTGTCTTGATCCTTGAAAAATAAAATCTGTTGAAAGAAAGTATAAAAATGGATTTCTAGGACAAAATTGGCTTTATGCAAATCAGCCTTTGAGATCCACCAGCCAAATGTCATGTAGCTAGTTTTCTTTCCACAAAATGCCACCAAATATGTGTCATTTGCCAGTACATCATTGTACTGACCCCTCTGGGGCTGCATATTCAAACGTGCAGGTTTTATTTCGAGTAAGGAACCAGGAGTAGGATCTCGAGCTTACATTCCAACACGTCTGCCTGTGGCACTTGATGAAGATGGAAGCTCACTGCAACCATGCTTTATGCTGTGTACTCGTAAGGTTAAATACCTATGTAACTGGATTATCGTTGTAATAATTGATGCTATTGCAATGATTACTATATTTTGTACTGTGGTGCTATCTACTGATCCAGGGAATGGCACAATACACAGGAGTTCTGTCTTTAGCAAAAGGCAGGGCGCTACAACATATCATCATGAGCAATTGTAATCTCGCCTAAACTGAGGAACCGATACGAAGACTATGCGGCCACCCATGTTGGGAAAAAGTATCTCTCGCCGTAGTCTTCAATCGAGTACAGACCTCCATAAAGAGGTCGCGATCCTCCACCCTCTGAAGAGAGGACCATAAACAAAGAGTACTTGTACCCCGATAGATAACCTGCAAAATAGAAGAGTTTTTATCGTTAAACACTTTATCATTTCTACATAGCCAAAGCGACCAAATAAAGGAAATCGCTCCCACCCTAATATGCTTTTTGAACCTATTATTCATTCTGTTAAGCCAATTCCCAAAAATGTTGGTAGTGCTACGTGGCGGAAATAAGGTCGAAGCTACTTAGATGACTGACCATATAGATCTTGCGAACCGACATTGGAAGAATAAGTGTTTAATTGTTTCATTTTAACTAGTAGTGTTGCACGTGCAACGCACATAGTACAAATGCACAAATTTTATGACAATATCACAAAAATGTAGTTATAATCCTATTAGATAGAAACAGAACTGTACGTCCTCTACTATGTGATCTTATTCAAATATAGAGTTTATTTTGAAATAATCATAGCGAATAACATGAATTTAATGAAAAATGCAAGTACTTGCATATAAAAAACAAAAAATCTCCTTTTGCAATCTTCTGTAGTTTCATATACACAGCTTAAGGATTAAATTTGCACCTCCATATATAGAAGTACCATATGGTCCATTATCCAAGTTAGCATCAAGGCATCATCAAAGCTAGGTCTCTACTTTCTCCAAATAAATAAGGACACCATCTGTTAAGAGCAACAAACAAAAACTTGTTATGTTGCACAATTCTATTTCCTTTAGTAATTACATAATAATGCTCGCTGACTCTTTTGCTTACATTGTGCACCTACTTGATTTAGCTACAACACAGAGTTGTCAAAATTTTCAGCAAAATAAGAAAGCTAAAAATAGAATGTGTATGTAGTTCCAAGAAAATGGAAAGCATTTGTAGTTTCAAATACACATCATTTGCGGCATATATAGTGAAGGCAACATGCTAAAACTTTAGTAGAAAAAGTTAGTGAAACATTAGGATCAGAGCTGCCAAGGCGAGTTCCCTATCCACGATTATAACAATGAATTGCACCATGAATATACCAGTCGCTCATCTCCTTCCTGTACATATGATTTAACAAAACAGTGACTAAACAACAGATCAAACCACGGCAGTGAAGCCCGCTTGACGTTGATGAGGAGTACGTCGGGCCTTCAAGTCCAGGTCGTTCCTCGACATCTGGTCCCGTGCTCACCGTAGCCTTAGGCACACATTCAAGATGTCCTTGGCGCGCGGCGCCATGGATAAGAAATCCTGCTCTGTCTCTCCGAGACTTCGACACCTCCTTGACGACTTCTTGCTCGAGCAGAGCATGGAGGCGGTCGAGCGCTCGAAGGCTGGCGGTGGTGGTGCCATGGCTGACGCCACGTGGAGGCGTTCCTGCCGAGTAAGTCAACGTCATGCGAGAGTCCTGCAAGGCATGCTCCGCCCTGCTCGCCGCCATCTCGGACACCACCACGTGCTCCCGCGCCTGCTCCTCATGTGCGACGCTGACAGCAGCTGCGGGCACAGCTTGAGGAGTGGACACTGGCATCGTACGTACCAGCAGCCAGCTTGGGGCTCGCGGCGCGACGCTGCGTCCTATCAAGGACCTGCAGCCTCCAGCCGTGGTCGCCTCCTTGCATCCGTATGGCGCTGTGGCGCTCGTGCCTGACTCCCAAAACGCGGTGTCTCCAATGCGCGCACCAAGCAAAGGCGTGATGGAAATGCAATCAGCCAACATAAAACGATGTTGCACGTACCTCCATGATGGCGTTGTGTGTCGCAGTGCCCACCTCCTTATCTTCTCCTCAATTAGCGCTAGGAAATAATTATGTTCCTAATATTCTGGGATCGATATCTCGTTGTGTTTTTTTTCAATATACGACTCAATGCCATAAGCAGGGAAGGAGAGCAATCACGGACGCCTATTTCGCAAACAGCAATTACTCCCGAATCGTTTTAGCGGATGATACGTATTGATGGTTGTGTTGAGTTGAGCTCAACATTGGAGCAGTGTAGACCCTTTGATTATCACCATTTGACGGCTCAGATTGATTGTATCCCAACAAGTTTGTGCCTTTATAAGTAGTATAGATATAGATATAGATGACAAAAAACACAAGCTTTACTTCCATTCCAGTTCTATCTTGCAAGATTATCTTTGGTTAGAATCACCCCCTTACGTAGGTACCATCCGAATACCTTAATACGTAGAGGAATTTTCAATTTCTAAAGTCTATTATTACTAATCTTATCAATCTGCAACTTAGGTTGAATAAGCGCATTGTACATGGATGCTACCGAAAATTTACCATTCTCATGTAGGTTCCATCGAAATTCATCATGTCCCAGTTGTAACTGGACATTTGCCAAACGTAAGGTAAGGCATTCCAAGATATAAGCCTCTGACCAGATAAATCCCTTCTGAACGACATATTTGGTGGAGAGGTCTCCAAAACCTTAGCAATGGTATCGCCTTTGTGACCCACAATACTATACAATGCCGGATACTATTCACGAAGGGACATGGCACCAAGCCATTTATCATTCAACACTTGTCTCAATGAGGTTGCATTAATTATATCCGTCTTCATAAGTATATTAGGGAATTATCAGAAAAAAGTAAATATAATACTGATGGTATATTTCTGCACACCCTACGACCTTCAATGCCAGGAACCTCCTCTTTCTGAGCCAAAGCACTAGAAAGACCTTTCTACACACAATAAAAACAGAGTTGGTGGGAAGGCGTGGCGAAACATACTTTCTCGCCGAAACATACTCAGCCCACGGGAAACGGTCGTACTTCCCTAAAGAATGCACAGCCATACCGTAACACTACCGCGAAATATCGCTGATTCACTACAGGAATAAAGAGATACGTCGACGGCCAATTGCCCTCGGCGTAGCCATGTTTTGCCGTCGGCGTAGTATACGCCAAGGGCTGCCCTCGGCGTAGCCCCTCGGCGTAGATGCCCCTCGACGGAGGTCTGTTTTACCGTCGGCGTAGCATTTGCCCTCGGCGTAGGCTATGCCGAGGGCAAAGCCGTCGGCGTAGCCCCGTCGGCATAGCCTATTTATAATTTTTTGTAAAAGTTTAAAAAAATTGAATTTTTTTAATTTTTTCTGAATTGTTTGCCTCACTAATCTCTCAATTAGAATATTTTTAACACTAATTACACTTAATCTTTGGTCAAATTTAAGTCTTGGTCAAACTTCCCGGTCGGTCACCCATCCTCACACTACTCCACCTCCAGCACGCTTAACTTCTCTGTTCCATCTGGATGAGTGTCCACGAAGCAAATTATACCTTGTTGATAATACTACCATATCAATCCTATTAACCCTTATACCACTATGTCACACGTTATTGGTTTTAAGTTTCCAAACTATATATTAAGTAAACAACAATAAATAAGTAATAAATATATTGAATTTCAAACTATATAATAAGTAAATAACAATGAATAATTAATAAATATATTAAATAATTTATATCTTTAAATCTGTAAATCGGAATTCGACAAATTATATGTCTAAATCGATAAGAAAAATGAGAGGAATCCAAATATGACATCCATAGGTAATGTTTTTATGTTTTATTTAATTTTGAATTTCTTATGCTCATTTTGAATATAATGTATCATCAGTGATATCTTGAACTAATGAGATTTACATTGAAAAAATCATAAAAAATCAAAAAAAAAATCAAAAAAAAATCAAAAAAAAGGAAAACCTTCACACCTAGTCTTCTTATGTCAAATACTAATGAGTCCACATGATAAACAATTTTTTCATAGTTTTTTTATGTCATACCCCCGCTTTACCCCGTTAACCCTCACTTTACCCCGTTGATAAACGGTGGGCATGAACCTTCTTAGCTAGGGGTCGAATTTCGCAAAACTCTTTGTGTATCTCTAATATAATAACATGTTGTGTATCTAAAAGTGATTTTTTTAAAAAATCATGAGGAAGCCATGATGGAGCTATAGTTCAAATTTACCCCGCTTCCTGCTGAATTGGGAAGAGTTTGTCTTTTTTGTGAAAGGTTAATGCAAAGCTTCACATACACAAACAATTGGTGATATATACATAAAATATGTCCTAATATTGTTTAAAATTTTGGTGGTCTAGTTTGGTAATGTATTTTCAGTACTTTCTTCACAAAAAAAACTCAATTTTGACACTTAGAAAATGAAAATTGATTTTTTATGCATAGAAAATGAAAACTCCCAATATGAACTTTGTTTCCCATACCAATATGCACACATGTGCACAATATGGGGTCATTTGAACAAACTATTCTATGATTCAGGTCATGACCTAGCTCATCTGGCTTGAAAGCCATGAAACTTCGTACATGATAGGTCATTTCTGAGAAGGGGTTTCTACAATATTTGCAATAGTTCAAGTTTATTATTTTTTCTCACAACTAGGTAACATAAAATGACACAATACGAAGGCTTTACATTTTTTTGAATTTTTTTGAACTTCTTATGCTCGATTCAAAATGCGGTCGAAACGGCGGGCATGAACCTTCTTAGCTAGGGGTTGAATTTTACAGAACTATTTATGGATCTCTGATAAAACTTCTACTTATGAACATGAAAATGATTTTTTAGAAAAATTATGGGCAAACTATGATGCGGCTCTAGTTCAAATTTTCTCGACTTCCAACTGAATCAAAACCCTAAATCCCTAAACTGAAAATCCTAACTAATTAAATTAATTAGTTCTAAATTTTTGAAGGTTTAGATGAATAGATCTTATTTTTCTGCAAATTTTGATATATTATTTGTATTTTTGTGAATTAGAATGATTTAGTTATGATTTTTCTAAGATTAATGTGGTAAAATGGAAAAGAGCTATGCCGAGGGCATTGCCGTCAGCGTATCCGACGGCCAGCTTCGTGGGCTGCCTAAAATATAGCCTACGCCGACGGCACCGACATTTGGCCGTCGGCGTAGACGCTGGCCGTCGGCGTCTTTCACCATTCCTGTAGTGAGTGTACTGCAAAACAAATGGCGCGGAAGCGGCCGCGCTTATCCTCGGCGAGCTGGTCGGCGACGAGCAATCGGCACCGCCCGTAGTAGATCTTCCGATGAGGTTTGGTCACGGAATCTTCTTACAAAAAAGTATAGTACTGTAAAAGAAAACGAAAATCTTGCGGTCCAAGATCTCCTTATGTTTGTCGCAGGAGTATTATTGTGGATGTAATTTCTGCTCTGGGAAGTGCAGTGGCCACGAACAGGACAATACCCCCGACTGAGGAATCAGCAAATAAGATTGACAGAAAGAACAGTTTCAGAACTTCAATGAAGTAAATTACACGTTTAGTTTGCACAGAGAACATGTGAAATAAAAATCTAATAACACACAACGGTTGCAAACTGAAAAAACTCTAATTCAACAAAGCGCACGGGAAATTTGGACATTGGTTTATGCGTCTAGTATGGCAGGACATATTTCCCGCCGTATGATAGAGCTCGAGATTAGACGGCGTGTAGTAGTCGTCGAAGCTCCACAGAGTGGCCGGCGCCTCCTCGGAGACGATAACCGCTGCAGGCGTGTCCGCGTCCCCGCCCTCCATGTACGGGACTCCAAGAAAGTTCATGTAGTTCTCGTACGCCATCAGCTCCTCGGAGAGCTCCTTCACCTCGCCGGAGCATGCCGCCGACTCGCGCTCCTCCTCCTCCTTCTTAGGCGAGAGGAACACGGCTGGCGGAGCAGCAGCCGCCGCTACCGTGCACGAAGCGGCGCTGAAGACCTCGTTGGGGAAGTTGACCTTGGCCTTGGCGCCCCTGATGCGGCGCGCTGCGTGGTCGTATGCGCGCGCGGCGGCGTCGGCGGTGGGATAGGTGCCTAGCCAGACGCGGACGCCCTTGACAGGGTCCCGAATCTCCGCCGCCCACTTCCCCCATGGCCGCTGCCGGATGCCCCGGTACTGGTTCTTCCGCTCACGCTTAGTCACGCGGCGCGCTGCATGCGAAGCACCCTGATCAGTTCATGCTCGCAGACGAGGAAGCACGAACGATATGCTTTGGCAAAGGAAATGTTGCGCGTATTTACCTTTGTCGGGGCCAGCGTCGTGGGCGGCATAATCATCGTTAGCGTCGGGCCAGAAGTCGGCGGCGGACGCCTGGCGGCGAGCCGGGATATAGTCGTAGATGATAGCACCGCCGCACATGGATATCCCAGGTGAATTTGGTAGCGGAAAAAGTCTCAATTGATCGAAATCGGAGTGGAAAGTCTGGAAGGACGTTGGATTTGGGTTGAGCGGTATGACTGTATGAGGCAATCAACGGTGCGTTTATATACAGGCCGGAATTGTGTGGACCGGCGACCTAGGCTATGGAACTAGGCAGAGTAGGAACGACAGCCACATGCGTCGACCATCACCAGCTACGTCATCTGTAAAGAGGCACGTTGTTTAATAGCCGCGGTTTGCGCCCGCTGTTTTGTTGCCGCGGTTTAGTAAGCCATTTTCTGGCCCATTAGAGCTCTACTAGGAGACCCCTGACAACGTATCCAGTGCACAGGTCTAAATTATGCACCGGCTGGATGGGCAAACAACATGCCAGATCTGTGTTGTAGTATCTATTTGCACAAACAACCTTCTATTTAACATCAATCAACCCGCAGTCTGATCTAGTAGTTTTTTGTGTGCTATCATTTTCCGAAACATCCCTGTATTTTGATGATATCAATCCGCAGTTCTCACCAAGTTTTGGATAGTATTCAAATCGAAATAAGAGCGCGGGTTGATTTTAAGGAGAGCAATGTTCATGTTATAAATATGTCATCAACCAACTAATCTTGAGCGTCTCTTCTTCATCTGACGGTCAAGAAGACGTAGGTGCAGCCGGTGCACACATTTAGCTGGTGCACTAGATATGTTTTCGGAGACACCTCATATGTGTGACCTGCAAATCGTGAATGCAGGTCAGTGAAGGGCATGCTTGCAATTTAAAGACTGTGGCCGCAGATTAGATACAACAAATGGAAACTACAAATAAAAAAAACAAATTTGCGTGAGAAATATCACACTCAAAGCACAACATTGATCATGATCATCAGTGCATACACAATAGTTCTACTACTACCTCCGATCAAAAATAAGTGTCGATGACTTAGTACAAACTTTACTAAGTTAGTACAAAATTTGTTACTTATTTTGAATCGGGGAGTAGATAATTCTGAAGGAAATATGCCCTAGAAGAAAATAATAAATGGTTTATTTGCATATTTCATTTAATTCATAATAAGTTTAATACTATGCTATAACTATGTGAATTGGAAACATTGATATAGGTGTGGTATTAAATAAAATGGAGTCCCTATTAATCCTATAATTGCTAGTTCATTGTGCAACTGATGATCGATGTTTCTCGATCGTGGAGCATTTATGCCAATTGACAATGAGATCATGTCATTGAGACAATGCCATGGTGGGCATACCCAAACATTAGTATCGCAACATGGTCGTGCTATGATGTTCACGTTGCGATAATAAGAAACAGTTTTAACCTAATCCTTATACCGTGAGGTCATATTTAATCACTACTTCCGGCAGAAGCTTTAATTGCATCAACCGTCTCTTCCTTAAAAGGGTGACTGAAAAGGTGTCGTCGAGTTTTTCTAATGGAGTAAGTTGAAGTGTATGCACCAATAGCGAGATTTTTTCATCCGCATGACGTTCTGTCTATATTAATATTTGTTTATTCTATACTTGTATAATAAGGATCTTATTTTGGTACACTGTATAAGAAAAAGATAGATGGGCCCTTGCTATGCATTTTTTTCTTACTTCACCTCCATGATCCCTACATTGAAAGGGAATAAACACCATGGATATAAGAAAATAAGGTGGAGCGCGTGGGTTCACGACCCTCCTTTGCCTTCTCCCAAGGCACCCGCAATTGAAAGTAAGTGGTGATGACACTAAGCAAGTGTGTCAAGTTGGGACTCCAAGTGCAGAGTGTTGTAGCAAGAGTAAATTTTCCCCATGAGGGAAACTCGGGGTTAATATCAAACTCTCGAGGAACAGTCAAAAAAGCTCCACCCATTCTTCTTCCAGCAACCTACAAAACAATTCCTCATTCTTGTGTCCCCAACTCCACCGAGTCATTGTCAAGCACAAGGTGTGAATGTAAGTAAAAGTAAATATAATATGCAAGACAGTAAATTAAATAACAATGCAATAAAGTAAATATGCTATGGTAATGATATTTTTGGGTTTTGGTTGTGCATGCAAAGAAGTAAATATGTTTTTGTATTTTAGGAATAATTTAATGTTGAAAATAAAAGTGCATGCAAAAGTGTTGGAAAGGTGTTTCTTATGATTTAAATTGGACCGGGGTTCATGGGTTCACTTGCCTACTCTCTTTTGTTGAATTGTGGTGGCATTAAGTGCAATGCGGATGATCAAAATATTGACATGATTTTTATTATGTTACTTGATAATATTCATATGGGCACCACGTCCTAATTTAAAGATGATGCAACACATCTTACTTATACTCCATTAGAAGGAATAAATTTCAAGCATCTAGTATTAAGAATTAACAGAGTATAGCCTTAGGTACTTTGACATGATGTTGAACAACAAATATGCTACCACTTGTACATATTACGATAGAAACCATGTTTATGAATGTCTCTCGGGATTCTCAGTTGTCACTAAGAAAATATAACACATGCATTCTTTTTATCCCTAGCAAAAATAACCGTGGAAGAAGGTAAACAACCCTAGCTGATCAATGAATACTGTCATCTATTCAATCACTACTACCTAGTTATCTCACCAGTACACACCATACTCCTCACGCCCTCGCATACATGTTGGATCAGAACAAGTAATAAAGAATGGAGTGATAATATGCATCTACTCATACATCAAGAACATAATAACATATCATATCTCATCAATCATCCAATAATATAAAGATGCACAACATAGGAATTACATACTATACATCATAATCATGTTGGGCTGCTCATATGATGTCTAAACAATGAAGTACATGGGAGAAATAGGACAAGCTACTGCAACAAATCTGTAGTCCAAAGGTGGACTACTCCTTCATGGCGGTGATGATGGTGTTGACGTTGTTGAGGGTGGAGAAGCATCCGTGGGCGACTCCGGCAGCGTTTCCTCCTCCAATCTTCACCGGAACAACCTCTGTTTCTGTATTTCGTGTTTCTCCACCGCCTTTTGATTGCGATCATCGAGGGGGTATTCATATAGGCATTTTTAGGTTAGGCTGAGCATCTGGAAACAAAGATGGACGGCATCGGAGGTCTGAGGCTCAAACGGTGGCGCAACCAGGTTGGGGGCCCATGCCACCTGTGCTCAAATGGGCCTCGCGGCCTCCCTCGTTGACTTCTTGTGCTCTAGGTGATTCTCGTGGTAAAATATTAACGCCCGAAAAATCGGAGGTCAATTTGAGTCCAGGAAGGTCCCTGAAACACAAAAATACGCAAAACAGGGTTTTCCTGTTCTGTAGAGTTATAACCAAAATAAGGGGGATCAATGGAAAATCCCCATAAAACACTATAAAACATGATTATAACAACTAATAACATTATAATATGAAGGAATATGCATGAATAAACTACAAATATCATCATGTATTTTGCATGCATCAACATCCCCAAGCTTAACCTATGCTCATCCTCGAGTATGAAGGTGATAAAATAAAACAAGAGCTTTAGAGTTTATTGCTTCAATAAAAATAACTAGTAATGCATATGATAGATTATTCAATCTTTAATGTACAACAAAAAGCAAATGAGATATAAAGTGGTACTTCTAATTTAACGCAATGATGTCCAACAATCAATATCAAAGTGCAAAAACAAATGAAAGTACTATGGACATTAAACATGCAAGTGCTTGTGCTTTGGGATTCTTTTCTTTCTTGAATAAACAACCACAGAAAGTAAGTAGAGAGTATATGTGCCAAGCTTCAAAGCTAAAGATAAAAACTCATTTTGAGGATTGTGCAACCCAAGTCAACGGTAGTGAAGAGCAAATATGATTTACATGATCAACACTTTACTATTTGTAAGTCTCATACCCCGTGATTAATAGTACCTCCACCTCATGCTACTAAACTCTAGAATTACCATAGAATCTCATCATGTGCATATAGTTTTAACCAAGTGCTCGCAAAGGGTACCTCCATGCCACCTGTACACAGTGCCTTCTAAATTTTCATCTTTTTGCAAAGGCAATACATACCGGGACGACAGGACAACAGACAAATGAACTCCTCTTAAAGTACTCATGTATGAAGTAAATTAAACTTGTTCAAGCTAATGAGGAAGTCCATGCTGAAACTTCTACCATGATTAGGCATGGTTTCGTTAGCGGCCCAATGCTCTTCTCTAACAAATATGCACACTTAAATCTTTAACATGATAACCTCCACTCATTTCACACCGGGAAAATATGCATAACCAAACATTTATGACAACAAAATAATTAATTTTGAAAGTCTTGTTTCATGACAGCATGGTTTGACTTAACTCTAAGTAATAAAATGACAAACATGCAACTTACATAAATGGACTCCACCGTAGGCTGCTACTTTTCCCATGAGCTTCGAATTGCACAATAAAAAGGATATTTTGAATATAAATACATGGCACATACACTATACTTGGAATAGCATTTTGCTATGTAGGTAGGTATGGTGGAGATTTTGCGGAGAACTATAGCTCAACATTTTCAGATATATAAGTCTTTGCTTGCTTTTCTTTCTCTTTTCTTTCCTTGGCCATTGGAATGGTATAAAGTCACAAGCACGCATAATGTCCATAATGCTACACATTTATAAATGAACTAAGTAACTGAAAGTTAACCGTCAATACGCAAAGAAGAAATATCACTCAATACGGCACTAGCAAATTACAATTTCAATCAAAGCATATGAAGCATAGAACATAAGCATTACTTTCATTGCTATCTCCCTTTCCTTCCCAACTTTTTCTCTCAAATCCTACAGTAGATTTCTCATTATTATAAAGTTTACCTACAGGTGGGGGTATATTTATTCAACAAAACAGATACAAACGAAAAATTAAAAACTAGATGCAGACGCTCCAAGTTTATGCAACGGTAAAGTAATGCTCAAAAAATAATACAAGAATAGGATGCAAACCGAGGAGTTGATAGGTCCAGAGGGTGCCATAGGGCATCCACAATCTTATGGTGTTATCCATTACTTATATGACTCCTTGCTCGATCAATATTCCGTTCCTGTGAAAAAACTTCACCACAAAACTATTTCCCACCTCTTTTCTAGAGTGGCTGATATTAGAGAGCGCAAAGATAATTTAAGTGCTGCAAAGAAAACCCTAAATAAAATTTGGTCCAAGGTTTCCAGAGATTCTATTAAGTTGCCAACATTCACTAAATATCAAAACACTCAAAGAGAATCATCTTGAGACTCAAACAAATGCTCAATACAACAAAAGACAGAATCTGCCAATAAAAACAGCAGCAACTTAACAAATTTTCCCACCCCACTTAAACAGGTCACGCAATTTTATAATTTTATATTCCGCTAGAGGATTAAAAGTTTCAAATCATACTAAAATAACAGGTCCATAGGAATTACATAAAAAATATGAAAAATCGTGCATCAAAAAGTGCAGCGCAGATTTCAGTAACTCCAATAAATTTTGCAATCTTTCAAAATCCATGATGGGTAAAACTTGACACTTTATTTTTGCTACAGTATACACACTAAAACAAACTTTATTGCTACAGCAAGGACACAAAAATAAGACTAAAATAAAATTACTCTCATCCAAGAGCAATGAAAACAAAACCGAAAAAAGTAAATACTACCGGGTTGCCTCCCGTAAAGCGCTTTCTTTATAGCCATGTAGCTAGCCTTTTTATCTTATTGCTTAAAGAAGGGCAAGTTTCATGAGGGCACTTGTATCTCTGAACATTCACCTTCGTCCTTTGAAAATGCTCCATACACTTCTTATGTGGGAATTGGAACTTCACATTCCCTTCCTTTGAGTCAATAACTGCACATGTAGTTCTCAACAAAGGTTTACCAAGGATTATAGGACTTGAGGTATTGCTACTCATGTCCATAACTATAAAGTCTACAGGTACAAAAGTCATATGGAGTTCAATCATAACATCATTAATTCTATCTAAAGCATGCTTGGTAGAATCATCGGTAAGTAGTAGATCAATATCACACATTTCTAGTTTTTTATCAAGATCAAGTAAATCATATAATTCTTTTGAAAGGATGTTTACACTTGATCCCAAGTCTAAGATAGAATTGTGTGACTATTTTCCTACATAAATAAATATTTTTGGGATCCATACATCCCCAATCTTAGGTGTTATCATAGCCTCATTGTTATAGCGTTGTATCTTTTCCTTAGTGACATGGTTGGCTATGTAAGATCCAAATCTGGTTTGGTGAACATTGAAAGAAGGATCATTAGCAAAGTTTTGCAATATATTTATAAGTTCACTCAAACTACACTTATCAAGATTAAGTAGAGGCTCATTAACATTATTGGAGAACATTTTTATTTTCTCTACTTCTTTCTCTTCCACATTGAGTT
Source organism: Dactylis glomerata (assembly GCA_007115705.1). NCBI lineage: Eukaryota > Viridiplantae > Streptophyta > Magnoliopsida > Poales > Poaceae > Dactylis > Dactylis glomerata. The sequence goes on along the minus strand of QXEO01001928.1, from coordinate 849,064 downwards.
TATAAAGTTCATAGCGATCATCAAAAGGTTCTTCGGTAGCCCCTGATTTTTCTAGGCTACTCCTTATTTTACGTTCTAAGAGAAAGCTATCAAGTAATTTGTGAGCATCAAATGTATTAAGTTCTAAGAAGTTTTCCCACTTTGTTTGCTCAAATGAGACTTAGAGCTCATAATTAATCCAGAGTAAAAAGCATGTATTATCATCCAATCTCTAAGCCCATGATTTAATTTATAAGTGATCCCTCTAAATCATTCCCAAGCATGAGTAAGTTTCCCATCATCTCTTTGTTTAAAAGCAAATATAATTTCTCTATTGAAACTTATGGTTGGAGGTAAACAAAATCTCTCTTTAAAAGCAACTTTTATATTGTACCATGAATGAAAAGTCCCAAGCGGCCAGTTTAAAAACCAATCCAGTGATCTAGCACAAAGTGAGTAAGGAAACATCTTAACTTTAATTCTCTCGTTGTTAAAATTATCAATTTTGATAGACTCACATCTTTTCTCAAATTTCTTTAAGTGAGTTATAGGACTATCATAAGGATTTACTTTATACCTGCCTTCATAAATTGTTTTGACAATAGCAGGATCGATCTCAAAGAGCTTAGGCATTTCAAACATTGGAGGAATTTTCTTAACATTGAATGGCTAGTGCGATTTCTCATCCATAGCAGCAACTACAAAAATGACAAAAACAATAAAGAGAGAATTGCATTGCAAATCTAAAAGAGCGAGAAGACTCACAATGGTGTTACCTCCCTAAGCTTAGGTGATTGTCCGGCGCGTGAAGAAGATCGTGCGTCGGAGAATTTCCTCCACTTGATGAAGCTAGCAGTTGTGAATGATTTCCTTTGTTCCTCAGCAACGGCGCCAGAAAATAGTCTTGATGAAACTAAGCAAGTGTTCCAAGTTGGGACTCCAAGTGCAGAGTGTTGTAGCATGAGTAAATTTTCCCCACGAGGAAAACTCGAGGTTAATATCGAACTCTCGAGAAAAGTCGAAAAAGCTTCGCTCTTTCTTCTTCCAGCAACCTGCAAAATAATTCCTCGTTCTTGTGTCCCCGACTCCACCGAGTGGTTGTCCAGGACAAGGTGTGAATGTAAGTAAAAGTAAATATGATATGCAAGAAGGTAAATTAAATAACAATGCAATAATGTAAATATGCTATGGTAATGCAAAGAAGTAAATATGTTTTTGTATTTTCAGAAAAATTTAGTGTTCAAAATAAAAGTGCATGCAAAAGTGTTGGAAAGGTGTTTCTTATGATGTAAGTTGGACCGGGGTTCATGGGTTACTTTCCTACTCTCTCGTTGAATTGTGGTGGCATTAAGCGTAATGCGGATGACCGAAACATTGACATGATTTTTATTATGTTACTTGATAATATTCATATGGGCATCACGTCATAATTTAAAGATGATGCAACACATCTTACTTATACTCCACTAGAAGGAATAAACTTCAAGCATCTAGTATGAAGAATTAACAGAGTATAGACTTATGTACTTTGACATGATGTTGAACAAAAAATATGCTACCACTTGGACATATTACGATAGAAACTGTGTCTATGAATGTCTCTCGGGATTCTCAGCTGTCACTAAAAAAATATAACACATGCATTCTTTTAACCCTAGCAAAAATAACCATGGAAGAAGGTACACGGCCATAGCAGATCAATGAATACTATCATCTGTTCAATCACTACTACGTAGTTATCTCACCAATACACACCATACTCCGCATGCCCTTGCATACATGTTGGATCATAACAAGTAATAAAGAACGGAGTGATAATATGCATCCAATCATACATCAAGAACATAATAAAATATCAGACATCTCATCAATCATCTAATAATATAAAGATCCACCACATAGGAATTACATACTATGCATCATAATCATTTTGGACAGCTCATATGATGCCTAAACAATGAAGTACATGGGAGAAATAGGACAAGATACTGCCACAAACCCGTAGTCCAGAGGTGGAATACTCCCTCTTGATGGCAGCGATGATGGTGTTGACGTCGAAGAGGATGGAGAAGCATCCCGGGGTGACTCTGGCAGCGTTCCCCCTCCAATGTATGCTAGAACAACCTCTGTTTCTGTGTTTCATGATTCTCCGCCGCCTCCTGATCACTATTGTCGAGGGGGTCTTTATATAGGTGTTTTTAGGTCAGGCTGAATATCTGGAGACTAAGATGGACGACATCGGAGGCCCAAGGCTCAAATGAGCATGGGTGGCGCGGCCTGGCTGGGGGCATGCACCACCTGTGCTCAAATGGGCCTCGTGGCCTTCCTCGTTGACTTCTTGTGCTCTAGGTGCTTCTCGTGGTAAAATATTAACGCTTGAAAAATCCCAGGTCAACTTGAGTCTGGGAAGGTCCATGAAACACAAAAATATGCAAAACAGGGTTTTTCTTATTCTGCAGAGTTATAACCAAAATAAGGGGGATCGATGGAAAATCCCCATAAACATTATAAAATATGATTATAACAACTAATAAAATTATAATATGAAGGAATATGCATCAATAAACTACAAACATCATGCATGTATTTTGCATGCATCAAGTGGCTAATTATTGCAGTTTGCACATCTCAGTCTTTTCTCTTTGAGTTGCAATTCTCACATTGAAGAAAATGTTGTACAATTATTGATTACATTTTGAGAAGGTTCTGCTACTGCGGGGTGGCCGGTCGCTGCTATAGTGAGTGGAATCTACACTTGGGAGAAGCAGTAACACAAAGCGGATGTTTCGACCTGCAGATTATGTGGACGGATGGTGACTCTAGGATAAAAGGAGAAATCTTTGGTCATCACTGTTCCCTACCGCAGTGTTCTCGCTCAAGCGTGGTACAAGATGGTGGTCATGCAAGGACAATAACAACAAATCTAAAAAAACAAATCCTTTAGTCCCAAACAAGTTGGGGTAGGTTAGAGGTGAAACCCAAAAAATCTCGCAACCAACTCATGATTCTGGCACATGGATAGCATGGTTCCGTGCAACCCTGTCCATAGCTAGTTCTTTGGTGATAGTCGAGTCCTTTAGGTCTCTCTTTACGGACTCCTCCCATGTCAAGTTTGGTCTACCTAGACCTCTCTTGACATTATCAGCATGCTTTAGTTGTCCGCTATATACTGGGACATCTGGAGGCCCGTGCTAGATATGCCCAAACCATCTTAAGCGATGTTATACAAGCTTATCTGCAATTGGTGCTACCCCAACTCTGTCTCGAATATCATTATTTTGGACTTAGTCCCTCCTTGTGTGGCCACACATCCATCTCCACATGCGCATCTCCGCCACACCTATCTGTTGAACATGTCGCCTTTTAGCTGGCCAACACTTAGCGCCATACAACATCGCGGGTCAAATAGTCATCCTATAGAACTTACCTTTTAGCTTTTGTGGCACTCTCTTATCACAAAGAATGCCATAATCTTGGCGCCACTTCATCCATCCGAATTGGATTCGATGGTTCACATCTTCATCGATGTCCCCATCCTATTGCAGCATTGACCCCAAATATCGAGAGGTGTCCTTCTATGGCACTACCTGCCTGTCGTGGGAATAGTCATGGCAGGTGCTACCGGGGGTAGTAAAGGAGAAGGATGGGGCAAGGAGATTGCAGCCATCTGCGGATCGAGATTGCAAGACACAGGGTTTTACCCAGGTTCGCCCCCCGTAGGTAAAGACCTACGCCCTGCTTGTCTAGATTGATATTGGTGGTGTTACAAGGGTTGCGAGTCTAAGCGTTGAGCGTAAGACTGCTTCTAAGGGGTGTACAATGGAGCAGATCCCTTCTACGTCTCTCTAGCCTGGCTTATATAGCAGTCGCCAGGCTAGAGTTTATAGGTATTTTGGTCGAGTTTGTTAGAGACTCGATCTTTGACCTAATCGACTGGGCCTAGCTATGCTTTTGGGCTTCGTTTTCCACTCGCCAGGCCTCATATGATGGGCCATCCAGTCGCCGTGCCCCCCAAGTAAGTCTCTATGTACGAAGTATCCTCTTCATGGGCCATCCCTGGGTGGCGTATCCCCGACAGTAGTCCTCTAGTGCGTCAAGGATTCAATAGGATCTTTAGGCGTGGCAGTCGGAGTAGGTGAGTGCTAGCTGGTAGCTCCAGTTGAATCGGTGGCAAACTTTGAAATAGAGAAACATTGCACTAAAAAGCACGTTAGTGGTATAGAATTTCTGCACAAACCACTCGCTGGAGCAGAGCTGGCAACTTGGGCGCAGTCGCATAATTAGAGATAGACCGTATATTCTGGTCAAACTAGCCGTTTGGATGGTCCAAATGGTAACTTCTGGGCGCTTTACTGCGCGCCTAACGGTAAATCCACCTGTTGTTGCAGCGGACCCCATCTATAAAGGGAGTGAGGTGGAGCGTGTTGATTACTCCACCGCATTTCCTAGTTCACCTTCCTCCTCTGTACTCCATTCCTCTCAGCGTGCAGAGCAAATCAATCATCCTTAGGCCTTCAGATCCAATGGCAACCAAGTCATGGGAGAGAAGAAAGGTAACGGAGGGCGTACTAGCCCCCTTTGTGGCGACGGGGAGCATCTCTGCGGGGAACTACTGAATCCCCAAAGCGACGGAGACGACACCGGATCCAGAGGCCGGTGAGTATGTAACCTTCATTTCCCACCTCGAGGGTGGATTTGGGATCCCTTCTTCTCTCTTCTTCTGGCGCTTCTGCGCCTTCTATCGGATCAAGCCCTCAGATTTGGAGCCGCATAGCATCCAGTAGATCGATGTCTTTGTGGCCTTCTACGAGAGCTACTTGGGGTGTGAACCCTACTTCCCGCTATGGTTGACCTTGTTCCCTAGGCGCCATAGTGGAAAGGGCGAGTCTATGCCGGTATCCGGTGGCATCGTCTTCCAGCTGCAATGAGCCAACAACTTCTTTGCCTTGGGATTACCCAAGAAGGCTACTGCCAACTGGCAGAAGTACTGGTTCTACGTTAATGAGATTACTCCAGAGGGTGAAGTGGAGATGCCGGAGTACTCCATGGAGCTGAGCGTTCCTCGGTTCCTCAAAGTGAAGGCCTTGCCCGAGGGGTAGTATGCCCTAGTGGGGCAGATGCTGGAGAAGATCCTCCAGCTCGATGGAGAAGGGTTGAACCTAGTCAACCTTTACAACTATTGGTTGCACCGGCGACTGGTTCCACTGTAGCAGTGCGCTCACCCGATATGGAGGTATACCAGAGCGAGCGACCCCACACGGTCGACGAATATCGAGTGGGATGAAGTGGAGTACACAACGGCGTTGAGGAAGATCTCAGCGGTTCCATTCAATAGCCTTGACGAGGGCGTACTGCCATACACACCCAGAGTAAATCTAGCACCCACTGTAAGTCGAGTACTTCATATGTTCTTCCTTTGCTTTAGGCTTGATACTGACAGATTTTTCTCTTTGCCATAGACCTTCAATATCCTCCAGGGGACTTTGCCCCCACTTGAGAATGAACTTCCTAAAGAGTATCAGGAAGAGAGTGAGGCGGCAATCGGAGAGCCGACCGATAGCAACGACAGAGAGGAGGAGACCCAGAGTGGCGATGATGGTGGAGGAGTGGACACCATCCTCTATGGGAAAACTCGCGGCAAAAGAGGTAGGCCCCAGAAGAGGCGGGCTAGGCCGTAAGTTCTGACGATGGCGAGGCTAAGGTCGATGTCGACCATCCCCCTCAGAAGGCTCAGATCCCCTCCTAGGAGAAAGTGAAACAGGAGATGGCGGTGAAGACGCGGCGGCCGCTGTTGTTGGCGGGCACCGCATTACTGGTTCGGAACATGGGACCGGAGATGACGAAGCCAGCAACTTTGGCTACAGGGCTCAGGATGGTGCCCATATCTAAGTAGGTTTCTAGACTTTGACAGTTTTCATTCGGAGGTACCAATTGCATGCTGAATCCTTTGGTTTGTTGCTGAGTAGTGTCATGCCGAGGGCACAGAAAGGGGCTGGCAGCAGCCAGCGGACCGTCGTTCAGAAGCGTTCTACATCACGGACGGCTACTTTGGCAGAAGCAAAGGACGGTACGGCGGATCGGCCAGTCAACCTAGTTGGGACAACTGATCTACTGATGTCTACACACGCTTCTGTTCTTGTAGACAGTGTTGGGCCTCCAAGTGTAGAGGTTTGTAGAGCAGCAGCAAGTTTCCCTTAAGTGGATCACCCAAGGTTTATCGAACTCAGGGAGGAAGAGGTCAAAGCTATCCCTCTCAAGCAACCCTGCAATTATGATACAGAAAGTCTCTTGTGTCCCCAACACACCCAATACACTTGTCAGATGTATAGGTGCACTAGTTCGGCAAAGAGATAGTGAAATACAAGTGGTATGGATGATTACAAGTAGTAAATACAATCTGGAATAAAAATGGCAGCAAGCAAACAAGTAACAAAACAACAAGTAAACGGTGTACAAAGCTTGCAAACAAGGCCTAGGGATCATACTTTCACTAGTGGACACACTCCCAACAAATATAACATAATTAAACCAATAAATAACTTCTCTTCACTATGGTACTCTGAATTACTCTCCTATTGAATAACACTAATCATTGCGTAGGGCTACGAAGCACTCCTCAAAGTTCATCAAGTACTTGACAAACACCACTCATAGAGATATCCAAATCAAATCACAACTCAAGATAAATATTATTGCAACTTAGACCAAGTACTAACACGGTGCACACACTGTCAACATTACACCATGAAAGGAGGAATAGATCACTTCAATACTATCATAGTGATAATTATTCTCATAATCCATAAAAGATCACAATCGTAGCCTAGACCAAGTACCACCATGATGCACGCACTGTCACCGTTACACCATGGCAGGAGGAATAGATTACTTTAATAACACACTAGAGTACACATAATGAAGAAGAGTAACATCTACTTATTCAACATGATACAAAGCTCACGATCACATAAAGATCACATCATGGGAGAGAGAGGTGAACCACATAGCTACCGGTAGAGCCCTCAGCCCTGGGGATGAACTACTCCCTTCTCATCATAGGAGACAGCAAGGTTGATGGAGATGGTGGTGAGGTCGATGGAGACGGCGGAGACAGCAATGGAGACCGATGGAGACCGATGGAGATGGCTCTGGGGGCACTTCCCCGTCCCGGCAGGGTGCCGGAACAGAGACTTCTGTCCCCTAAAATTCGTCGACGACGGTGGCGGAGCTGCGGAACTGCTTCTGGAAAATTGCTGACTCTCCTAGGGTTTTCCATCCCGATGCTTTATATAGGCGAAGGGGCGTCATCAGGAGTGGCCCCAGGCCTCCTCACACCTAGGCGGCGCGGCCAGGGCCTGGGCCGCGCCGGCCTAGTGTGAGGCTGGCCTATGGCCCCTCTACATCGCCTCTTCGGATCTCTGGAAGCTTCCGGGCAAAATAAGACTTCAGGAACTTGTTTCGTCCAATTCCTGGAATATTTCCCATGTATCACTTCTGAAACACAAAAACAGCAGAAAACAGGGAACTGGCACTGTGGCAACTTGTTAATAGGTTAGTTCCGGAAAATGCATAAAAGTGCCATGAAGTGTAACGAAACACAAGGCAAATGGTGTAAAAACAAGCATGGAGCATCAAAAATTATAGATACGTTTGAGACATGTCATCTGCCTATTAAGAAGCCGAGGACCGAGTCACACGCTGGAGAGGCGAGTGACTTAGCGGCAAATGTTGAGAAAGCCATTGATGACGCTGCGAACAACAAGGCTGCTGCCAAGGAGACAAGCGACCCTGCGGTTGAAGCTGGGAAGGAAGCCGTGGTGGGTGACGCTCCAGTGAAGGTGGTCGCTTAGGAGACTGAGACTGCACCAACCCAGTCCCAAGCGGCTGAAGTCATTGATGGTGATGGCAAGGTGGCTAGCCCTGCGACCAGTGCATCATTCCCTATGGCGTCCATTAGGTTGATTACATTGCTCCGCCAGCTGGAAACGATGATCCATATGTCCATCCTCTAGTCCCCGAGGCTCGAGTTGGTATGCAATGGCGAGTCGAGACTCCCCTTTTTGCTAGAGTATCTTCTAGATTTTAGGCGGAGTGTAACCTTGTCCTTTGTATTCTTGCAGCGGGAGACTCAGAACTAGGTGGATGGGATGGCGAGGATGCGAAGTGAGATTTATAGTCGCTTGCAGCAGATCAAGGAGCTAAAGGCTACCACAGGTAACTTGTTGTGGTCTTGATTTTCTTGACGATTGCTGAAGCACATGGTATTTGAGGTGCTGTTTTTGGTATTTTGCAGAGGCCAACACATCTGCTGTTGCCGCGGTGCGCGTGGGATACATCCCTGCGGCCGAGGCAGAGGAGAAGACTGCAGATTTGCAGCGGTGAATGAATAGGCTCAGGAGAAGTCGGCAGCTACTAGCAAATGGTAGCAGGGAGCCAAGGATGCGGAGTCCAAGCTTGCCGCAGAATAGGCTACTATTTCTGCGTAGCAGAAGGAGTATGCTGCTCTTGTGTCTTCCATGCAGGGGTCCTGCCGGAAAGCCTTTGGTGAGTTGCTGAATTTTTTGATATGTCTGTTTATTGCCTTGGACGAGTGCTCATAACTTGCAATTTGCAAGAATCCTTGGAGCTGAAGTGGAGATGAATGAAGTTTCCGCCCTTGACTGCCTGGGGGCTTTGCAGAGTTGCTAGATTCCCTATCGGTGGAGCTGCGAGCCATTCTCCAGTATCTCAGCCCGACAGAGCAGATTCCGCCGACTTACGAAGTTGTCAGCAAGTATCTGCCCAGGCTTCCGATGGTCGTCGACTGAATGAAGTGGTCTGCCTTTCGGCATGGCACAACGACGGCATTCGCCATGGCATTGTCACACTACCCGGAGGGGTTCGAGGTGGACCTTGTGTATGAATGATACTGCAGCAGTTCTGGGGAGATCTCTATTTAGAGAGCATAGGAGCTGATTGCCATGGCAACGCCGTATGCTAAAGGCGTCCTAGCGACGGGTGACTTACTGCCTCATTTGGCCAATCAAATTGCCCCTGAGAAGCCGGCACTAGAGCCTCACGACTTTCCGGTGGCGTACCCTTTCCGGGCGGCACTTCATGGAGCAATCATCACTTATGTGGTGAATCAATGGCAGGTGGTCGAGGAGCCATTGACGACTGTCGAAGTGAGTTCCTCTGCGTGGGAGAAAGCAGTCATCAGCGGAGGTGAAGCAGGACAAACGGAGACAGCGGCGGAGGATGTTGATGCGGGCACTGCCCGGGTGACGAAGTAGATTTTTCATTATCCTCTGTAACTTGCTATAATTTTGAACTGCAGTCGTGTTGGTTGCCTAAAAGACATGTTCATGCTTTGCTTTACTGTATCTTGTGAGGCTAGCTACGGTGCAATTCCGTGAGGGCTTCTACTTGGCATTTTTTGCAAATGCTTGGGGCTCTGGTTGCAAGTCCCAGAGCATGCTACTTTGCATTGTAGATCGCTCCATCAGGGATAGCAGTGACTACTTGTGTGCTGTTTGAGCCAGTGTGTCGCTAACCGCGTCCCGTAAGGCCGGTCGTAATGCGAATCCAGGGAGGGCTCCTACTTGGTTGTCTTTCGCATGCGCACCGGGGTCGGAGTCGCGAGTCCCCGAGCGTGTTACTTAGCCGTTTGGGTCGCCAGTCTGAGATAGGGGTGGACAGATGTTTGCTGTATGTATAGCGAGTCACTTGCCTTGACCCGTAAGGCCAGTCGCACTGCGACTCCAAAGGGGGCTCCCGTCTTTGCTTTTTTCCTGGACGATCTGAGTCTCGGGCTGCGAGTTACTCATCCGCAGTACTTGGTCGTGCGAGTTGCTCTGCCTGAGGATGGCAAGGACGTGGTGCGTTGGCATGAACAACTGTCTCAGCTTGTAAAGCTGGTCGAACAAGGCGACTCCGATGGGGCGCTTGGGTTGGCGTATGAGTAGCCGTGCAAGTCGATTGTCCAAGGGTTGACTGTGGAGTGGGTTGCCAGAGGTGTTGCCTGCGGCCGTCGTGCGACAACCCGCATAATATCTGGTTGCACTTTGTGCGCCTGCCCTGTAGAGGGTTTTTTTTGCACTGGTAATGGTTTCTCCTTTGCAATGCTATCGACTGGTAGTCCCCAGTCATCGTGATGGAGTGAGTCGCAATTTGCCAGTCGCACGCGGGAGAGTAGTCCCTAGCATTTCCGACAGGTGGGTCTTCATGCTTCTAAGGAGTTTCAGTCACAAGCTGCAATTTGTGGAGAGGGCGGTAGTCCCCAGTCCTTCTGAATTTTCCTGTCAGTTAGCTTTTGTCTTCTGCCTCCTAGAATCTATTCCTGATTAGACTGGACGGCTGGTCGCCTTGGGACTCCGCGCATGGCATTAAATTCCTAGATTTACTATTTTGCTCGTGAGAAGTGGATACATCGTGGGGTCGGAAGGGCATTCTTGTCCTTTCATCTTTTCTGGAGCCAGTAAAGAGTGCCGCCGGGGTTGAGGGTTTTATTCCACCGCTGCCGTATCTTCTTCTTCTCTAGGTCTCAGATCTCCACAATATCTTCCTTTGGAGGAGCTGCTCCTGGAGGAGTGTGGTGACCCAGCATACCACTGCATGTTGTAGTATGCAAGTCGTTGACATAACACTCGTGAAGTACCATTTCAGAAATATTACATCCCTCAGAGTGGTACAACAAAAACATAGCGGTCTCTTATTCAAGCACTAAATATTACAAGCCACAATCTTACAAAGGATTCCAGTTCCTCCTCGGTCCAAAGGGGAACACTAGTAGGTTCTACTCTAGCATTAGAAAGCTTGACTAAAACAGAAAGTAGTAGACTAAATATGATACCCTACTCAAGTCACTTTATTCTATAGGGTTCGGTGTGACTTAAGTTACTACACTAAGCGACTAGTTGTCGGTCTCCTCCTCGGTTCCTTCACAGATACCATAGGCGATGGTGTAGTCCACGCCTTCGACTCCATCGGTAAGGTCCGGCTCCTCGTAGTAAACTTCTCCGATGTCTTCAGAGGCTTCTTCAGTCTCCTCGGTCTGTCCCTCCGAGTCTAAGCAAGGGATAAGAGGGAGTGGGGTGAGTAACGAGCGTTACCCAGCAAATTCATTTAACAGTATAGAGGTGTTTGATGCACTAGCTACGACCGTAGACTCGAAAGTCTTAGGTCAAATGCAGTTTTCATAATCATTTCTTCAAAGATTGTGTTTATTCAAAAGAACTATGTCCGCCAGCCTTCACAGGTTGATTAGAGCTTCGATGGGCTCCTTTCCTGCCGCGTTCGTAGCTCCTTCCTGGAATAGGGAGTATCTCGATACTTTCTTACACTCTATAGAGGTGGTCACTTGTACCCATAAGAGATCAATGCTTTGCTGCACAACCGGGCGTACTTTCCCGTCCATACTTCTTTTGTATGGGGCCCAGTCATGTGATCCAAGCCAAGCACTGTCCTCCTCCGCGACCCCCGCATACCCACCCTTTTGTAGTTCCAACCTCGAAAACAATCCACGCCGGTCGCCTACGCATTGCGGTAGGTCCGACCTCGATTGACACAATCCACGCCGGTCGCCTACCCTTAGGTAGTTTCCGACCTTGATTTAACTTACCCACGCCGGCCTCCTACCCTTTGGTAGTCCCGACCTCGGTAGATATACCCCATGCTGGTCTATTCCGACCTCGGGCTTCCCTCGTTGGTCTCCTACAATCCATCATAGACCACAGTACCATGGAATCATTAAGGGGATTCCACCCTCATGTTGCTCCCAGCAGGAGACCAACAACTATGGTATGCGCATCCATTGATATGCAGAAGGAAGTCGGTACAGCTGACTTCTCTGTCCCATTCCAGATCTTATGGTTGACCGTTATTTACGGCGCTAGAATCACTGACGACATTGGTTATTAATTCCTAGGTGAACTTTCCAGTTGCAGTGGGACCTCCACCAGTACCCATACCATGATCCCACTGCCCACCTCCCTAGGTTGACAACCACCGTGGTTGCTAACCACTAATCAATTTGATTAAGAAAGCGGAACTTCTGCTTTAAAATGCAGTAGTAATACCACAGGTATATTTGCAAGTAATTTGTTAAAGATAAATAATAGATATGAGCAAGAGTGAACTTGCCTGCAAACTGCAAGGTAGTGCAGTTGGATTTGTTGAAGTGACCCAGGACCTCGGGTTCTGGAAAACAGCATCATTGTCCGATAAGGGCAATGGTTAAAAGATTCAAATAATGCATGCCTTAAAGTGTGTGTGTTCCCTTTATACCCCCCAGAAGTGTTTTATTTATTTCCTAGAATTTATATATTCTTTTTATGATTTTAAGAATATATATGTTATCAATATCCTCATTCAAGAATAATATTCAAATATTCTTGAATGAAGTTTAATTTTGATAATGAGTTCTATATCTAATCAGATCTTTCTTAGATATTTCACAATTTTATTATAGAAAAGTCTTTTTAAAATTCCCCTTTTCTTTTACCCTATTAACCCTTATAGGGTGATTTATTAAAAGGTGTATATACCCTAGTTATGAATTTACCAGAGTATATATTATGTTAAATTCATTCAAGAATTCTAAGGATAAATTCTTGAATGGATTTACTTTATTTTAATTCAAGGTTGTTATTGTCCTTTAATTTCTACTTTCTCATTTAAAATATTTCCAAAAGTTTTTCCTTTAAAAGAAAACTCCATAATTCAATTATGAATAACTAGTCATCAACCCGTGCACCTGCACGGCTAGTTATTTGAATACACATTACTAAAACTAATTTAAAATGATTATTTTGTTAACAAATGCATAAGTGACAAATAAAAAGAATTGGTAATAAGAATTGAATGTTTATTTCTTAAACCACCGTAACGTTTGTTACTACCAATCTGTATAAAAATATTTGACCTTCATTTCAAGCACGATAGTTCTTTTTGTTTCCGATGCGTGTGTGAGAAAATATTTGTCTTACTTCAACATGTGCCAAGAACGTATGCAAAAACGCCAAAACTTAAAATACTTGGGACTCTGGAAATATTACCTTATTTTTGTTGTTTTCATATAATTTAGAACTACAAATACTAAATATGTGACAATAATGTTTATCAATTGTTGTTTCGCCATCTTATCCATTCAGGTTCAGGACCCGATATATCTTTCCCCATTCCCTAGTGTACATGCATTATGGTCTCCTGCAATGTAATTTAGTTTTCTATATGAGCAAATATTGATGTAGCACTTACATATGTATACTAAGCTGTAAGCTTGGTCGTCTGTGAGCGATTTGAGACCATTTGCCGTGGATGTTTGACTGCTATTTGGACCCACACTTATATTGGTCGGTTTCTGAAGCACTAACGCGAGGACAAGTATGCTGCTCCGTGTCTTTCCCCTCTATGGCGTCCCCTCTCTGTTTCTCTCTCCCCTCTGTTTCTCTCTCCCCTCCCCTAATCACATCTCTTCCTCCCGAGAGCTCCCCTAGGGTTTCCGGCCGCCGTACACCGTGGCCTGGCCGCTGACGCCTGAGCGTAGTCGTGCCCCGGAGCTGGAGGATCAGGAGGTGAACGAGGAGTACAAGGGCGACCCCCGCGATGCATACCGCCTGACGCGGACCGACCACAGCCGCCGCCGTTCGCTCCCGAAGCGCGGCCGTCGCTCGCTCCCCACGCACGAATCCATCGCCACCACCATGACCTGAGACGCCCTCGATCTCCACCAATCCACCTCCAGTACCATTACCTCAGACGCCGGTCTTGGAGCAGGAGACGAAGCGAGAATCGGTAGCGGGGGGCGCCTCTGTCCCCTCTTCTTCCCGCCCCCCTGCCTCCTCTCTGCGCTTCCCCTGCGAGGGCCCTCCATAGCTGCATCGTCGCAAGCGCGGCTCCTGTGACGCAGCCGCCGGCGGTGTCCAGGGTTTCCATGGTTGTCGATGTGGACCTCGGTGAACGGAGCTATCCGATCTACATCGGCTCCGGCCTCCTTGACAAGCCCGAGCTTCTGCAGAGGTACTACAAGTCAGTAGGGTTTCGCTACAGTAGTTGCTTCATGTGGTTATTTGGTGATCCTAATGTCGAATCCGCCCAGGCATGTAATCGGGAAGAGGGCTCAACAGCGGCAGGAAGCAGTACATGCTGCAAGGACCTCAAGACCAAGCTAAGTGGTTAGTGCCATAGGCAGTCCCAAGACTCTGGGTCTTGATTATGGTTCGTGTACTGACCCTAACGTGCATGACTTTCATCCCATTTTATGTATTTGTTGTTGGCAGAGCCTATTATATTCTTAATTCAGCTAATGAAAACAATTCATTTACTCTTTGTGTTTGTCAGATTTCTTATTGATGATTCTAAAGATCCTATTGTCAGAGTGGCGAGATTTATTGGTTGATATTGACGAGTGCTACATTGCTACTGCAAATAAATAATAGATCTCAAGATATTCTGGATAGCACCCAGCCACCAACTATCTGCGCGTGAGTTGATATCCTCTTAAATCTGTACCTTCTTCTTCGGCAAAAAGAGCACATGTTTAGTTTGTAAAAATGATTTATTGATCTTATTATATCATGTCTATCTTTGTTGAACATCTTTCCATGACATGAAAACCATTTAGATCAATAGATCGTGACACGGTTTAGATTTTTTGCAACAAACTCATTTAGTTTGGCAACGGTTAGTTTGACAGACTGATAATTTGCACTTCACGAGCTGAATTCTGGTTTTTTCAGACCTTCATATATTGCTGATGGTGCTCAGCTTGCTTTATTTAGGAAGCACGGTAGATTAGTACTTGAAAGAGAAATAATTATGCTAGCAAGCAAAGCATATAAATAAAGTTTCACTCCTTGATGGATGATCTATGACTGATTATATCTTCTGAATGCAAATTTTGTGTTTTTTCTGTTTTTTAAAATTGCCCCAAACACTAGCTCTTTGTGTGTTGTAGGAGATCAGGAAGATGCTAGCATTGTAATAAAATGATACACAAGGGTAGTAAGGTACTGCCCTTAGTTAGATACTCATCGTCTTTCTTTGTTTTTCTCATCACCTTGAAGCAATGTTGTTTTTATCCTATGTTTTAAGTTATGGAATGTCATGGGTGGCAAGTCATGGGATTTCTTATCAGTGTTCACTTTATGGGCATGACTACGTGCACCTGTAATTTGAGAAAGAGATTTAATATCTTGGTACAATTTCTTCTTATTTTTTGCTGTTAGCATGTATATTACAAAAAATGATTTATTAACTTAGAGTACTTGGTCCTTGCATGATTTCTCTTACATTTCTCTTTAAATGGTGAATGAACCTAGGTTTAATTCTTGCCTAAAGTGAACAACAATTTGCCTAAAAATAGCCTTAGCTAAATGGAGCATCTCGGTAACTGTCTTTATATATCACATGTGACATGTGTGTGCCTGTAAGTCAACACAACCACTTAGCTTCTATGATTCTTTGATTTTATGTTTTTGGTATAATAAAAAAGCAAATTTGCTTGCATAGTTCCATTGGTACATTATCTCTGGTTTTGATTACCTAAGTTTCTCATGCCTGCACATGTAGTTGTCCCTGCAACAGGTCGATGTAAAATCATTTTCCTAATAGGTACTCTTGTATGCATTGTGTTGTGTGTGGGTGCCCTGAGTGCCCTTCTTCTAATTTATCAAGTCATTGTAAGAATTAAGATACAAGTAATATATTGTCAAATAAAAAATAATTGATTCAGCATCAAAGAAAATTGTCCTCGGGTTATAGCATGTTGTTGCCTTATATTTCACTACTCGATGTACCAAGCTAACAAGAATTTCAAAATCATACGTAAAACAAAAGACCTAAAGGAAAGTGAAGAAATTTGGGAATTCCTTTGTTCTAAATTGTATATTTATGTGCATCAAAAGTTTCATGGATAAAAACGTTTTCAAAATTCTGTCACTCGAGTCTAAACGCAGTTTTTAGGCAATAACAGGTTTGGCAGATGTATAAATTCTTGGTTACTTCTCGCATCATTTTCTTATAGCCTCTTTGTTGTTGTGTTTATCTATTTCAGGTTCCTCTCGCGGTAAGCGACAGCTAGAATTGCTTTGAACATGAGTTGAGGGGCACAAGTTGCAGGCACCAGTAGCAGCAGCTTAGTCTCCAGCAGTGGTAGCAATAGTAGAACGCCCTCCGGAGTCCTGATGCAGTAGCAAGTCATGGCGGGGGTGGCTGGCATGTCCCGGTGTGCGTTGATCGCCAAGGGTGTGTTCTCTGGTGAGAAGCTTAGTATGTCCTGGCTGCCGTCTCAGGCATGATTCTTGCCTAATTTAATTGTAGTTTTCTTATGGTTGATGGAAAGGTCTATTGTGCATCCTAAGCTCATGTTGTCCCCATCTGATATTCAATAGCATGTATTAATTCTTCAGCAAACTCGAACTTTGGGGCAGCGGAAGCAATTTCCAGACTTTCAAAGTGGTGAAGAGGAGCCTTCAAATTCCTGAACGAAATGAGGTCAGTCAACCATATCTCTCTCTCTCTAGATCGATCCGTACATCTGGTGATGGAGCTCTTTTTCCTGCAACTTATGCAAAATCTTCCTTTGGGTTGTAGCTTCAAGAGTTAATTTTATAGCACTACATCTTAAGTATACATTCATATCAATAATTATGTTACTGCAAAGGAATCATCCATTTTGAGCTAAAGAAGCTTTGAGCTGCAGCTGGTGTTGATGTAAATTAAGTTTTGGTAAAATTATGAAATAGGATGATCTGTGTATTTTTGGTTTGTTTCTTTTGGGCATGTCTGAATTCTGAACCTAATTTAGAGAGCTAGCAATATTTGGTAGAAGAGTGAAAGTCAAGTTATCCCAGTGCCACTGCCAATTCTTTGTTGTAAACCTCTTTGTTTGAGACATGTGGCTATAAATCTGTTCAGGAGGAAAGCGAGTTAGTAAAAACTTCTCAAGCAAATGTGCTTTGCGTCTGCTTCTAAATGCATGCAGTGGTGAACATAAGTGGATAAATCTTGCAAACTGGAATAAAGATGCATATCAGAGTGACAGTTCATTTTCTTTGTTTTCTTTTTTATATGTATCTGACATGCACCCTGTTGTTTGTTCTTGCTGTTGTTTGTTCTTGCAGAGGCTTATGATTTGTTGGATCCAAGCATCAAGATCGCAATAAAAATGGGATATTATGCAGTGTATTCTGATGCTTATTTTGTAAGTAGCACCCTTCGCAGCAACAGATGTCCCATTTGCCGGACAGTTCTCTTACCCATGTTTTGCCTTGACGCATGTTTGCTGATGAAGTTGTAGCGCACAAAGTTTAAGTGTGTAGCCTGACTCTCTATGCTGCCTAGCTAGGTCCAACAACACCTCCGCGAGCACCGTCCGTCCTTTAGGAGCCCAAAGTTATAGAGACGTCACTATCTACGTGAATCGTGAGTGATTTCTAATGTAATAATGTGGTTTCGGTACTTCATTAATCACCCCGCGGCTTTCATACCATCCACTTCGAGCTATCTTGCCTTGATAAAAATCTCCATTCTAAGCCAAAAAATGCTGGACTACAGATCTGATCTTTCCAGGACCGGGATCCCATCATCATATTTTCCTCTTCCTGGCTGCTGCAAGATGCCATCTTGATATTGAATTTCTTCTCTGCATTTTTTACCTGTAGACAAGTATGAAGAGCTACGGGATGCACAAGTAGTAAGAAAGATCTTGCGCCTCTCCGACCAAGCACAGGAGAAGGCCGTTAAAGATGTAGGTATGGTTTTCTGCTCCATACATGCTTTTCTATCTTTAACGACTTTCTTACATCTATACTAGATCCGAGCAGCTATCCTTTATGTTTTTATAGAAGGTCACTTCATGTTCCTTAGCTTTCAACCCTTTCATATCTATTTTTGTGGAAAATGGAACTCAACAAAGCTCCCAGGAGTACGTTTTTAACCTGTGGATCAAGATACTTCTTCCCTTCACTAATATAAGAACTTTTGGCAAGCTATATTTGTGAACAGAGGTTGTTTTGTTTTGCCATTGCGCTACTACCCCTTGAACAATTTAAGTTTGTAAACCATAGGGAATGCAGTCCTGTCAATTCTCACTAACAACTTAAATGATCTGGTCAGTAATTTAGGATAATTATGTCCAAGTAGAAACAAAGAAAGAAAGCAGGGAACCATCCATATTTAGAACACCTTTGTCGTGATTATAGTTCAGGTATTTATGTATTTTCGTACTTATTGTAGAACCATGTGAAATATTTCTACTTTTCGGAGAATCCTGCCTTTGCCTTCTATATCAATGTTAGCCTATGGAAGAGTTGGTAAAGGTGGATCTGAAGCTTAACCTTACCGAGTATCTCTAAAAAACAAAGTAATGATTTACTTTTTTATGTGTCCTCTTCTGAAACTCACATTGTGTAACCTATCACTGATATGTAGCTATTACAGAATCTCTTTTAGTTAAATTGTACAAGAACATTTTTGGGGATAAGCTAGAAACTGATGTTTAACATAATATTTGGTGAACAACGACTCCTTTAAATTAGCTCATGTTGAATTGAAATCAGAACTTTCGAGTGTTTGTTGATGTTCCGTGTTGTCTCTTTTTTGGTGCTGATTCGGCTAGACATGGTATATTGATGTTTGTAGAAATTCACAGGTGCACGTGTTTCAGTATTTGTCTGTTCTGTGGTTGTAAGGATTTGAAGGACACATTGCTGGTGATTTGAAATATGGAAAAATATTGTAGGGATTTCAAGTACACATCACCGATGATTTGAAATATAGAAAAGACTTTGATATGGTTCCCAGTTTGTAGATTATATCAAGGACACGTAACTAGACTTGTGATTGTTATGTTTCTATCAGCCCTAGGTTAAATCATCTCAACCTTTGGTATTATTTAGAATCTACACTAATCATATAATTCTGATAGGGTCAAAGAAGTTATGAATTTTAGACATGTTAACCGGGTAAATACTGCTAATTTGTTTGTATTCTCTTGATTATTACAGGCAGAAGCTGCACAGGTTCAAAAAATGCTGCAATTTTAGTGTTTAAGCCGACTGTGCCTATGATTTGCTAGCAACGGTTGATAGATCTCTTCATATGATTACTGTTGTTCGTTGCAATTGGTGATAATGATTGTTGTTCTCTATTTTCCACCATGATTTTGGTAATGTATGTGGTCATCATTCTTGGTTTAATGATTGTTGTTTAACCTATATATAACCATGATTTTATGCATCGATTCTGAGGCTTCCTTTTCCATTTTGGGAAAAATAATAACCGTGGTTCTTAGTGTGATAGGATCTTTAAACAATTATTATATGGATTTCTTGTGATACGTACTGCAGAAGCATTAGATAATTATTTTATTATATTCTATAGGCTGTCATGTTCTCTGCCCTTTGTCAATTGGATGTACATAGTCTTTTTGATGGTTCTACACCTCTTGAAAAGTTGTATGTTTATTTCCAAAATCACATCTTGAGAATCTGGATGGTTCTGATATATCTCATTAACGATGACCTCAGGTTAAACTCATTCTAAAGCCAGATAGTACAAAATAACTGTTCCCAAGCATCCTCTAAGAAGAAATACTTAGAGAAATAAAAGTACAACAGACATCAATATAGCACGCTCCTTAACCCAAAATATAAAACGCTCTATAGGCGGGCGCGGCGAAGCGCGCCGGTCCGTCTAGTTTGATTTATGACCCTTCCACCGCCGCCACCCATCGCTTCTTTGTTCCAGAGACCAATTCACCAGTCTTAGTGAGTTGGTGCGACACTGGACTATCAGCTGGTCATAAGCATGCCAGGGAAGAAGCTGCCAAATGCATGTTTCTTATTCGATCCTCTCATCGTAGAGGCAAATAGGAAAGAGAATCAAAATTTTGACTGCATTCCTACATAGACTGTCTAAGACGTTGTGCGACAGAACAATTTAGAGCAATTTCATTGAAGTACTAACCGGAGATCACCTAACAGTTTTCCACGTAACAGGATAATAACCTCATGAAAATTACCTGGCCGTTTGAGCTATGCAATATCAACATTTGATTAAGTTGCCGCAATACTTTCACGAAATAATAGTTAACGACATAAGCATAGTGGAAGACATGCAATGAAGAATGTTCCGAAGAACTTACCCTTAGTAGAACAAAATATATTCTTGATTTATTAATCTACGTAAGGTTTCACAAATAGATATATCTCTATATATTTAAAATGGGATACTCCTTGATTAAGTATGAAGAATATGTATACCAGTAATATTTGGAACATTGTAAAACACCTAAACCCAGAAGGTTGTCAGCTCAGCGAACTTTTTTTTATCCAGCTCAGCAAACTAAATTCGGTTCTGCAGCACACCGTCAGTCCGTGGATGTTCCCATCATAAACATGATATAGGACATGTACACACCAAAAAATGCTTTTGGAGCCCAAGCTCAGTGGAGCCCTTTATTTTTAAAAATTAAAAGAAAATGATATTTTGAAGTTTTAATTTTTTTGTTAAAAAATGTATATGTAGGTAATGGTGTATACTTTAACTGCGCAATATCTTAATCTGAAATAAATTGTATTACAGGCTACACAAAAAAGACAAAATCTAACAAAATTTGAATGTGCACTATTCACATACCTAGATCTAAAACTTTGTCTTTTTTATGTAGAGTAAAATACAATGTATTTTAAATTGAGACTTTGCAGAATTGAAGTATACATTATTGCCTATAAGTACATATTTTTGTTATAATTTATTAAAAAAATAAATACATTTTTTAAATATTTAAAATAAAGGGCTCCTTTAAGAAAAATGTGAAAAACTAGAAATTTTGACATAAACCAAATTTGTAGTTCAGGGCTAGAAAACCACTTCAAATTTATGTTTACGTGGCTACCATTCTGTTGTTTCTGAAAATCATATTAGAGTCTGAAGAAGATAAAACAAAGCAAGGGTAACTTGATTTAATGGTGACTTTTTTTTGACCTGCAACTTGCATAGGGGTGCAAGTGCAATCTGCAGTATGCACAGTTTTTACGTCCGGTGTTTGACCGAGAGGATCTGAACAATGCATCTATGAACGAATTAAACTACTTCTCTCCAGTTTTCTTTTTTTTAGAATAACAGGGAACGCTCTCTGGTTCCATTACGAATAACGAAACCACAGCGTCTTACAGACCAAACCACACACTCACCCAGTCTAAAAGTAACAAAGTCTGAAACCAGAAACTAAAACCTCCAGGCTATTACAAAACAGGCAGCAGGTGTCCATCGATAACCTCTCCCAGGAACAGAAACGAATATAACAAAGCTTTCCACACTCTTAGACTCAGGAGCAGCTCCAGCACCTGCTTTTAGCAAACAGCGACCGATGACTTCATCCAACAACCACATGGACAGATTCATCATCGGGGTGAGACTGCAGGTATGCCATCGAGGCACGGCCACCGTGCTGAGCTCTAGCCGCTGTCGAACTCAAGAGATTCATCCGAAGGATTTGTAGATCAGTCCGGCATCAGTTCCAACGGTTGCCTGAGTTTTTGAGTCAACAGTTCTACAAATTGATCCACTTTTGTCCAGACCTGGTTTTTGAACGGTGTCTTCCAGCTTCTCAGATATGATAATACTAGACTCCACACCTGTTTCATGTTTAACCAAGTTTTTCTGTTAAACACAATGCTATTTCTATTATTCCAAATGCTCCAAAGGATAGCAGATGAAACGAAATTGAACTATAAATGTCTAGTATTGCAAAGCCATCTGAAAGCAATGCTTAGAAAATTAGACACTCTAATGCCAAACACATCAAAAACCATATCCCATAACAGCTCAGAAATTAAACAATCAAAGAAAAGGTATTTCACAGACTCTATCTCCTTACAAAGACTACATTCCAGGGGTTTAAAAGATTGTCTCTCCAGTTTTCTAGATCAAAATTAAATAGATCAGATTGGAAACGTAGAGCGTTCAATTTTCTAGATTAGATGGATCTGACTGAAAAAAAGAGAGCGTCATGCTAGAATCTTACGTGAAATCAGCAAAATTGGTCTCGAAACGACTGCAGCCGATAGCTGCCTGATGTTGGCGTTCCGGATGGTGCAGAATTCGGCCATGCCGCTGTCATTAATATGATGCAGATTCGTTACGTGGGAGAAGAGGAGACTGACATCCTTGCGCTGGGATGGGACGGGACAAATTAACTCTAGGGATTATCTCGAGGGTGTGATATATGTGATTCGAACTCGTCACCTTATTAGATGGTTAGGCCTGACGCGTCAGACGGACGACTTATATCCAACGGCTAGACGGATTATACGCCTAGATCAGATGGACGAAAATTACTAAGCTCTAGGATTAACGTGGAGGCTCGTACGGTGCCTCCAATTAGTAAATATAAGATATATAAGATATAAGATATCACATTTTATGTGATAGAAAGGTTCAGAAATTAATTAGAGTTATTTTTATAAAGTTAAGATTATATTTCTGCTATTTATTGGGTGTTAAAAGGTTTTTTCAAAAGCCCTTAATTTCCTTTGTAATTTTCTATTTTTTTAAAACTGGTGAGAAACCACCCTAGCCCCACCTGTCAGCCTGGCCGACCTGTCGGGCCTGGCCCACCTGTCGGCGCCGGCCTACCTGGTCGAACCCGACCAGGTGGCTCGGTCAAACCGACCCGGCCACTCGCCTCACTCACCTCTCTCCTTCCTCTCGCTCGAGCTCTGGCGACTGCGTCGCCCCGCCGCCGCCGCGCTCGATTCCGACGACCTCCGCCGGAGTTAGCCGCCGAGATGGGTAGCAATCGGTAGATCTCGCGACGGCGCTCCTGCCTGTCCGAGAGATCTGGTCGATTACCCCCCTGGTGCTCTTGTCTCTGTCGTCTCCTGCGCCCTGGATCTCGGCCATGGCGGCCTCGAGCTTCACCTCGAGCTGCTTGGCTTTCCCCTCGACGAGATCTGGTGCTGGTGGGTGTGGTGCCTTGCCGACGTGTCATCGGCGCCTTCCCCTGGCTTGGTGTCGTCGTGGCCGCGCGGGCACTGCCTAGCCATGCCACGATGGTACCTCTTGGGCGATGAGTAAGTTTTCCTCTACCTCTACTCCTCTCTGCATTCCCCTGAAGCTTGCTCTGGCCATGGTTCTACTCCCAGATGAACTAGGGTTTCTACCCCATACTTGGCCTTGTGCTATTAAACTAGGGTTTGCTGTGATGTGTGAGATTCATGCTCTGTGATCACTCTCTGTCTATTAATCTCGCAGTTTAGAGCTTGAACATGTGTGTGCTTGCTGCTTCTGTTAAGTTCAGACATAGCTTCAGTTAACACCTTTAACGGAAGCTTGCTGGTTTCAGTTAACTGATGTAATTTGCTAAACTTCAAACTGAATACCATGATGACCCTCTACTGTTAATTATTCAGTCTCTGCTGTTGCTTAGTTGGCTAAGAGTTTGTGATATCCCACAAGTATAGGGGATCGTGTGTAGCCTTTTCGATAAGTAAGAGTGTCGAACCCAACGAGGAGCTAAAGGTAGGATAAATGTTCTCTCAAGTTCTATCAACCGCTGATACAACTCTATGCACACTAAACGTTTGCATCATCTAGGAAATAAAACTAGAGCAACAATACGGGTATGAGAGATAGCTTTGGAAGATAATAAGTACAAGAGAGTAATTGTTAGTGCTGCAGCAATAAAATATACTAAGTAACCATAAACTAATAGTACCATGAGTGTGGAAAAGTGGTGGTAATAGTGGTGGCTTTGTCTAAGTTCAATTAGTGAATAAATCGAGTTCATTATCTTCGATGCAGTTTTCTATGTGGGAGAGACTAAATATACATGCACTTCACTACTTAGAATTACAAGTACTATATGATTGGATTGTTAGCAAGCATCCGCAAATACTAACAATGCATTAAGGTTTTCCCAACCATAGCCTTAAGTTAATGGTCCTCTTACTCCCATACGTGCAACGTTCCGGTTCGTGTCCTCAGGTTTCTATCGCTCCGGCAGGACTACCCCCTTCCTTTTGCATATACTACTAACCCTAAGATGTTTAATCCATGCGCACATAAATATAATGGACACCAAAGGACAGTACCATATCAATATACAACTCTAATGAACCAAATACATTCAACAAATCAATCTAAGAACAAATAAACTATGCAAACATGACATAGATCATAGGATAAATATTATAGCATCAAACACCATGTTTACATAGGATGGTATAGAGGTGTGTGGGAGAATGAACCACTGCATAATAGGAGGAGATGGTGATGGAGATAGCGGTGAAGATGGCGGAGATGAGCAGCGAGGGGCGCGGACAGCGGCGCCGGCGGCGGCGCGGGGGACTCCCCCGCCGCCGGCATCATGGGGGAGCGCCGCCCCTTAGCCCCCTTCCTTCATGGCTTCATGGGAGCCCCATCTCCATGGGGGAGGTGAAAACATGGCTCTAGTGGCTGCAAATTCGTGGGTGGAGGTGTCCCCCACGAGCTAGGGTTCCTCCCTTTATATAGTCTCTCGAATTCCCGTCTCCCCATCTTGGGTCGCACTAGATCGGGCCTTACTCGGCCGTCCGGACTCGGAATCAGGTGAATTTTATGTCTAGAACGTTTGCCGTGAAATTCCCTACAACTTTGTAGTTGAAGAGTTTTCCGTTTGACGCTGTCTTCGACCCGTAACGTGATCATCTTCGAAAAGAGTTCTGGCACAGATTTCTGGAAAGTCCCAATTTGACTCCAACAAGGTTTCCACTTGTTTTCTTGGTAATTCCTACACATCAAAGTGTAAAATAAGAACATTGTGCACTTTTGCAACTATTAGTAGGTTAGTCCAAATAAATCATAAAAGTGTCACAAAGTGTAGACAAAACATATTGCAATTGGTGTAAAACAAGCATGGAGCATCAAAAATTATAGATAAGTTTGCAATGTATCAACATCCCCAAGCTTAACTTCTGCTCGTCCTCTAGCAGGTAAGTGATAACAAAAGAATAATTTTTGAGGTGACATGCACCATCACAATCTTGATCATCTAAGTAAAGCATTGAGTGCTGGGATCAAAGAACTTAAAACATGGGCATAAGAGACATAATCTTGACAATAAAAACTTAGCAACCAGGTTATAACATAAAAAAAACACAAACGAAAGATCATGAATAATGAAACAATGAAAGTCAAACGTGTGTTCCAATCATATAGAAAAACATAACAAGGGGTTTTCAGCTTGTCCTTCATGGAATAGCAAAACATAAATATATAGGACACCTTCAAGTTTAAAAGGGCGACTAGATACAAATAATTTAAGAACAAGTGAAACCATAATCATAAATCAATCAATGATAAACTTTGGGATTATACACATTAAACTCAGAATGGCAACTATGCTCTCTTAGATGGTGCATAAAGGTAGAAGGTGGAGACTCAACATAAAAGTAAAGAAAGGCCCATCACAGAGGGAAGCAGTGATTAAACATGTGCTAGAGCTTTTCATTTGTAAAATTGAGAGATAAAAATTTAGTTTAGAGAGGTGGTTGTCTTTGTCAACGACTGGCAATGGGGTTCTTACTATCTTCCATACAAAAAGTAAGCAAGTTTTTGAGAGAGGGATTGGCACTCCTCCCCACCTTTTTTCTATTCACAAACCATGGCTAACCGATTCTATCGGGTGCCCACCAACATTCACATACCATGGAGGAGTGCCTTTTTTTCTTTCTTTTTTTCTCTTTTTTTTCTTTTTGGAATAAGACAATATGGAAGATAGAAAATCCGACCACTACATCCCCATGAGCTAAAAACAGTGTCACAAAACGAGAAGTGTTTTGAAGGTTTTCTGAAAGATAGCACATGAAAATTTACTTGGAATGGCTTGCAAATACCATGCATAGGAATTTATAGTGGACACATTGGAATAACTTGGTTTTTGTGAGTTGGATGCACGA
Source organism: Dactylis glomerata (assembly GCA_007115705.1). Classification (NCBI taxonomy): domain Eukaryota; kingdom Viridiplantae; phylum Streptophyta; class Magnoliopsida; order Poales; family Poaceae; genus Dactylis; species Dactylis glomerata. Next base: position 823,163 of record QXEO01001928.1, on the reverse strand, counting down.
GTAGAGCTCATACTCAGTACAAAGTGAGGGCTAGCAAAAGACTGGTAGCGACCAACTAAGAGAGCAATAACGGCCATAATCATGCATAACGACAAAATATCATTAAGAGAAGCATAAAATGGCATCACAAGTCAAAAACCAAATGATGATAGAGGCTTATGGTGACTTTGTAAGAGTCAAACATGTTGTAAGCATGCGCCAAGTCAACCCAAATCAAGCATCAAAGGAGAAAACCAAATAAATGCTTCCACATAATAATAACAACGCATGATTTTTTCAAAGGCTCATTAAACAATCTCAGTCATTTGAGACAAGTCATGCTACAGAAAAAATCACTAAGCATACTATCAAAACGACATCAAGCATGGCATGAAAATTTCTAAGCCGTAGTCTAAACAAGCTCCTTTTTGTACCACTTTTTTGCATGAAACTTTTTCTCTTTTCCAACACCATTCGAACCTTTTTTGAAATAACTCTTTTGATGAATACCAACATAGACCAGAGGTCCAAATACACCTTGATGCAAAGATATAACAAGACTGAACAAAAATCAAGGCGAAAAACGAAAACTAAACGCAGTTCTAGAAAAAGAGAACACTCGTTGAACGATAAGAGTGAAAACTAGAGTGTTCTTGGCAAATGAAAAGCGAGTACATCTCCTCCAAAAGAAATTTGTTGGCATCCAACCATTTATTGCAGAAAACAAAAAAAAACAAAACTGAAAGCAAAAAGTAAAGACGCTCCAAGAAAAACGCATAGTGCATGAAACAATAAAAATATAGTGTGTTGAAAGGTGACATGATTTTTGCCGATGAAGAAGGGGTGCCTCGGGGGCATCCCCAAGCTTTGACGCTTGTACCTCTTGGATATTTCTTGGGGTGACATGGTCATCCCCAAGCTTGAGCTTTTATCCATTCTTCATCTCATCTCATCATTCTCCATTCCCTACACTTGAAAACTTCCTTCATACAAAACTTAACACAATTCTATTAGCAACGTTAGCATAAGCATAATAGTAGATCAACCCTTTTTGGTTCAGGTTTCAACTCAAAAACACCACATATAAAGCATATACTACTGTAGCAACTTCCCCAAAAGTTCCGTGATCAAAAGAACTCAAAAAGAAAGCGATCGAGAAGCAAACACAAATAGTGGCAGAAATCTATCAAAACAGAACAGCTGACAAAGGTCAATTTTTTCGAGGACCTTCTATTGCTCACATCGAAAAGTGTAAAACTAATGAAAGTTTGGATATAACCTGGTACATATGCACAAGAAATCGCAGGTCAAAAATATATTCTGAGAATTTTCACTAATTTTTACGGTGCAGCACCGAAATCTGTTTCAGGACAGCAACTTTCCCAAATCTTACCTTCCTCAAATTAGAGGTTCTTCTTGGCACAACAACGAAATAAAAATGATAAGGAGAGGTTATTATAGTAGTAATAACTTCCAAGACTCAAATGAAAGAAAAAGTGCTAAAAGAAAACATGAGTTATCTCCCAAGAGTGCTTTTCTTTAACGCCTTTGAGCTAGGCGCAGAATAGAGAACCAAACAAAGAAGCAATACAAAAGGAACTATTTTTGTTGTTTTCAATTTATAAGTGAAAGTAAAGAAGCAATAAAAACAAAATAAAGAGCCTAATAAAATTAAAGAAGATAAAACCAAGACATATAAAAGCAATTATAATACAAGTTAACACAATACATATCATGTGGATGCGTAATATAGAGTATGAAGGAGACAACCTCATGTTAGTTGATGAATAGGGGGATGACTCGGGCATCCCCAAGCTTAGATGATTGTATCTTCTTGGACATGTTCTTGGGATGCACCTAAACATCCCCAAGTTTGATCTCTTGTGTCTTCTTGTTCATCTCATATCACCATATTGATTAGAACTTATAAGCTACATCCACATAAAACTTCACAAAACTCATTAGTAGGGTTAGTACTCATTAAGTAGAATCCACTCATGTTCAAGCATTGACAAGTTTCATAATCTAAACTCAACATTAGCCACTATATATACTAAGGTATTCATGATTTCCATCGTCCGTTTAAAAACTAATGAAACCAATAACACCAAGTACAATATTGAATAAACTAAGAAATCTGTCAAAACCGAACAGTCTGTAAAGATGACAACTAATGAGATATTTAGGTAGCTCAAATAAAAAAACTCAAAACTAATGAAAGACAGATCATAATCTCAGGTTCATTCACACAAAAAATTCAGATCAAAATACTATTCTGAGATTTATCATGATTTTTTACAGTGAAGCACATAAATCTTTCTGAACTGAATAGTCAGTGAAGATCGAATTTTTTAAGATAGCTACATAACTCAAATCAGAAAAAGTTAGTCTAATTAAAGAAATATAATAAGCATTACTTTGCACTCAAGAAATTTCAGGTCAATATCACGTTCTGGTGATTTTAAACATTTTATACGGTGAAGCACAGAAAATATGTTTTTGGACAGCAAAGCAAAACTATCAACTTCCAAGTAACTAGGAACTACAATTATCACTTTACTTTTATGGTACAAAGGAATATGTATAAGTTTTTAACTGAAAAGCTTCCATGGAAAGATTTGTTTTGGTTTCATAGGCATGAACACAAGTGTTCAAGGTCGACCCCCACTTAACCATTACTCATCTTTCCAATCACTTCCCTTTTTGAAAATGTTTTTCGGTAACAAGTACAACTATTTTTTTGTAATTCGCATTCCCTATCCATACTAAGATAGAGAACAACTTAAAACTAGAAGTAAAAACTACTTAGAGATAAAGCAAACAAGTGCACACAAGAATATTCACCCACACGCTATTGTTCCCCGGCAACGGCGCCAGAAAAGGTCTTGATATCCCACAAGTATAGGGGATCGTGTGTAGCCTTTTCAATAAGTAAGAGTGTCATACCCAACGAGGAGCTAAAGGTAGGATAAATGTTCTCTCAAGTTCTATCAACCGTTGATACAACTCTACGCACACTAAATGTTTGCATCATCTAGGAAATAAAACTAGAGCAACAATACGGGTATGAGAGATAGCTTTGCATAATAAATACAAGAAAGTAATTGTTAGTGCTACAGCAATAAAATATACTAAGTAACCATAAACTAACAGTACCATGAGTGTGGAAAAGTGGTGGTAATAGTGGTGGCTTTTTCTAAATTCAATTAGTGAATAAATCGGGTTCATTGTCTTCGATGCAGTTTTCTATGTGGGAGAGGCTAAATATACATGCACTTGACTACTTGGAATTACAAGTACTATATGATTGGATTGCTAGCAAGCATCCGCAAATACTAACAATGCATTAAGGTTTCCCCAACCATAGCCTTAAGTTAATGGTCCTCTTACTCCCATACGTGCAACGTTCCGGTTCGTGTCCTCAGGTTTCTGGCGCTTCGGCAGGACTACCCCCTTCCTTTTGCACATACTACTAACCCTAAGGAGTTTGCTAGTGGCTGGTCTTGATTAATTGCACCAAGTGCATGGATAACTATGTGTCAGTTATCTTTGAATGTTGATGTTTATTAAGCTGTACTGTAACAGCCTCACTGCACTTTCTTGCAGTGCTCCTGTTGTGCTGGTTTAGTGATGCAAGCTAGTTTCTGTTGAGCTTGGTTAATTCTAGCAGTGATGCTAGATTCAGTGGCTGCTGTTGTGGCTCTTGCAGTAGCTTCTGGCTATCTGCTTCACTGTGATGCCTCCTTGAGGTGTGCATAGTAACTGTAAGGTGTTGGCTGCTAAGCTGGGTGCTCTTGAGAGTAGATCAACCTGTGTGGTGATCTGCTGGTGGCTTACTTGTTTAAAAGTGTCCCTGTCCACTTTTCCTAGATGCTTACTCAAACTTGATCAATTTTTATTGATAAAGCTGATGGCTTTCTAGGTTTAGGTCTCAGTCTTGTTAGCTAGGCAACCCATGTGCCACTCCTGGCCTTGTTCTTATTTCTGTGAGTCTTTCCTTTGAGAAATTCCCAGGTAAGATTAGTGTTGAGGAGTAGGTGCTGTGGATGGCCTTGTCTTCAAGGTTATGGCCTCCTGGACATCCAAATGATGACCAAAGCCCTTTTATCATCAAGCTTTGCTTGATTCATGTGTGGCTATGTTCTGTGCTGCCTGCTTGGGAGATGCACTTGTGAGTTTTCTCCCAGCACTTATGTGTGCTGAGGTTTAACAATAACCTGCTGCTGAAGAGTAGCTTGTTCTTTTGGATAATTCTGATTTCCTGGTTATTGTGGCAAGCCTTCTCCTCCTAGCTGCTTGACCTAGTTCCTAGTTGAACTAAGTAACCATGTTGGTCTTTGGCTTTGCTAGTTTGGTTGATTTGATGGTGTGCTGGTGGTGTGAATCTTCCCTGTTGCTCAACACATGAGCAGGGTAGATTGTGTGGTGGTGATTCTGTGATGGTGATTTGATCTCAGCTGTGGTGATGTTCTTGGTGTGATGATGTTGCTGGTGTGGTGGTGTTGTTCTTGGTCGGCTGGTGTTCTTGGCCGAGCAAATCCACCTCCTGTGATGTTTTTATACTTGCCTTTGTTTCCTGGGGGCTTGACACCTCTGCCCATACGTTTGATGCGTGAGCTGCTGTGAGCTTGCTTGCCCCGCTCGGCTGGCCTGGGATATTTTCCTGGGAGCTTTGGTGATAAGCTCAAATGGCTTGATGATTATCTACAGTGGCATTGTTTTTGACTGCCACCTGGTAATTACCCCTTTGGCTGTGTTTTGTTAAATCTTTGATTTCAGGTGCCAAAAGGAAAAGAAGAAGAAGAAAGAAAGAAGATGTGTAGTGTTTTAGGAATAATATACTTATAATTTTTCTATACTTTGTTGTAACATTCTTTTATTCATTCCAAGTTTGTAATTATTCTTTTAGTCAAGAATTTTGTAAAGACAATGTAATATGTGTTGATGATTAATAAAGTTCAAGTTTTCCCTCCTTTTTATTTAATATTTATTCTTTCTAAATGTTCTTACTTAATTTTAATTCAATCATTTTCAATTCAAATTCAAGTTTGATTCAAATTCAAGTTTGAGTTCCATAGCTTATAGCTAGGGTTTTAGTTGTTTAGTTTCATCACCTCCCCACAAGCAATAGATCAAAAGATGTCATGTCGATTTCTTTTGCACTCCGAGAGTTCACCATTCCCCCCCTCCTCAGAGAGAGATTCGATCACTCTTAGGTTTTAGTGATAAAAGCGCGAAAAAATCCCTTAATTTAAGATGCTATGCACAAAAGCCCTCTAAACTACCCCGGAGTTGTCCTACGTTCTGGGATCTTACAGACTTCCCCCCTTAACAAAAACTTCATCCCGAAGTTTGGGGTAAGATGTACCTGAAGAATTCTAGATAGGCTGTCCTTAGATCCTCTTCATTTTCCCATGTAGCTTCCCTTTCCGGGTGATGTTTCCATTGCACTTTGCAATATTTGATGGCCCTTCTACGGAGTTGTTTCCAATTCTCTGCCAGAATCTTTGATGGTTCTTCAACATATGTCAAATCAGCTTGTAATTCCACCTCTTTGTAGGATATGGTTTCTTCTGGTGCTTCATACACTTGCGAAGTTGAGAAGCATGAAACACATTATGGACCTTAGATAGTTCCTTCGGTAGTTCTAACTCAAAGGCCACTCCTCGACTTTGACTCAGAATCTTGAACGGTCAAGTGTATCTTGGGCTAAGTTTTCCTTTGACTCCAAAGCGATGCACTCCCTTCATGGGACTAACCCTTAGATAAACCATGTCCCCAACCTGTGGTTCCCATGTCCTTCTCTTGGAATCTGCATAGCTTTTCTGTCGACTTTGAGCAATCTTTAACCGGTCTCGAATAACATCAATCACGTGTTGTTTCTCCTTGACATAGTCTCGATGAAACTCCTTACTGGCTCCTAGTTCATACTGATTGCGGTGCGGTGTTGATGTAGATGACCGCCCAGTTGGGAACCCCAAGAGGAAGGTATGATGAGCACAGCAACAAGTTTTCCCTCAGTAAGAAACCAAGGTTTATCGAACCAGTAGGAAAAAGCCAAACTTCAAAAGGTGATGCCTGCTAGCTTTGCAACAGCTCCAGACAATTTATAAAGCGCCTCGTCTAGGGCTTTGCTTTGCACCATCAACAACATGGAACCTACACACAACACAACCAAGAACTTTGCTCCCAACTTACGATGAGGTTGTCAATCTCACCGGTTTGCTGTAAACAAAGGATTGAGTGTATCGAGTGTAAAACAATAGTAGTATGCGAGAAATTAAATAGTGCGAGTAAAAGTAAAATGGTGTAACAATGTAAAGGAAATTACACCGGGGTCCACAGTTCACTAGTGGTGTCTCTCCATAATATAAATAACGACATGCTGGGTAAACAAATTATAGTTGGGCAATTGATAGAATAAAGATAATGTGCATATGTCACGAGGATCACTATGAGATTTACTCTGGGCATTACAACAAAATACATAGACCGCCATCCAACTGCATCTATGACTAATAATCCACTCACGAGGATATCGTCTGAACACCCCATGAGTATTAAGTTGCAAACAACATATAACTGCATTAAGCAAAGTGTGTAATGTAAACAAAACGAATGTCCTTGGACACAAGAATGTTATTTTCTCCCTAGTGGCTATAGCACATCTACAACCTTAGAGGTTTCTGTCACTCCCCCAGATTAAATAGAGGCATGAACCCAACTATCGAGCATAAATACCCCCTCTTGGAGTCACTAGTATCTACTTGGCCAAGATAGCTACTAACAACGGAGAGCATGCAAGATCATAAACAACATAGAGATAACATAAGATAATTTTCAGCACATCAACTTAACATAACACCAATATTCATCGGATCCCAATAAACACAACATGTAGAATTACACAAAGGTGATCTTGATCATGTAAGGCAGCTCACGAGATCTAAACATGAAGCACATGGTGGAGAAGACAACCATCTAGCTACTGCTATGGACCCATAGTCCAAGGTAGACTACTCACTCATCGCGCCGGAGGCAAGCATGGCGATGAAGAAGACCTCCGGTGGTGATTCCCCTCTCCGGCAGGGTGCCGGGAAGAGCTTCTGGACCCTCCCGATCTCGGGTCGATGACGGCGGCGGATCGCGATGTGTTTCTAGAAAATTAATTGGGTCTTTAGGTTTTTCCCGTCGGGAGGTCTTTATAGGCGAAGGGGCAGCGTCAGAGGTGGGCCAGGGTGGCCTCACCACCAGGGGCGCGGGCCAGGGGCTGGCTTCGCCGCCCTATGGTGTGGCCGCCCTGTGGCCCTCCTCCATCTCCTCTTCGGACTTCTGGAAGCTTCGGTAAATATTAGGAGGTTTGGCTTTTGTTTTGTCCAATTCCGAGAATATTTCCTGTGTAACTTTTCTGAAACACAAAAACAGGGAACTGGCACTGTGGCATCTTGTTAATAGGTTAGTTCCAAAAAATGCATAAAAAATGCCACGAAGTGTAACAAAACACGTTTGAGACGTATCAAGCATCCCCAAGCTTAACTCCTACTCGTCCTCGAGTAGGTAAGTGATAAGAAAGAATAATTTTTGAGGTGACATGCACCAACACAATCTTGATCATCTATGTAAGCATTGAGTGCTGGGATCAAAAGAACTTAAAACATGGGCATGAAAGACATAATCTTGATAGAAGAAACTTAGCAACCATGTTATAACATGAAAAAGAACACAAACGAAAGATCATGAAAATGAAACAATGAAAGTCAAACATGTGTTCAAATCATATAAAAAACATAGCAAATGGTTTTCAGCTTGTCCTTCATGAGAGAGCAAAACATAAATGCATAGGACACCTTCAAGTTTAAGAGGGCGACTAGATACAAATAATTTAAGAACAAGTGAAACCAAAATCATGAATCAATCAATGATAAAACTTTGGGACTATGCACATTAAACTTAGAATGACAACTATGCTCTCTTCGACGGTGCATAAAGGTAGAAGGTGGTGACTCAACATAAAAGTAAAAGAAAGGCCCTTCGCAGAGGGAAGCAGGGATTGCATGTTTTATAAACCTTCAAAAATTATGGTACTTACTAGCTTTGAGCTCTCATTGCCCCCATCATAGGCATCTTGAATGGTTAAAGTTAATGCAAGTACAATTATGAAGCATATACTTGACAAATCATATGTTGAAAACCTCATGTCCCGTGAAGTACGAATACCCAAACCTCATGCTACTCGACTTAGAGTCCCAAGCAAGCTCTTGTCATTGTAAGTATACACGTATCATTGAGAACCGCCAACAGGGTACCTCCGTGCCCGATGACATGGAACAAGCCCACACCAAAATGACAGGACAAACAGACAATGAAAACCTCGGCATCTCTTTTATTTACCATTGGTATATCTTTTTGTTTTGAGATGCGTTGTCGAATGTTCACTATGGGCATGTTGTAAATTTCCACCATGAATTATGCATGGCTTAGATTAGTGGCCCAGGCGTTTCTCTAACATGTATACAAACTCCATGATCCCGCAAGATTCCCAATTTATTTCACATCGCGAGTATCCATAAACAAAAGATCACGATATCAACTCAAATAAGAAGTGCAATGTTAAAGCTTGCCCCATGACGGCATGGCTGGGCTAATTTCCAACTTACAACTTGCAAGCATAACAACTCAGCATAAGAGAGCCACAATGTCAAATTTTTAAGAACGAGAAAAATAAAGTGTGCCATCAGGTTCGTGAGAGCTTTACTGACCAATTTTCGCATAACACCAAAAAAGTTTAATTTGAAGGGTAGATAAAAGCAAGTCAAATGTACTTTGGAATAGCAAATTGCTAATAGGTATGTATGGTGGACACATTGGAATAACTTGGTTTTTGGGAGTTGGATGCACGAGTAGAGCTCATACTCAGTACAAAATGAGGGCTACCAAAAGACTGGGTGCGACCAACTAAGAGAGCAATAACGGCCATAATCATGCATAGCGACAAAAATCATTAAGAGAAGCATAAAATGGCATCAAAAGTCAAAAACTAAATGATCATAGAGGCTTATGGCAAATTTGTATGAGTTAAACATGTGTAAGCATGCGCCAAGTCAACCCAAATAAAGCATCAAGGAGAAAACCAAATTAATGCTTCCAAATAATAAAAACAACGCATGATTTTTTCAAAGGCTCATTAAGCAATCTCAGTCATTTGAGACAAGTCATGCTACAGCAAAACCACTAATCATACTATCAAAACAACATCAAGCATGACATGCAAAAGTCTAAGCCACAGTCTAAACAAGCTCCTTTTTGTACCACTTTGTTGCATGAAACTTTTTCTCTTTTCTAACACCATTCGAACCTTTTTGAAACAACTCTTTTGATGAAAACCAACATGGACCAGAGGTCAAAATACACCTTGATATAAAGATATAACAAGATCTGAACAAAAATCAAGGCGAAAAACGAAAGCTAAATGCAGTTCTAGAAAAAGAGAACACTCGTTGAACGATAAGAGTGAAAACTAGAATATTCTTGGCAATGAAAAACGGAGTCCGTCTCCTCCAAAAGAAATTTTTTGGGGTCCAACCTTTTATTGCAGCAAACAAAACTAAACAAAACTGAAAACTAAAGTAAAGACGCTCCAAGAAAAACGCATAGTGCATGAAGCAATAAAAATATAGTGTGTTGAGAGGTGACCTGATTTTTTCCAATGAAGAAGGGGTGCCTCGGGGGCATCCCCAAGCTTTGATGCTTATACCTCTTGGATATTTCTTGGGGTGCATGGGCATCCCCAAGCTTGAGCTTTTATCCATTCTTTAACTCATCTCATCATTCTCTAATCCCTACACTTGAAAACTTCCTTCATATAAAACTCAACACAATTCTATTAGCAACATTAGTGTAAGCATAATAATGAATCAACCCCCTTTTGATTCAGATTTCAACTCAAAACCACCACATATAAAGCATATACTAATGCAGCAACTTCCCCAAAATTTCTGTGATCAAAAGAACTTAAAAAGAAAGTGATCGAGAGGCAAACAGAAATAGTGGCAGAAATCTGTCAAAACAGAACAGCTAACAAAGGTCGATTTTTCAAGGGTTTTCTATTGCTCAAATCAAAAAGTGTAAACTAATGAAAGTTTGGATATAACCTGGGGCATATGCACAAGAAATTGCAGGTCAAAAAGATATTCTGAGAATTTTCACGAATTTTTATGGTGCAGCACCGAAATCTATTTTAGGACAGCAACATCCCCAAATCTTACCTCACTCAAATTACAGGTTTCTCTTGGCACAACAATGAAATAAAAAGGATAAGGTGCAGTTATTACAGTAGTAATAACTTCCAAGACTCAAATAAAAGAAAAAGAACTAAAAGTAAAACAATAGGTTATCTCCCAAGAGTGCTTTTCTTTAACGCCTTTGAGCTAGGCGCAAAAAGTGCAAATCAAGTAATATCAAGCAATGAAGCATCAAGTTCATAATTTGCTCTAAGAATAGAGTCAAAAAGTAATTTCTTTCTCTTCCTAGGGAAGTGTTCCATACCTTTCTTGAGTGGGAATTGATATTTGATGGTGCCTTCCCGCATATCAATGATGGCACCTATAGTTCGAAGAAAGGGTCTTCCCAAAATAATAGGACATGAAGCATTGCATTCAACATCCATAACAAGAAAATCAACGGGAACAAGGTTATTGTTAACCATAATAAGGACATCATTAATCCTTCCCAAAGGTTTCTTCTTAGCAACATCAGCAATAGGAACATCATAATAACACTTTTCAAGCAGTGGTAAATCAAGCATGTCATAAATTTTTCTAGGCATAATAGAAATACTAGCACCTAGATCACATAAAGCATGGCAATAAAAACCATTAACATGCATATCAATGATGGGTTCCCAACCATCTTCTAACTTCTTGGGAATAGAAGCTTTTTGCTTCAACTTTTCATCCCTAATTTTCATAAGAGCATTGGTAATATGCTTAGTAAAAGCAACATTTATAGAGTTAGCATTGGGACCCAAAGCAAGATTTTGCAAGAACAAAATAACTTCAGATATATTTCAGCCATCAACATCAAAATCATTAAAAGAAATAGAGCTATCATCTCCTACACTCCGAAAAATTTCAGCACTCTTTTGAGAAAAAGTTTTTGCAGTTTTGGGCTTTTTAACACAAGGAGTAGGAGTTTTCTCTACACAAATCAAAGTAAGAGGATTGCTAACATTTGGAACAACATCATTAGAGGTGGTAATGTTACATACCTTCATCTTTCTAGCCTTCTCATCTTCTCTTTCCCACCTGGCATGCAATTCTGCTAACATCCTAACATTTTCATCAATTCTAACTTGGATAGCATTAGCAGTGGCAAAAGTATTGTTCTCCTTAACCTCATTAGGCAACTTGGTGTTCTCATGAGTACCCATTCTAGCAAAGCTAAAAGTACACAAGTAAAAATAACAACTAATAGGAAACTAATTTTTTTGTGTTTTTGATAAAACGATGCAAGCAAAAATAAAGTAAAGCAAAACAATAAACAAAGTAAAGGATGTGCGTGCGAAACTCCCCTTGCAGAAGTCTTCTTTTTCCCCGGCAACGGTGCTAGAAAATAGCTTGATTGTGGTGCGGTGTTGATGTAGATGACCGCCCAGTTGGGAACCCCAAGAGGAAGGTATGATGAGCACAGCAGCAAGGTTTCCCTCAGTAAGAAACCAAGGTTTATCGAACCAGTAGGAAAAAGCCAAACTTCAAAAGGTGATGCCTGCTAGCTTTGCGACAGCTCCGGACAATTTATAAGGTGCCTTGTCTAGGGCTTTGGTTTACACGAGCAACAATGTGGAATCTGCACACAACACAACCAAGAACTTTGCTCCCAACTTACGATGAGGTTGTCAATCTCACCGGTTTGCTGTAAACAAAGGATTGAGCGTATCGAGTGGAAAACAATAGTAGTATGCGAGAAAGTAAACAGTGCGAGTAAAAGTAAAATGGTGTAACAATGTAAAGGAAATTGGACCAGGGTCCACAGTTCACTAGTGGTGTCTCTCCATAAGATAAATAACGACATGCTGGGTAAACAAGTTACAGTTGGGCAATTGATAGAATAAAGATAATGTGCATATGTCACGAGGATCACTATGAGATTTACTTTGGGCATTACACCAAAATACATGGACCGCCATCCAACTGCATCTATGACTAATAATCCACTCACAGGGATATCGTCCGAACACCCCATGAGTATTAAGTTGCGAACAACAGATAACTGCATTAAGCAAAGTGTGTAATGGAAACAAAACGAATGTCCTTGGACACAAGAATGTTGTTTTCTCCCTAGTGGCAACAACACATCTACAACCTTAGAGGTTTCTGTCACTCCCCCAGATTAAATAGAGGCATGAACCCAACTATCGAGCATAAATACCCCCTCTTGGAGTCACTAGTATCTACTTGGCCAAGATAGCTACTAACAACGGAGAGCATGCAAGATCATAAACAACATAGAGATAACATACGATAATATTCAGCACATCAACTTAACATAACACCAATATTCATCGGATCCCAACAAACACAACATGCAGAATTACACAAAGGTGATCTCGATCATGTAAGGCAGCTCACGAGATCTAAACATGAAGCACATGGTGGAGAAGACAACCACCTAGCTACTGCTATGGACCCATAGTACAAGGTAGACTACTCACTCATCGCGCCGGAGGCAAGCATGGCGATGAAGAAGACCTCCGGTGGCGATTCCCCTCTCCGGCACGGTGCCGGGAAGAGCTTCTGGACCCACCCGATCTCGGGTCGATGATGGCGGCAGATCGCGATGTGTATCTAGAAAATTGATCGGGTCTTTAGGTTTTTCCCGTCGGAGGGTCTTTATAGGCGAAGGGGCAGCGTCAGAGGTGGGCCAGGGTGGCCTCACCACCAGGGGGCGTGGGCCAGGGGCTGGCCACGCCACCCTATGGTGTGGCCGCCCTGTGGCCCCACTCCGTCTCCTCTTCGGACTTCTGGAAGCTTCAGTAAATATTAGGAAGTTCGGCTTTTGTTTCATCCAATTCCGAGAATATTTCCTGTGTAACTTTTCTAAAACACAAAAACTGCAGAAAATAGGGAACTGGCACTGTGGCATCTTGTTAATAGGTTAGTTCCAGAAAATGCATAAAAACGCCACGAAGTGTAACAAAACACTAAGCAAATGGTGTAAGAACAAGCATGGAGCATCAAAAATTATAGATACGTTTGAGACATATCACATACCAGCAAATAGGTGATCGGCACTTCCTTCCATAGAGTGCTTCAAATGGTGCCATTTTTATACTACTTTGGTAACTGTTGTTGTATGAAAATTCTGCCAATGGTAGATGTTCCTCCCATGATCCTCCGAAGTCCAAAGCACATGCTCTAAGCATATCCTCCAAAATCTGATTGGTCCTTTCAGTTTGACCTCCTATTTGTGGATGATAAGCAGTGCTAAAGTCTAGTTTGGATCCTAAAGCTTCATGTAGTCGCGTCCAGAAAACTGATGTGAATACGGATCCTCGGTCTAATACTATTGTCTTAGGTACTCTGTGCTTGCTTACAATCTCTTGAACATATAGATTTACCAGTTTCTCCACCGAATCTTTCTGGTTGACAGCCAAGAAATGTACACTTTTGGTCAATCGGTCCACGATTACCCAGATCATGTCTTTCTTCTTAGGTGTCAGTGGTAATCCTGTGATAAAGTCCATTCCAATCTCTTCCCACTTCCACTCGGGAATACTCAATGGTTGCATAAGTCCAGTAGGACTCTGATGTTCTGCCTTCACTCTCTGACAGGTATGACATTCGGATACAAACTTGGCTATCTGCCGCTTCATATTATTCCACCAGAATAGTTCCTTAAGGTCCATGTACATCTTGGTGCTCCCCGGATGTATTGAATATGGTGTTTCATGTGCCTCCTTGAGTATCAATTCCTTGATTTTAGGTATGTCCGGCACACAGATTCTATCATGAAATCAGAGTGAATTAAAATCACCCAAACGGAACTCTGATGGTCTACCTTCCTCGATCCTGTGGATTTCTTTGGCAATGAATGCATCTTCACCTTGTCTTTGGAATATCGTATACTTGAGATCACTATGTCATTCTTCCATCACCTTCATGGTAGACAAACTACCCAACGATTGCACTTCAAGACATTGAATCTCTAACCTTTCCAAATCCATAAGTAATTCCTTGGGAAGTTCTTGGTTCATCGGTTGAGTGTCTGTACTCTTTCTGCTTAAAGCGCAAGCTACCACATTGGCCTTCCCTGGTGTATAGTTGATAGTCAAATCATAATCTTTGATCAATTCTAACCATCTTCGTTGCCTCATATTCAATTCTTTCTGAGTGAAGAAGTATTTGAGACTCTTGTGATCTGTATAAATTTCACACTTAGCTCCATAAAGAAAATGCCTCCATCCTTTCAATGCAAACACCACGGCCGCTAGTTCAAGGTCGTGTGTTGGATAGTTAACCTCATGTGGTCATAATTGCCTCGACCCATAAGCGATAACCTTCCTGTCTTGCATCAATACACATCCGAGTCCGTTCTTGGATGCATCACAATACACCGTATAGTCCTTGCCGGTTTCTGGTATGGCTAACACAGGTGCTGTGGTCAACTTCTCCTTGAGTGTTTGAAAACTCACCTCACATTCTTCTGACCAAACAAATGGTGTATTCTTCCAGAGTAACTTGGTCATTGGTCCTGCAATCTTAGAGAACCCTTCTATAAACCTTCTGTAGTAACCTGCCATTCCCAAAAATCCCCTAATCTATTTGACATTCTTCGGTGCCTCCCATTCCAAAACAGATGCTACCTTGCTTGGATTTACTGCTATACCTTCCTTACTGATCACGTGTCCAAGGAACTCCACTTGGTCCAGCCAGAATTCACACTTACTGAACTTGGCATACAACTGGTGTTTCCATAGAATCTATAGAGCAATTCTCAAGTGCTTGGCATGTTCTTTCTTGTCCTTGGAGTAGATCAAAATATCATCTATGAATACTATCACAAATTTGTCCAAGTAGGGCATAAAAATCTTGTTCATGAGATTCATGAAGATCGCCGGTGCATTTGTCAATCCAAAAGGTACGACTAAATATTCATGATGTCCGTACCTAGACACAAAAGCTATCTTTGGAACGTCCTCCTTCTTGATCTTAATCTGGTGGTATCCTGGTCGAAGATCTATCTTGGAAAATACTCCTGCTCCTCTGACTTGATCAAATAGATCCTGGATTCTTGGCAAAGGATACTTGTTCTTGATAGTAACATTGTTGAAGTTTCTGTAGTCTCCGCACATCCTGCGTCCTCCATCCCTCTTATCTACAAATATCACTTGGGTTCCCCAAGGCAAAATACTTTCTTGAATGAAGCCTTTATGTTCTAGCTCATCCAGCTATTCTTTTAACTCCACTAACTCCTTGGGTCCCATCTTGTATGGTGCCTGAGCTATTTGTGCTGTGCCTGGGATTAAGTCAATTGTGAACTCAATTTCTCGGTCTGGTGGCATCCTGGGTAATTCCTGTGGAAACACATCTTGGAATTCATTGACCACTGGAATGTCTTCCAGTTTAGCTTCTTTCAGAGTGTTGAGTTGCAATTGAACCTCAATATGTGCATGCCTGTCACCTTGATATACTATCCTTCCCCCTCCTAGATTTCTAAGTGACACTGTTTTCTCTTTGCAATCAATCTGAGCTCCATTCTCCTCCAACCAATCCATTCCAACGATTACAACCATATCCTTCATACGGATGAGAAAAAGATCGGCATAATAAACGCAATCGCGGATCATAATGACCTGCTCTTGCCTAAGATGCGTGACTAAAATCGTTCCCCCCGCAGATAAAACAGTGATGGTGTATTCTAGCTTATTGCAAGGAATTCCATAAAGATCAATAAACTCTTGAGAAATGAATGAAGTAGTTGCACCAGTATCAAAAAGTGCTTTGCTGGGGTGAGATAGGATTTGAAGTGTACCTATCACAGTTTTATCAGAACCATCGACTTCCTCCAAGTTGGTGCAATTCAGTTTCCCGAATGGTGGGGACCTCTTTCCAAAACTGTTGCCTCCTGGATTCCCAGCTCGATTGAATCCGCCTCCATTTGGTTTCTTTCCCCAAGCAGACTTGTTCGGACATTGACCCTTCATGTGGTCCTCTTGATTGCATCCAAAGCAGATAATCTTGGGCTTCTGGCACTCATTGGAATAATGTCCCTTGGCCCCACAAGAACATCAAATTACTCCACTGCGAGGTTTTCCCCCTCCTAACTTGGGAATTGTTCCATGATTCTGCTGTCGTGGTTTGAAATTAATATCTGTTGGTGGTTTACTAAGTGGAAACCTCCTAGGTTCCAGCTTGCCCTTCTTTCGTCACTCCTCCTAAACTTGCTTGAAGTCATCTTCCATGGTGATCGCTGCGTCAACCAGTTCCTGAAAATCCGCTGCTTTTAACATTCTCAATTGCATTTTTGCCACCGGGTGTAATCACCTCAAGAACCGTTTCTTCCTCTTCTCATCGATATTCACTGCATCCGTAGCATAACGTGATAGAAGAGTGAATTCCTTGACATACTTCATGATGGTCTTGTCCTTCTGTGTTAAGTTATCAAACTTTGTCCTTTTCAGCTCCATAATGCTTTCTGGCACATTCGCCTCCCTGAACTTCTGCTTGAATTCATCCCAGGTGAATACCCTTCCTGGAGGATGTATTGCTACAACATTGTCCCACCATGCCGCCGCGGGTCCACATAATAGATGTGTGGCATACCTAAGCTTCTCGCTGTCATTGCAATTCACGGTGTTGAGCTTTCTCTCGGTGTCCAGTAACCAATCTTCAGCGTCCATTGGTTCCGGAGCTGATGCAAATGGAAGTGGTCTTGTATTTAGGAAATTTGCCAGTGAGACTCCATGCACTCCTTCATTCTGACCCTCTCGATTACGATCCATCACATCCTGCATCATCTTCGTCTGACACTCAATAAGCATTCGCTGCCTCTCATCCGCCATTCTCATATATTGGGCAAAATCTTGTTGTGTCAGAAATGGTGGTGGTGGTGGTAATGGTTCCCTTGCTGCTGCATCGGCTGCCTCCTTAGCCTTGGCTTCAGTCTCCATCCTCTGTTGTTCAGATTCTTCACCAACTACCATCGCCATTTTATCCCCTAACCTTGTTACATTAAGCGAAACTTGTAGTTACACCATGCTCATGCTTTCTGAGCTCAGCTTGATGCACAGTGTTAGTCAAACAATAAAAATCCAAATAAACATAGCCAAATCACACCAAACATATACCATGTGTATACATGGGTAAAAAGCAACATAGCGTTACATAGCTTATCGTCTTGCGAGAAACTACACTCACTTATTCAAACTATGAAAGCAAACACTACATATTACACATATGGTACATATGTCACATAACATGTCGCCTCCATATCTGTGGTGGTCCTCTACGGGTAGTCGCACTCCCGATACATCCCCGGTGTCCAACCGGTAGCTCGTGATGTCCTCCTGAGTGAAGCAGGGGTATAGGATGATGCTGCCAGTGTATAGCCGAAATCAGGTGTAGTACCTAAGTTGAAGTCAGTCACCCCGAGATAACTGCTCAACGATGGGTAAACAACATCGGTGGTACCCCTTTCCATTTTAGGCCTTGAGCATTCTCCACGCTCCATATGGGTAGGTAACTCTTCCTCCGGATCCGACTCTATCTCTATGGGCTTTCCCGCCATGTCTCCAGTGCGGTGAATAACCCTAAACTGACTCGTGACCTCCTGCTCTGAATCACATGGAATCGGATCTCCGGCCGTCCCCATATACTCACCGAAACGCCAGCCCATGGAGTTTCCCCCAAAACTATCGTTATGAGGCACTCCCCATGACTCCAAACCTGCCTCGTATCCGGCTCCAGTTGAGCCGTGTGCAAAGTATGTTGGTGGCATCTCCGGTTCGGCCTTGGGCTCGAACTCCCGCTCCTCGGGATTGACTTTTTCATCTAAGTTGATAAAATCTCCAGTCGAAGAGGCTGGAGTAGGTGCCCTCGGTGGTCCAGACGTCTCCCCCTTACACCACAGAGTAGGTGTCGACACAGTGATCTCGTCCACTAGACTCTGTATCTCTCCCACTAATGCTCCATGAACGTGATAGAACACGCTGAGCAGGTGCTTACACCTGTCCATGTGCTCTGCTGCGGCATGTGGGTGTCTCTTCGCAAACTTGTAACTATCCCGACAAGGATCTTCTCCTTCCTCGTCGTGTGGGATGTGCGTGAACTTAGTACCCAATAACTTCTCCATTTTGTGTTCACGGATATTAGTTATGGCCTTCATCACTGCTATCTTGTAAGCTACACTAACTGTGCGTGCCTCTCCAGCTGGCATGATCACGCTCATGCCCAATTTGGCAGGAAGCATGATCTCCACCTTATACTTCTGAAAGACTCTACCCTCATAATAAGCGTACTTCTTGACTGGGATACGGGTTTCACACCCACACTCCTGCAAGATGCCTCGTAGTAGATCGGATAGGTTCCCATCATAGTCATCCAGAGTCACATCTCGAACTTGCACGGTGTTTGACGGATTTGTGCGTGCCATCCTAGCAGTATAAAATATAAAAAAAATTAGTACATGATGCATCATAATAGTAACAATAAAGAATTGTAACACCAAAAAGTATGACCTTGTTATTCTCAATTGAATAACGTCATGACAATTTTAGAGAACTCTTTACTATTCCTATTTGACTCCTACAGGCCGTTCCCATTAACTAGGCGTCCAACCTAAGGTCAAAGCTTTTGCTCTGATACCAACTGTGGTGACCCAGCATACCACTGCATGTTGTAGTATGCAAGTCGTTGACATAACACTCGTGAAGTACCATTTCACAAATATTACATCCCTCAGAGTGGTACAATGGAAACATAGTGGTCTCTTATTCAAGCACTAAATATTACAAGCCACAATCTTACAAAGGACTCCAGTTCCTCCTCGGTCCAAAGGGGAACACTAGTAGGTTCTACTCTAGCATTACAAAGCTTGACTAAAACAGAAAGTAGTAGATTAAACATGATACCCTACTCAAGTCACTTTATTCTATAGGGTTCAGTGTGACTTAAGTTACTACACTAAGCGACTAGTTGTCGGTCTCCTCCTCGGTTCCTTCGCTGATACCATAGGCGATGGTGTAGTCCATGCCTTTGACTCCACCGGTAAGGTCTGGCTCCTCGTATTAAAGTTCTCCGATGTCTTCAGAGGCTTCTTCAGCCTCCTCGGTCTATCCCTCCGAGTCTAAGCAAGGGTTAAGAGGGAGTGGGGTGAGTAACGAGCGTTACCCAGCAAGTTCATTTAACAGCATAGAGGTGTTTGATGCACTAGCTATGAGCGTATTCTCGAAAGTCTTGGGTCAAATGCAGTTTTCATAATCATTTCTTCAAAGATTTTTTTTTATTCAAAAGAACTATGTCTGCCAGCCTTCACAGGTTGATTAGAGCTTCGATGGGCTCCTTTCCTGCCATGTTCATAGCTCCTTCCCAGAACAGGGAGTATCTCGATACTTTCTTACACTCTGCAGAGGTGGTCACTTATACCCATAAGAGATCAATGCTTTGCTGCACAACCGGGCGTAGTTTCCCGTCCATACTTCTTTTGTATGGGGCCTAGTCATGTGATCCAAGCCAATCACTGTCCTCCTCTGCGACCCTGCATACCCACCCTTTTGTAGTTCCAACCTCGGAAACAATCCATGCCAGTCGCCTACGCATTGTGGTAGGTCCGACCTCGATTGACACAATCCACGCCGGTCGCCTACCCTTAGGTAGTTTCCGACCTCGATTTAACTTACCCACGCCGGCCTTCTACCCTTTGGTAGTCCGACCTCGGTAGATATACCCCACGCCGGTATATTCTGACCTCGGGCTTCCCTCGTTGGTCTCCTACAATCCATCATAGACCACAGTACCATGGAATCAGTAAGGGGATTCCACCCTCATGTTGCTCCCAGCAGGAGACCAACAGCTATGGTACGCGCATCTGTTGATATGCAGAAGGAAGTCGGTACAGCTAACTTCTCCATTCCATTCCAGATCTTATAGTTGACCATTATTTATGGCGCTAGAATCACTAACGATATTGGTTATTAATTCCTAGGTGAACTTTCCAGTTGCATTGGGACCTACACCAGTACCCATACCATGGTCCCACTACCCACCTCCCTAGGTCGACAACCACCGTGGTTGCTAACCACTAATCAATTTGATTAAGAAAGCGGAACTTTTGCTTTAAAATGCAGTAGTAATACCACAGGTATATTTGCAAGTAATTTGTTAAAGATAAACAATAGATATGAGCAAGAGTGAGCTTGCCTACAAACTGCAAGGTAGTGCAGTTGGATTTGTTGAAGTGACCCCGGACCTCGGGTTCTGGAAAATAGCATCATTGTTCGATAAGGGCAATGGTTAAAAGATTCAAATAATGCATGCCTTAAAGTGTGTGTTCCCTTTATGCCCCCCAGAAGTGTTTTATTTATTTCCTAGAATTTATATATTCCTTTTATGATTTTAAGGAATATATATGTTATCAATATCCTCATTCAAGAATAATATTCAAATATTCTTGAATGAAGTTTAATTTTGATAATGAGTTTTATATCTAATCAGATCTTTCTTAGATATTTCACAATTTTATTATAGAAAAGTCTTTTTAAAATTCCCCTTTTCTTTTACCCTATTAACCCTTATAGGGTGATTTATTAAAAGGTGTATATACCCTAGTTATGAATTTACCAGAGTATATATTATATTAAATTCATTCAAGAATTCTAAGGATAAATTCTTGAATGGATTTACTTTATTTTAATTCAAGGCTGTTATTGTCCTTTAATTTTTACTTTCTCATTTAAAACATTTCCAAAAGTTTTTCCTTTAAAAGAAAACTCCATAATTCAATTATGAATCATATCACATTTTATGTGATGGAAAGGTTCAGAAATTAATTAGAGTTATTTTTATAAAGTTAAGATTATATGTCTGCTATTTATTGGGTATTAAAAGTTTTTTTCAAAAGCCCTTAATTTCCTTTGTAATAATCTATTTTTTTAACTGGTGAGAAACCTTCCTAGCCCCACCTGTCAGCCTGGCCCACCTGTCGGGCCTGGCCCACCTGGTCCAACCCGACCAGATGGCTCGGTCAAACCAACCCGGCCACTCACCTCTCTCCTTCCTCTCGCTCGAGCTATGGCGACTGCGTCGCCCCGCCGCCACCGCGCTCGATTCCAACGGCCTCCGCTGGAGTTAGCCGCCGAGATGGGTAGCAATTGGTAGATCTCGCGATGGTGCTCCTGTCTGTCCGAGATATCTGGTTGATTACCCCCTGGTGCTCTTGTCTCTATCGCCTCCTGCACCCTGGATCTTGGCCATGGTGGCCTCGAGCTTCACCTCGAGCTGCTTGGCTTTCCCCTCGGCGAGATCTGGTGCTAGTGGGTGTGGTGCCTTGCCGACGTGTCGTCGGCGCCTTCCCCTGGATGGTGCCATCGTGGCCACGCGGGCACTGCCTTGCCATGCCATGATCGTACCTCCTAGGCGATGAGTAAGTTTTCCTCTACCTCTACTCCTCTCTGCATTCCCCTGGAGCTTGCTCTGGCCATTGGTCCACTCCCAGATGAACTAGGGTTTCTACCCCATACTTGGCCTCGTGCTATTAAACTAGGGTTTGCTGTGATGTGTGAGATTCATGCTCTGTGATCACTCTCTGTCTATTAATCTCGCAGTTTAGAGCTTGAACATGTGTGTGCTTGCTGCTTCTGTTAAGTTCAGACATAGCTTCAGTTAACACCTTTAACTGAAGCTTGCTGGTTTCAGTTAACTGATGCAATTTGCTAAACTTCAAACTGAATACCATGATGACCCTCTACTGTTAATTATTCAGTCTTTGCTGTTGCTTAGTAGGCTAAGAGTTTGCTAGCGGGTGGTCTTGATTAATTGCACCAAGTGCATGGATAACTATGTGTCAGTTATCTCTGAATGTTGCTGTTTATTAAGCTGTACTGTAACAGCCTCACTGCACTTTCTTGCAGTGCTCCTATTGTGTTGGTTTAGTGATGCAAGCTAGTTTCTGTTGAGGTTGGTTAATTCTAGTAGTGATGCTAGATTCAGTGGCTGCTGTTGTGGCTCTTGCAGTAGCTTCTGGCTATCTGCTTCACTGTGATGCCTCCTTGAGGTGTGCTCAATGAGTGTAAGGTGTTGGCTGCTAAGTTGGTTGCTCTTGAGAGTAGATCACCCTGTGTGGTGATCTGCTGGTGACTTACTTGTTTAAAAGTGTCCATGTCCACTTTTTCCAGATGCTTACTCAAACTTGATCAATTTTTATTGATAAATCTGATGGCTTTCTAGGTTTAGGTCTCAGTCTTGTTGGCTAGGCAACCCATGTGCCACTCCTGGCCTTGTTCTTATTTCTGTGAGTCTTTCCTTTGAGAAATTCCTAGGTAAGATTAGTGTTGAGGAGTAGGTGTTGTGGATGGCCTTGTCTTCAAGGTTATGGCCTCCTGGACATCCAAATGATGACCAAAGCCCTTTTATCATCAAGCTTTGCTTGATTCATGTGTGGCTATGTTCTGTGTTGCCTGCCTGGGAGATGAACTTGTGAGTTTTCTCCCAGCACTTATGTGTGCTGTGGTTTAACAATAACATGCTGCTGAAGAATAGCTTGTTCTTCTGGATAATTTTGATTTCCTGCTTCTTGTGGGAAGCCTGTTCCTCCTAGCTGCTTGACCTAGTTCCTAGTTGAACTAAGTAACCATGTTGGTCTTTGGCTTTGCTGGTTTGGTTGATTTGATGGTGTGCTGGTGGTGTGAATCTTCCCTGTTGCTCAACACATGAGCAGGGTAGATTGTGTGGTGGTGATTCTGTGATGGTGATTTGATCTCAGCTGTGGTAATGTTCTTGGTGTGATGATGTTGCTGGTGTGGTGGTGTTGTTCTTGGTCGGCTGGTGTTCTTGGCCGAGCATCCACCTCCTATGATGTTTTTATACTTGCCTTTGTTCCCTGGGGGCTTGACACCTCTGCCCATGCGTTTGATGCGTGAGCTGCTGTGAGCTTGCTTGCCCCGCTTGGCTAGCCTGGGATATTTTCCTGGGAGCTTTGGTGATAAGCTCAAATGGCTTGATGATTATCTACAATGGTATTGTTTTTGACTGCAACCTGGTAATTACCCCTTTGGCTGTGTTTTTGTTAAATCTTTGATTTCAGGTGCCAAAAGGAAAAGAAGAAGAAGAAAGAAAGAAGATGTGTAGTGTTTTAGGAATAATATACTTGTAATCTTTCTATTCTTTGTTGTAATATTCTTTTATTCATTCCAAGTTTGTAATTATTCTTTTAGTCAAGAATTTTGTAAAGACAATGTAATATATGTTGATGATTAATAAAGTTCAAGTTTTCCCTCCTTTTTATTTAATATTTAATTCTAAATGTTCTTACTTAATTTTAATTCAATCATTTTCAATTCAAATTCAAGTTTGAGTTCCATAGCTTATAGCTAGGGTTTTAGTTGTTTAGTTTCATCACCTTCCCACAAGCAATAGATCAAAAGAGGTCATGTTGATTTCTTTCGAACTCCGAGAGTTCACCATTCCCACCCTCAGAGAGAGATTCAATCACTCTTAGGTTTTAGTGATAAAAGCGCGAAAAAATCCCGTAATTTAAGATGCTATGCACAAAAGCGCTCTAAACTACCCCGGAGTTGTCCTACATTCTGGGATGTTACAAGGAGCCGGTGCACCGGAGAAGTGCAAGCGTGGCCGCTCTCTCGGGAGCGGAAAGAAGGCCAGGTAGGAGGTGGAGGTGACTCCTCCTGTTCCTCACTGGTGTGGACATCCGCCGGACAGCAAGAACAAGAAGATGCTAGCTGCGGCCGCCGCCGCCGCTGCTGCGACGAGTTCATCTACGGCTGCTGTGGTGGTCGGCCCGGCCAGGCTTCTGCCGGCTCCAGCCACCGACGTATTCCTCTTTTGAAGGGTACGCCTCTTTCCTCGTCCCGGTGGTGGCAGGATGCGGAGATCGTATTCGCCTGCCTGCCAAGTTCGTGGAGACGATGGAAGGTTAGGAACTGGCGCACGCCATCGTGTAGGAGGGCAACACCGGCCAGCCGCCGTACAAGGTTGAAGTCTTCTATGACAGCGAGGGGAAGTGCTACTTCCGCGGCGGGTGGTCGAGCTTCTTTGCGGACTACGGCGTAGAGGAGGGCTGGTTCCTCCTCTTCTCCCACCATAGTTGGACGCACAAATTCTACGTCCGCATCATCGATGCTAGCCTCTGTTGCCGCTCCTTTGCTACTTAGCTGGGACTAGCGAGCATCTCCATTGTCTCCTTGTCGACGCGGATCTCGTCACCTAGAGACTCTAGTTATCTTAGGTTTAGGAATCTGAAGATCTTTTGCTTAGTCATGATCAATGTAATCATTGAACTGAATCAATGAAACTTAATTGTTTGGCAATCTTGATCTTATGTTGTATGTTTTGTCCGAATGTCTTGTGTATGTGATAGACGATTGTACAATGACTATCTTGCTTATGCGATTGGATCTGTTGTTTAGACCCGATGTTGGGGACTTTGCAATTTGCGTTAGTCCCCTGCGTAGTTTTTAGGGTTTAGGTTCCCTAAATTCGTGACTAGAAATTTTCCTTAGTCGACTTTGGCGGTTCATTTTCTGAATTTTGTATGCATGTGTACATGTGCGACTGACAATTTGTCTTAGTCGATAGCTCGAGCCCAATTTGGATCTCGAGAGTTGTTCATTTGGCGAGTTGGGTGCGCTGAAAACCCCTAATTTGGAGGCAATTTGCCTTTGCATTTTGAATGACAATTTGTCGATTTGTTAGAGTAACCTAGTGATTAGTTAGGTTGAACTTCGTTGTTTTAACTCATTGTGCGAGTAGTTTTTTGGGTTCGATGAACCATAGGAGGCAATTTGCCTTAGTCACGATGACAATTTGCCAAATCGCATGAGTGATCGGGTGATTTCCTAGAATCATACTCATTCTTCTTTGAACTCGTTTGCGAGTGATTTGTTAGATTCATTGAGCCATTGAAGGCAGTTTGCCTGTTAACGCTAGTGACAATTTGTCAAAGCACACGACTGATCAGGTGATTTCCCCAGAATCGAGCTCATTTTTTCTTCAAACTCGTTGCAAGTGAATTTGTTGGAGCTTTCGTTGCCATAGGATTGCGAGTCCTGGTATTGCGACTGAGCTATCCCTTGGTGCTGACATTTTCCTGCGGAGGAAGACACAAATAGAGGAGCACATTTTGCTTTTATTGATAATCAGCTATGGGGCTTACATTTGTATGAGCACTAAGTGTAGAACTTGCGCAGGAGATTAACGTTCCAGGGTCGCTGGACATCGAGCTTGCCATTGCCGTGGATGTTGACAAGGTTGTAGGCGTCATTGCCTAGTGCTCGTCCAATGGCGAATGGCCCCTGCCATGGTGGGGAGAGCTTGTGCATGTCCTTCTTGTCCTAGATGAGCCACAGGATGAGGTCGCTCTCCTGGAAGGCGCGAGTGCAGACTCGGAGGCTGTGATAGCAGCGGAGTCCTAGCTGGTAGATCATCGTGTGAGAGCAAGCTAGGTCGCGTGCCTCGTCGATGAGGTCGAGCCTGTTTTGGCGGGCGACTTCATTTCTCGCCTCGGTGTAGTTGACCACGCGAGGAGAGTTGTACTGTAGGTCTGTTGGCATGACCGCTTCAGTGCCATAGACCATGAAAAAGGGGGTGAATCCGGTGGATGTATTATCCAAAGTCTGGAGTCCCCAGAGGACCAAGGGTAGTTCCTCGACCCAGCAGCCAACTGCTCTCTCCAATGGAACTTGGAGTCTTGGCTTCAGGCCGTGGAAGATGCTCTGGTTGGCGTGCTATTCTTGGCTGTTCGACTCGGCATGGGCGACTGATGCCACATCGAGTCTGATGTTGTGCTCGCGGCAGAATTCTGCGAGGGCATCCTTGACGAAGTTGGTGCCATTGTCGCTGATGATGCTGTGCGGGAAGCCATAGCGGTAGATGAGCTCGCGGATGAACTTGGTGGCTATCTTCCCGCCACACTTGGTGATTGGCTTGGCCTCTATCCACTTGGTGAAATTTTTGACCGCCACGAGCGGGTGGGTCTGACCCCTGGAGCTCGTTTGAATTGGCCAACCATGTCAAGTCCCAGATCGCGAATGGCCAGGTGATGGGAATTGTCTTGAGCGCCGAGCTTGGTGCATGCGTTTGATTTGCATATTTTTGGCACCCGGCGCAGCGTCTGACAATGTCGACTGCATCAGCGTGGGCGGTGAGCCAGTATAAGCTATGGTGCATTGCCTTGGCAACAAGCGAATGTGCTCCGACGTGATGGCCGCAGTCGCTGGTGTGGATGTCGTAGAGGATCTTGCGCCCTTCCTCTGATGAAACGTAGCGTTGGAAAACGCCTGAGATGCTGCGTTTGTAAAGCTCATTGTCGATCATGAAGAAGGACTTGCAGTACCTCTGAATCATGCGGGCCTCTGTCTCGTCTTGAGGGAGGACTTGATGATCGAGGTAGGTGATGTAGGGCGCTGTCGAGTCGATGGAGTCCGTGGACATGGCGACCAATGTGCAGTCCGGAATGAGTGGCTCCGCAATGTCAATCTCCTTTGGGACAGAGATTGACGGCTTGTCAATGACGTCGAGGAAGATGCCTCGTGGAGGGGGTTGTCTTGATGAGCCGATCCTAGAGAGGGCGTCAGCCTCTTCATTTTTCTTCCGCTCGATCCACACTACAGAGTAGCCGGCAAAGTAGCCTCCCAGCTGGTCGACGGCCTTGTGATAGGCGATCATGTTAGGGATGACTGTATCACATGTGCCAGAGGTTTGGTTGGCGATGAGGTCAGAGTCCCCATAGCATCACAGACGAGATATGCTCATCTCCTTGGCAGCTCGCATGCCATGGAGGAGTGCCTCATACTCGGCGACGTTGTTGGTGCAGGGCATGCAGTTTAGCCGCAGCGGGTAGTGGAGTTTATCACCCTTTGGTGAGATGAGGACGACACCGGCACTTGCGCTGTCGGTGTTCTTGGACCCATCAAAGAACATGGTCCAATATTGCAGGTACATGAGCTTTTCCTTCTGCTAGACCTCGTGCCATTCAGTGAGGGCTTGAGACTTGATGGCACTCCAGGGCTCATACTTGATGCAGTGGATGCCGATTTTGATGACCCACTTAGCGACTCGTCCAGTCGCATCGCGATTGCGAATGATGTCCTGCAGCGGCACCAAAGAGATGACTAATATCGTGTGCTGCTGGAAATAATGAGGGAGTCATCGTGTGGCTCTGAATATGGCGTACACCAGTTTTTGGTACTGGGGATACTGTTCTTTAGACTCCGTGAGAACCTCGCTGAGATAATACACGGGTCGCTGGATGGGGTACTCTCTGCCTTCTTCTGGTCGCTCAACGACCATAACTGTGCTGACGACGCGATTGGTCGCCGCGATGTACATTGAGCATAGGCTAAGTGAGGAGAGTAGTCCTAGCGAGCACTCTCTTGTGCACTGCGAATGTTGTATCCGCCTCTTCGGTCCACTCGAACATGGGAGTCTTGCGGAGAAGACGGTAGAGAGGCATTGCCTTTTCCCCTAGTTTGGGGATGAAGCAACCGAGGGCTGCAACGCATCTTGTGAGCTTTTGCACATCGAGGAGGCACTCCGGTTTGCAAATTTGCCTGATGGCATCGATCTTTTCAGGGTTAGCCTTAATGCCTCTCTTTGATACAACGTAGCCGAGCAGTTGCCCTGAGGGGACGCCAAACATGCACTTCTACAGGTTAAGCTTGATGGTGTACTTCCGCGGATTGGTGAAAGTTTCAGCGAGGTCGGCGAGCAGATCTCCCTGATGCTTCGACTTGACGACCACATCATCGATGTAGACGTGAATGTTGTGGCCAACTAGTCTTGCAAGGCATTCTTGCATGCACCGTTGGTAGGTGGCTCCAGCGTTCCGGAGGCCGAAGGTCATGGTGGTGTAGCAGAAGCAGCCGAACGGCATGATGAAGGCCGTCTTTTCTTTGTCTTCCTCTGCCATCTTTATCTAGTTGTAGCCATTGTAGGTGTCCAAGAAGCAGAGGGACTCCGAACCTATTGTTGAATCGATAATTTGGTCATTCCTTGGTAGAACAAACTCTTACTTTGGAGAAGCAGAGTTGAGGTTGGTGTAGTCGATGCACATCCGCTATGTCTTGTTCTTCTTCTAGACCAGGAATGGATTTGCCAACCATTTGGGGTGCTTGATAGGCCAGATGAAACCGGAAGCAAGGAACCGATTGACTTCTTCGCCAATCACGCGGTGTCTTTCCGCGTAAAAGGGGCGGAGCGACTGCTTCATAGGTCGGACCTTGGGGTCGACGTATAATTTGTGCTCCGCAGGTTCCTGATGTCTACGCACGTGTCTATTCTTGTAGACAGTGTTGGGCCTTCAAGTGCAGAGGTTTGTAGAACAGCAGCAAGTTTCCCTTAAGTGGATCACCCAAGGTTTATCAAACTCAGGGAGGAAGAGGTCAAAGCTATCCCTCTCAAGCAACCCTGCAATTACGATACAGAAAGCCTCTTGTGTCCCCAACACACCCAATACACTTGTCAGATGTATAGGTGCACTAGTTCGGCGAAGAGATAGTGAAATACAAGTAGTAGTGATGATTATAAGTAGTAAATGTGATCTGAAATAAATATCGCTGCGAGCAAACATGTAACAAAACAGGAAGTAAACGGTGTGCAATGCTTGGAAACAAGGCCTAGGGATCATACTTTCACTAGTGGACACAATCTCAACAAATATAACATAATTGAACCAATAGATACTATCATCAATATGCAACTCAAAACAGTTCTCCAATGGAAAACGAACACTAATCATTCGTAGGGCTATGAAGCACTCCTCAAAGTCCGTATGTACCCAAACTAGATTGTCCCACACTATCACCATGAATGCACTAGATGGTTCCAACAAACACCAACATTTCATAGAGACATTAACCAAAAAGATACACATGATGCACACACTAGTCACCTTTACACCATGATACGAGGTATCTCCGGAGAGTACAATAATAAAGCATAGGAGTAGCATAATATCTGAATAATAACATCTACCAATTCAACTAGAGACAAAGCTCACGATCACATAAAGATCACATCATGAGAGAGAGAGGTGAACCACATAGCTACTGGTAGAGCCCTCAGCCCCGGGGGTGAACTACTCCCTCCTCATCATAGAAGACAGCAAGGTTCATGGAGATGGCGGTGAGGTCGATGGAGACGGCGGAGACGGCGATGGAGACTGATGGAGATGGCTTCGGGGCCACTTCCCCGTCCCGGCAGGGTGCTGGAACAGAGACTTCTGTCCCCCGAAATTCGTCGGCGGCGGCGGCGGAGCTGCGGAACTCTTTCTGGAAAATTGCCGACTCTTTTAGGGTTTTCCATCCCGAGGCTTTATATAGGCGAAGGGGCGTCATAAGGGGGCTGCCAGGGCACCCTCACACATAGGGGGCGTGGCCAGGGGCCAGGCCGCGCCGCCCTATTGTGTGGGGCCCTCGTGGCCCCACTCCGTCTCCTCTTTGGTTCTCTGGAAGCTTCGGTGAATTTCTGGACGTTCGGCTTTTGTTTTTTCCAATTCTGAGAATATTTCCTGTGTAACTTTTCTGAAACACAAAAACAGCAGAAAATAGGGAACTGGCACTGTGGCGACTTGTTAATAGATTAGTTTCGGAAATCGCATAAAAACGCCACGAAGTGTAATGAAACACAAGGCAAATGGTGTAAAAACAAGCATGGAGCATCAAAAATTATAGATACGTTTGAGACGTATCAGTTCCCTCGGGACATGTGGCATGTCAGATGGCTTCCATGCAAAGATGTCATGGTTCTCACGGAGGAACTTATGAGCGTGCTTTCCTATGCGCTACTCAGCTATCGCCCATGGTGGCTTCCTGGCTGGAGTCACCAGGGATGAGGTCAACCTGGTGAGTGAGCACGGCTGGCTTGAACGAGGTCTTCGGGGTTTCCTCGAGATGAGGTTTCTTTAGAAGGGCAGGGTCATCGAGGTTGACCTTGTCGAAGTACTTGGCGATCTCACTAGAGTTGTCCGTTTCCTCCGCAATGATGGCGTCGGCGAGCTTGGCACCGTTAATCTCGCACTCCTGGGCCAGGTCGAAGTCACCATGGATGGTTATGATGTTGTTTTGCCCAGGTATCTTTAGCAGGTTGTAGGCGTAGTGGGAGACCGCCGTAAACTTGGTGAATGCTGGTCGCCCCAGGACACAGTGGTAGGGGCTGCAGAAGTTGATCAGCTCAAAGATCATCTTCTCAGTGCGGTAGTTCCAAGGAGTGCTGAATGTCACCGGTAGGGTGACCTTGCCTGTTGGGAAGGCCTTGCGACTAGGCACAATTCCGTGTAACGTGCACCTGGTTGACTCGATCATTGATTCCAGGAGTCGCAGTCGCCAGAAGGTGTCGAGGTAGAGGATGTAGATGGAGGTTCCACCATCCATCAGTGTCTTCAGGAGCCAGTAGTCAGCCACTTGGGTCTAACAATCAGGGAGCAACGCCCTAGGTACTCGATTGGAGTGTCTTGATCAGCGCAGCTCCACCCGATGGGCTGTTCTGACCAGTCGAGGTAGCGTGCAATGTCAGCGTTGGTTGCCACATGTACCGTCACAACGCAGTTGAGCTGCTACTTATCGTGCCTGTCTCCAGTACCGGTGAAGGTATGGAGTGAGCCGACGTCGCGACTGAAGTCATTTGCCATTGTTCTTGTCCTTCGGCTGGTCGCCAACATGTAGAGTTTTCAGAAGCGCTCGCTCCATCTCCTTGATCGTATGGCAATCCTTGGTGGAGTGGTTCACCGGGTGGCTAGGACTACTGTGCATTATGCACGGTTCGTTCAACATAGCCTTAGGACCGAACTTTGGCTTGTTTGGGTTTTTGCCCCTGTAGTTCATGTTGCCATCGTGGTAGCATCCTCCGTTGCGGTGGAAAGCTTTGGGATCATGCGGGCCGGCTTGATCGGTGTTGGCGACGAGGTCGGAGGGGCCAGAGCACTTCGCAGTGTGGCGGGTGTTGCTGTAACGCAAATCTTGGCCATGACGGTCTTGTCGAGAGGGCCCCCACACGATGGATTGCTTCGCATGGTTGACTCATCGTCTGAGTCTAGCATGGGCTTCTCCTGTGCGTAGCACCAGGTGATCTCGATGAGCTTCGGCTGCGAGAGGTCGGTGGTTGACTTGGTGAGGACGCGCTTCATATTTACCACCAGAGGCTCATAGCGACAACAACACTTGAACGTGTTGACGGCGAGGGTAGGATGTACACCGGAGGACCGCACCCAGGTGTCCTGCCAA
Source organism: Dactylis glomerata (assembly GCA_007115705.1). Classification (NCBI taxonomy): domain Eukaryota; kingdom Viridiplantae; phylum Streptophyta; class Magnoliopsida; order Poales; family Poaceae; genus Dactylis; species Dactylis glomerata. The sequence goes on along the minus strand of QXEO01001928.1, from coordinate 791,737 downwards.
AGGCGGAGCCATTTGCGATTGGTCTCCTTGCTCTGCTGGACACACTTGTCAAGGTCGTCGATGGAGGTGGTGCACGAGGAGTTGTCCTGGAAGTGCTTGACGAACTCCGAGCGCATGTCGTCCCAGGAGTCGATGCTTGTCGACCTCCCTTGGAGCCTTAATGTTCGGTGGGTACTCCTCCCTCAGACCATTGGTCTGAAACATGAGGGCCCGACACGCTCGAGCGAGCCAGATTGCTTGGCGCGATTGGTAAGGGTGTGCCGCAGATCGTATGACTGTTGTGCACGCCATGCCTATTTGTCAAGGATGTGGGTGCGTGCGTCAACATGCCGGCCGTCGTTGGTGTAGTGCTGATGATGCGGCACCTCGTTGGAGGAGTACTGAGGTTGATCATTCCACGGCTGGCCTTGTGGCTAGTTTTGCCCAGGAGGGGGACAGTTTTGGAGGTTGGCATCCGGTGCTGCAGTGGCGGCGGCGATGATGGCGCGATTGCCGGTGGAGGCCGCCCTGCTGCCAGAGGAGCGGGAGTACACCCGCCCATGGGAGTCGCAGCTGTCCCGCTGCTGCTGGATGTACTTGTTCAGTAGGTTCTTGGCGTAGGCAATCTCAAGGGTGTTGTCGGCCGTTGGGTCGATGTTGGCGAGAGCCGCTGCAGAGGTAGTGATGTTGTCCATTGGCATGGTGTAGAGTGGCAAGTTGTTCTCGTCGACCTCCCTCATGGCCAATAATATTCTTGGTTGGCCTGGGGAAGGGTTGGCGTTGGGTGGTGGTTGGGGAGCTCCAGCAGCAGTCTCCCCAGCTGTTGGGCGAGTGGTTGCACCTGGAGCTGTGGTCGGTTGGCTTGTTCCAGCCGCTGATGTCTACGCACTTCTATTCTTGTAGACACTTGTTGGGCCTCCAAGTGCAGAGGTTTGTAGAACAGCAGCAAGTTTCCCTTAAGTGGATCACCCAAGGTTTATCGAACTCAGGGAGGAAGAGGTCAAAGCTATCCCTCTCAAGCAACCCTGCAATTACGATACAGAAAGTCTCTTGTGTCCCCAACACACCCAATACACTTGTCAGATGTATAGGTGCACTAGTTCGGCGAAGAGATAGTGAAATACAAGTGGTATAGATGATTATGAGTAGTAACTGTGGTATGAAATAAATATCGCTGCGAGCAAACAAGTAACAAAATAGCAAGTAAACGGTGTGCAATGCTTGGAAACAAGGCCTAGGGATCATACTTTCACTAGTGGACACACTCCCAACAATATAACATGAATGAACAAATAAATAACTTCTCTCCACTATAGTACTCTGAATTACTCTCCTATTGAATAACACTAATCATTGTGTAGTGGCTACAGAAGCACCCCTTAAAGTTTATCAAGTACTTGACAAACACCACTCATAGAGACATCCAAATCAGATCACAATTCAAGATAGAAATCATTGCGACTTAGACCAAGTACTAACATGGTGCACACACTGTCAACTTTACACCATGAAAGGAGGAATAGATCACTCAAACTATCATAGCAATAATTATTCTCATAATCCACAAGAGATCACAATCATAGCCTAAACCAAGTACCACCATGATGCACGCACTGTCACCGTTACACCAAGGCAGGAGGAATAGATTACTTTAACAATCACCACTAGAGTACACATAACATCTGAATAATAACATCTACTTGTTCAACATGATACAAAGCTCACGATCACATAAAGATCACATCATGGGAGAGAGAGGTGAACCACATAGCTACCGGTAGAGCCCTCAGCCCCGGGGATGAACTACTCCCTCCTCATCATAGGAGACAGCAAGGTTGATGGAGATGGCGGTGAGGTCGATGGAGATGGCGGAGACGGCGATGGAGACCGATGGAGATGGCTCCGGGGGCACTTCCGCGTCCCGGCAGGGTGCCGGAACAGAGACTTCTGTCCCCCGAAATTCGTCGGTGGCGGCGGCGGACCTACGGAACTCTTTCTGGAAATCTGATCGGGCCTTAGGTTTTTCTCGTCGGGGGGTACTTATAGGCAAAGGGGCGATGTCAGAGGTGGAGCCAGGCTCCCTCACACAGGGGTGGCGCGGCCAGGGGCCAGGCCGCGCCGCCCCCTTGTGTGGGGCCCTGGTGGCCCCTCTTCGTCTCTCCTTCGGATGTCTGGAAGCTTCCGGGTAAAATATGACTTCAGGAACTTGTTTCGTCCAATTCCGAGAATATTTCCTGTGTATCACTTCTGAAACACAAAAACAGTAGAAAACAGGAAACTGGTACTATGGCACTTCGTTAATAGGTTAGTTCCGGAAAATGCATAAAAGTGCCACTAAGTGTAACGAAACAATAGGCAAATGGTGTAAAAACAAGCATGGAGCATCAAAAATTATAGATACGTTTGAGACGTATCAAGCATCCCCAAGCTTAACTCCTGCTCGTCCTCGAGTAGGTAAGTGATAACAAAAGAATAATTTTTGAGGTGACATGCACCTACACAATCTTGATCATATATGTAAGCATTGGTGAGCTGGGATCAATAGAACTTAAAACATGGGCATGAAAGATATAATCTTGACAATAAGAACGTAGCAACCATGTTGTAAACATGCAAATAAACACAAACAAAAGATCATGAAAATGAAACAATGAAAGTCAAACGTGTGTTCAAATCATAAGGAAAAACATACAAAAGGTTTTCAGCTTGTCCTTCAAAGAGAGCAAAACATAAATGCATAGGACACCTCAAAGTTTAAGAGGGCGACTAGATACAAATAATTTAAGAACAACTGAAACCAACAATATGAATCAATCAATGAACTTTGGGACAATGCATATCACACTAAGAATGACAACTATGCTCTCTTAATGGTGCATAAAGAAAGAAGGTGGTGACTCAACATAAAAGTAAAAGAAAGGCCCTTCGCAGAGGGAAGCAGTGATTGCAAGTTTTATAACCTTCAAAAATTATGGTACTTACCGGCTTTGAGCTCTCATTGCCCCCATCATAAGCATCTTGAATGGTTAAAGTTAATGCGAGAACAATTATGATGCATATGCTTGACAAATCATAAGTTGAAAACCTCGTGCCCCGTGAATACGAGTACCCAAACCTCATGCTACTTTACTTAGAGTCCCAAGCAAGGCTCTTGTCATTGTAAGTATATGCATATCATTGAGAACCGCCAATGGGGTACCTCCGTGCCCGATGACATGGAACAAGCCCACACCAAAATGACAGGACAAGCAGACAATGAACACCTCGACATCTCTTTTATTTGCCTTTTGTTTAGCTTTTTATTATGAAATGCGGCGTCGAATGTTCACCATGGGTATGCTGCAAATTTCCACCATGAATTATGCATGGCTTAGATTGGCGGCCCGGCGTTTCCCTAACACATATACAAACTCCATGATCCCCACAAGATTCCCAATTCATTTCACACCGCGGGCATCCATAAACAAAAGATCACGATATCAACTCAAATAAGAAGTGCAATGTTGAAAGCTTGCCCCATGACAGCATGGCTGGGCTAGAATCCAACTTACAACTTGCAAGCATAACAACTCAACATAAGAGACCACAATGTAAAATTTTTAAGAACAGGAAAAGTAAAGTGTGCCTTCCGGTTCGTGAGAGCTTTACTGACCGAATTTCGCATAACACTGGTAAGAGTTTAATTTGAAGAGAAAATAAAAGCAAGTCAAATTTACTTGGAATAGCAAATTGCTAGTAGGTATGTATGGTGGACACTTTGGAAAACTTTGGCTTTTAGGAGTTGGATGCACGAGTAGAGCTCATACTCAGTACAAAGCGAGGGCTAGCAAAAGACTGGGAGCGACCAACTAAGAGAGTAATAATGGCCATAATCATGCAAAGCGACAAAGCGACATTAAAAGAAGCATAAGATGGCATCAAAAGTCAAAAACTAAATGATCATGAAGGCTATTTGCGACTTTGTAAGAGTCTAACATGTGTGAGCATGCACCAAGTCAACCCAAATAAAGCATCAAGGAGAAAACCAAAATAATGCTTCCATACAATAAAAACAACGCATGATTTTTTCAAAGGCTCATTAAGCAATCTCAGTTATTTTAGACAAGTCATGCTACAGCAAAACCACTAAGCATACTATCAAAAAGACATCAAGCATGACATGAAAAAGCCTAAGCCGCAGTCTACACAAGCTCCTTCTTGTACCACTATTTTGCACAAAGCTTTTTCTCTTTTCCAACACCATTTGAAATTTTTATAAACACCTCTTTTAATGAAAACCAATAAAGTTAAGAGGCAAAAATACACCTTGATGAAAAGATATGACAAGATCTGAACGCAAATCAAGGCGAAAACGAAAACCAAAAGCAGTAGCAGAAAAAGAAGAACACTCGGTGAACGATAAGAGTGAAAAACTCAGTGTTCTTGGCAAATGAAAACGAGTTCATCTCCTCCAAAAGAAACACGATGTGATCTAACAATTTATTGCAGCAAACAAACAAACCTAACCAACTAAGAAAACTAAAACAACTGACGCTCCAAGAAAAACACATAGTGCATGAAGCAATAAAAATATAGTGTTTTGAAAGGTGACCTGATTTTTGCTGATGAAGAAGGGGTGCCTCGGGGCATCCCCAAGCTTTGACGCTTGTACTTCTTGGATATTTCTTGGGGTGATGCATGGGCATCCCCAAGCTTGAGCTTTTGTCCATTCTTCAACTCATCTCATCATTCTCCAATCCCTACACTTGAAAACTTCCTTCATACAAAACTAAACACAATTCTATTAGCAACATTAGTGTAAGCATAACATTGAATCAACCTCTTTTTGCTTCAGGTTTTAACCCAAAACCACCACATATTAAGCATATACTACTGTAGCAACTTCCCCAAAAGTTCCATGATAAAAAGAACTCAAAAGAAAGCGATAAAGTGGCAAACCCAAATATTGGCAGAAATCTGTCAAAACTGAACAGCTGAAAAAGGTCGAATTTTTGAGGGGTTTTCTGTTGCTAAAATCAAAAAGTGTTCAACTAGGAAAAGTTTGGATATAACCTGGGACATATGCAAAAGAAATCGCAGGTCCAAAAGATAAACAGAGAATTTTCACGAATTTTTACGGTGCAGCACCGAAAACAGTTTCAGGACAGCAACATCCCCAAATCTTTACCTCACTCAAATTAGAGGCTTCTCTTGGCACAAAAACGAAATAAACAAGATAAGGAGCGGTCATTACAGTAGTAATGACTTCCAATACTCAAATAAAAGAAAAAGTACTGAAAATAAACAATGGGTTATCTCCCAAGAGTGCTTTTCTTTAACGCCTTTGAGCTAGGCGCAGAAATTTGCAAAGATGCTCATGTGGGCGCGCTTGAGGCAAAGGCGCCATATAGGAATTTAAAGCAATAGAGAGCATCAAAAAGCAAGTATGGAACACATTTAAATCTAAACCACTTCCTATGAAAAATAGTCTTGTAAAGAGACAAGTCATGAAAGCGCAAAGCAAAAAGCATAGGAAGGCAAAACAAGTACAACTTCAAGAATTGCAACATAAAGAGGGGAAACTCAATATTGTTGAGATCCATCAAACCATGTTTCCCTCTCTCATAGTAACTTTCAGTAGCATCATGAATAGAACTAACAATATAACTATCACATAAAGCATCCCTATCATGAGCCACATGCATAAAAGGATTAATACTCCCTACATGAACAATAGTAGTAGGAGCAGATTCAATAGAATAATTATTCTCATCACCATAATCATCAAAAATAGGAGGCATATTATAATCATAACTATTTTTCTCCTCAAAAGTTGGTGAATTGAAAACATTATACTCATCATCATAAACTAGAGGCTTAGTATCATCAAAAGATAGAGAACTACTATGTCACATAGCATATTCATCAAACATATCATCATAAGAAGGAACATGGATAGCACTAATGGTACAACAATTATTAACCTTAGAATTGGTACCAAAAAGATTTTCAATATCAAAAGTAGAGTGCTTTTCCCAATCATGATCACTAACATAGGTATCAGGCATAGGAACATCATCCCAATCAGAATTATCATAATCTATAGCAGGATCATAACGCTTAGGGGAAGATACCGTGTCCTCTCGCCTTTTACTCCTCCTCTTCTTCTTCTTCTTCTTCTTACTCTCTCCTTTAGGAGGGAGAGACTTGAAGGGCATCTTCTCCACATACTCTTTAGGAGGGAAAGGCATCTTCTCCACATAATCTGGTTTGCTGACAGAGACAACAGAAGAAACTTTGGAGGATTCCTCCTCTCTATTAATAAGATAAAAACATCTATCAGTCCTGTCATAGCTTGGCAAAATATCAAGTTTTATAAGATTCTGAATGTAAGTATTTGCAAGGCAATCTTTAGCACAATAGAGACGACAACCACGAAGGGTGCTATTAATATCAACATCATTCATATCTATCAAAGCAATCTTTCTAGATATCTCTTCACACGCCAAGAACAAAGTGAGCTCATCATGCTGATTGGGAGAATCTTGTCATCACAATACAAACTTAAGGTACTAGAAGAATAACTATTAGGGTTTGAGCATTGGAAATTAAAATGACCTATGTCATCGCAATGTTTACAAAGAAAAGGATAAAGCTCACAAACCTTTTTACCGATCTCACCTATATCCTTGTACCACATAGTAGTTTCTTCATTTGCGTGGGTGATGCAATAATCTTCCTTGTTGTAACTCTGTTCACAAGGTCTAAGTACTCCGCAAAAATTAACATGCTTATAAGAAATAGTACTTTTAGAAGTTTGAGCATGTTTATTGCAATCATCAACAACAATATCACTTTCTATGCAAGTGTCCTTAAAAGGTTCATGATACACGTCCCCATTTCTTTTAGGAACATTCATATGGGAAGCAAAGGCTTTAAAGCAATCAACCATAATTTGAGGATCAAGACCATATTTAGCACTAAGCTCTTGAAAATTAGCAGTTTCAGCGAAAGACTTAATGCAATCAAACTCGTAATTCATACCTGATCCCTTACCTTTGTCGCTATCCCAACCTTCAATATTGTTTTGAATTGTCTCAAGCAGATCCCACTTGGTGTCAACATCCTTGCTTGTGAAAGACCCATCAAAACATGCATCTAGATAGTCCTTATAATATCCTGAAAGCCTTGCATAAAAATTATTAATAACAATATTACGGGGAAGATCATGAATAGGACATTTATGCATTAGTAACTTCAATCTTCCCCACGCTTGGGCAATGCTTTCTCCCTCATGAGGCCAAAAATTATATATCTGATTACGATCTTTATGAATCTCACTTGGAGGATAGAATTTAGAATAAAAGAGAGGTACAATTTCCTCCCAGCCAACAGATGGACCATCTTTAAGCAGCCGATACCATTCCTCGGCTCTGCCTTTCAGTGATAAAGAAAATAGCTTCTTCTTAACTTGGTTCATCGAAATACCTGCACATTGGAACAACTCACATAATTCATGTATAAAGAGCAGATGATCACCAGGATGGACAGTTCCATCTCCTAAATAGCAGTTATCCCTAATACGTTCAACAATCTTCGTAGGTATTTTAAAAGGATGGGGAGCACAAGTATCATTAGAAACATCACATATGGGAGATAAAATATCATCAGAGCAAACTTTCTCCACTAAAGCTGGGGGACTAAAGATATCATACTCAACAAAACCAGCTTCCCCAAGCTTAGACTTTTCTATAGCATTAGCATTAACAGTATTCAAAGCATTCGTACTAATAACATTGCTATGCGAAATAAGCTCCAAAGGATTTTCAATTTTCTCTTCAAATCTAAAATCAGGAAAAAGACTAAAGAACTCTTTGTTTTCCATTAAGCCTAACTAGTGAAAATAAAAACAAGAAACAAAAAGATGTAATTGCAGAATCTAAAGGAAATAACTTTGAGCACTCACACAGGAGGATGCGAGTACCTTTTACCTTACCTCCCCGGCAACGGCGCCAGAAAAGAGCTTGATGTCTACGCACTTCTATTCTTGTAGACACTTGTTGGGCCTCCAAGTGCAGAGGTTTGTAGAACAGCAGCAAGTTTCCCTTAAGTGGATCAACCAAGGTTTATCGAACTCAGGGAGGAAGAGGCCAAAGCTATCCCTCTCAAGCAACCCTGCAATTATGATACAGAAAGTCTCTTGTGTCCCCAACACACCCAATACACTTGTCAGATGTATAGGTGCACTAGTTCGGCGAAGAGATAGTGAAATACAAGTGGTATAGATGATTATGAGTAGTAACTGTGGTATGAAATAAATATCGCTGCGAGCAAACAAGTAACAAAATAGCAAGTAAACGGTGTGCAATGCTTGGAAACAAGGCCTAGGGATCATACTTTCACTAGTGGACACACTCCCAACAATATAACATGAATGAACAAATAAATAACTTCTCTCCACTATAGTACTCTGAATTACTCTCCTATTGAATAACACTAATCATTGTGTAGTGGCTACAGAAGCACCCCTTAAAGTTCATCAAGTACTTGACAAACACCACTCATAGTGACGAGGGGTTAACTCGACAAATGTCCTAGATGAAGGACTTAGATCCGGGGAAGAGCAACGACTAGAGATTCCAGGATCGAGATTGGCACACGATGTACCCAGGTTCACGTCCCCGCGGTGGAGGATCGCTACATCCTGCTAGCAATCTAGTAGATAATCACAATGGTGTTTACATGGTGCCGCCGTAGGCGGAAATTTGTATCTAGTCTATGTCAAATCTATTTTGTATCTCTAGTATTGCTTGTCTTTGATATTCGATGTCTATGATATCTATTGAGTTCTGATGTCTAAGTTGTCTCTCTAGGGGCGCCCCTGCCTGGCTTTATATATGCAATCGGGCAAGAGTTTACAAGGATCCTAGTCGAATACGGATTAGAGTCTTCCTTCTTCTACTCCAAGTCATCTTCGAGTCCTTGTGCTAGTCCACCTCCATAATGGGCCAGACCCGGTATACTAATCCGCGGGTACCCAACGGGCATACCCTCGTCAGTAGCCCCCGAGACTCAATTCGAGTTGCAGACTCGGGTTGAGTCTCCAAACTTCAAATCTTTGACTTCTTCAATCTTCGACTTTATCTTTCTTCGACTTCTTGAAATCTTCAATTTCTTCAATTCTTTGACTTCCTGAAATCTTCGGGTTCTTGAATCCGCTCTCCCGATGGGAGTAAAATGTCGAGTTTATGGACTCAATTTTCTTCCTTGTTCTTCTTTCACTTTTGTCGAATTCTTTCTCGAAATTGACTTTCTATCGGGTGCGCGGCCAGTGCTCCCGATGGGAGTAGCCCCCGAGTCTATGTTCGGATACTTGTAGCCGGGCATAGACTCAAGTTGTACTACTCGAAGAAGTTTGGCTCCTGTTGAAGGACTTGATGATTTTGTTGACTCCTGCAGAAAATATGAATAATTATGAAATAATTTGTCTCTCGAAGAAATATTGCGTTTGCATATTGCAACAATGATGTAGTAGTATGTAAAACAAAAACTCGATATTTTTTGTGCAATTTTGTTGCTCGTACGTAAGACCCTTTCGTTAGCCTGATGCACTTCACGACTCGATCAGCTACTCAGGTCAGACGTAAATCGATGCGTGTGCCGCATTTGAATTTCAAGATACTTGCTAAGCCTTTTCGTTAGCCTGACGCCCCAAGATTTTGGCCTTGCCAACCGTTAGTCGAGCTTCATGCGACTGTAAACTAAATTGACAAGTATTCGACAAGGAACGCCAGCTAGCTACTAGGGCTTTCACAATTTTTTTCGAAGTCAATGATATGCATGATGATTGTTCATGGCGGAGCCCCCGAGCGTCGGGTGTGGCGAAAAGTAAATGATAATTGACTCTTGAAAGAGGAAAACTTAGCTTTTATCGAGTGCGCCCTGGTCGGCGCGGCCGTAGTTGATGATGTAGAGGTAGTTGAGGTCGGCGAGTTGTTGTCGACGATGATGTAGTCAAGTTGTTGTCGTAGAATCACAATCACGATCGGAGGCGAAGCTGTTGTCGAGCCCCCGAGCGCTGTTTGGGATCGTCGCGTTGCTGATGTCGACGAAATCGTAGGTCTTGAGTATGAGCTTCCGCACTCAGGGGCGAGTTGATGTCGAGCCCCGGAGCGTTGCCGATAGTTTGCACGAGTGCGCGACGGCGAGCCCCCAAGCATGGTAAGCCGTAGTCGACGCCGCAGTCGACGATGTTGAAGGCGAAGTAGTCGAAGTATTTTCTCCGAGTTGTCCGGGCAGTCAGGCGTCACGCCGTTGTAGTCGAAATATTTTTCTTCGAGTTGTCCGCGTGGTCCTCGTAATTTGTCGGTACTAAACTGCTGCTGATTTCTTTGATGTATTTGTGAATCTCGTACCATCTATTGATCAAAGTGGCTTGAATCTCTTTGTGTCCCAGACTTGTCGTGTGAAGCTTGGACTCGTGTTTGCTTTTTCCTGTATGTCAAACTTGATCTTGGAAACTGATCCGATCTCGGTAGTAATTGGAATAAGCCGATGACTGTTGCCTCCGCGTAGTAATAATTTCGTCGAGATCTGATTTTCTCCATAGCACGTGCGTCCTAAATCTTGATGATACTGACTCCTGTTGTACTGCAGGCTGATCCGCAAATTCGTCGATGTAGATGGGATGACCAGATACAATCTGGCTGCTACTGCCTCGTCAGTAGTCGTAAAATTTGCTGATCTTGACGATGTAGAAAAAATTTGCTGATATCGCCAATGGAAAAGTTGAAGTATCCCGCCCGGATAACAAAATCCAGTCGCCGCGATCCCCACGGTCGGCGCCAATTGACGAGGGGTTAACTCGACAAATGTCCTAGATGAAGGGCTTAGATCCGGGGAAGAGCAACGACTAGAGATTCCAGGATCGAGATTGGCACACGATGTACCCAGGTTCACGTCCCCGCGGTGGAGGATCGCTACATCCTGCTAGCAATCTAGTAGATAATCACAATGGTGTTTACATGGTGCCGCCGTAGGCGGAGATTTATATCTAGTCTATGTCAAATCTATTTTGTATCTCTAGTATTGCTTGTCTATGATATTCGATGTCTATGATATCTATTGAGTTCTGATGTCTAAGTTGTCTCTCTAGGGGCGCCCCTGCCTGGCTTTATATATGCAATCGGGCAAGAGTTTACAAGGATCCTAGTCGAATACGGATTAGAGTCTTCCTTCTTCTACTCCAAGTCATCTTCGAGTCCTTGTGCTAGTCCACCTCCATAATGGGCCGGACCCGGTATACTAATCCGCGGGTACCCAATGGGCATACCCTCGTCACATAGAGACATCCAAATCAGATCACAATTCAAGATAGAAATCATTGCGACTTAGACCAAGTACTAACATGGTGCACACACTGTCAACTTTACACCATGAAAGGAGGAATAGATCACTCAAACTATCATAGCAATAATTATTCTCATAATCCACAAGAGATCACAATCATAGCCTAAACCAAGTACCACCATGATGCACGCACTGTCACCGTTACACCAAGCCAGGAGGAATATATTACTTTAACAATCACCACTAGAGTACACATAACATCTGAATAATAACATCTACTTGTTCAACATGATACAAAGCTCACGATCACATAAAGATCACATCATGGGAGAGAGAGGTGAACCACATAGCTACCGGTAGAGCCCTCAGCCCCGGGGATGAACTACTCCCTCCTCATCATAGGAGACAGCAAGGTTGATGGAGATGGCGGTGAGGTCGATGGAGACGGCGGAGACGGCGATGGAGACCGATGGAGATGGCTCCGGGGGCACTTCCCCGTCCCGGCAGGGTGCCGGAACAGAGACTTATGTCCCCCGAAATTCGTCGGTGGCGGCGGCGGAGCTACGGAACTCTTTCTGGAAATCTGATCGGGCCTTAGGTTTTTCTCGTCGGGGGGGGGGGGGTACTTATAGGCGAAGGGGCGATGTCAGAGGTGGAGCCAGGCTCCCTCACACAGGGGTGGCGCGGCCAGGGGCCAGGCCGCGCCGCCCCCTTGTGTGGGGCCCTGGTGGCCCCTCTCCGTCTCTCCTTCGGATGTCTGGAAGCTTCCGGGTAAAATATGACTTCAGGAACTTGTTTCGTCCAATTCCGAGAATATTTCCTGTGTATCACTTCTGAAACACAAAAACAGCAGAAAACAGGAAACTGGCACTGTGGCACTTCGTTAATAGGTTAGTTCCGGAAAATGCATAAAAGTGCCACTAAGTGTAACGAAACAATAGGCAAATGGTGTAAAAACAAGCATGGAGCATCAAAAATTATAGATACGTTTGAGACGTATCAGCCGCCAAGGGATCGGAGATCTAGACTTGGCGTGGGGTGTCAAAGTTGAGGGTATGTGCTCGCATCTCGTCTGCCAGCCTCTTCTGCCACTTTCGTTGATGATACTCCGAGAGCTCGATGGCGGTTTGCTTTTAGAGGCGAAATTTTTCTCGCTCTCGCTGCTCTTTGACCCTAGCCTCCTCCAGGGCCTTGCGAGCAGCTTCGACCTCCACTGGTGGCAGGTCGGCATGGATCGGAGTGGAGAACGGATCCGGTGGTGGCAGCGGCGGGTCGCTGCCAGCCATGAGGATGGCACGGGGATCCTCCCAGATCCTATCCTCAGACTCGGTCTTCGAGTAAGACAGGGGCTCCGAGAGGTCCTCGCGACACCATTCGGATGGTGCGCAAGTGATGGAGCTGTCAAACGAAGTGGCTGATACGTCTCCAACGTATCTATAATTTTTGATGCTCCATGCTTGTTTTTACACCATTTGCCTAATGTTTCGTTACACTTAGTGGCACTTTTATGCATTTTCCAGAACTAACCTATTAACAAGTCGCCACAGTGCCAGTTCCCTGTTTTTTGTTGTTTTTGTGTTTCAGAAGTGATACACAGGAAATATTCTCGGAATTGGACGAAACAAGTTCCTGAAGTCTTATTTTGTCGGGAGCTTCCAGTCATCCGAAGGAGAGTAGGAGAGGGGCCACCAGGGGCCCTCAAACCAGGCTGGCACGGCCCAGGCCCTGGCCGCGCCACCATGGTGTGAGGCCGCCTGGCTCCACCTCTGACATCGCCCCTTCGCCTATAAAGACCCCCTGACGGGAAGAACCTAAGTACCCGATCACTTTTCCAGAACACATCGCGATCCGCCGCCGCCGTCGACCCAAAGATCGGGAGGGTCCAGAAGCTCTTCCCGGCACCCTGCCGGAGAGGGGAATCGCCACCGGAGGTCTTCTTCATCGCCATGCTTGCCTCCGGAGCGATGAGTGAGTAGTCTACCTTGGACTATGGGTCCATAGCAGTAGCTAGATGGTTGTCTTCTCCACCATGTGCTTCATGTTTAGATCTCATGAGCTGCCCTACATGATTGAGATCACCGTTATGTAATTCTACATGTTTGGTTTGTTGGGATCCGATGAATATTGGTGTTATGATTGAGTTGCTATACTAAAATATATCTTTTGTTATCTCTATGTTGTTTATGATCTTGCATGCTCTCCGTTGTTAGTAGCTATCTTGGCCGAGTAGTTGCTATTGACTCCAAGAGGGGGTATTTATGCTCGATAGTGGGTTCATGCCTCTATTTAACCTGGGGAGTGACAGAAACCTCTAAGGTTGTAGATGTGTTGTTGCTACTAGGGAGAAAACAACATTCATATGCTCAAGGGCATATGCTTTGTTTACATTACACACTTTGCTTAATGCAATTATCTGTTGTTCGCAACTTAATACTTGTGGAGTTCTCGGATTGATTCGCCACAAGTGGATTATTAATCATAGAGGCAGTTGGATGGCGGTCTATGTATTTTGTTGTAATGCCCAGAGTAAATCTCATAGTGATCTTCTTGACATATCACGTTTATCTTTATTCTATCAATTGCCCAACTGTAATTTGTTTACCCAGCATGTGTTATTTATCTTATGGTGAGACACCACTAGTGAACTGTGGACCCCGGTCCTATTTCCATAACCTGTTTACTTTACTCGCACTGTTTACTTTACTCGCATACTTTACTGTTTTCCACTCGATACGCTCATAACCTTTGTTTCAAGCAAACCGGTGAGATTGACAACCTCATCGCAAGTTGGGAACAAAGTACTTGGTTGTGTTGTGTGCAGGTTCCGCGTTGCTACTGGCCGAAGACGAGTCAACAGGTATCGTTAAACGACGCCCTTGTTGGAGTGTTACTAAGCCAGTCCGCATCACCTTCAGTCGTTATTGTCTGCTCTTCTCCTGATCGATAAACCTTGGTTTCTTAACTGAGGGAAAACTAGCTGCTATATTCATCATACCTTCCTCTTGGGGTTCCCAACTGGCTGGTCATTCACCACGCACAAGGAATCTTCTGGTGCCGTCATCCATGCGCCAGCAGTGGCAACGATAGATCCATCGCCAAAAGGAGGGTCAGTGGAGTCAGCATCGTTGGCGAGTGCATCGGACTCGACGACGTTGTCGATGGCTGATACGTCTTAAACGTATCTATAATTTTTGATGCTCCATGCTTGTTTATACACCATTTGCTTTGAGTTTTGTTACACTTCCTGGCATTTTTTATGCATTTTCCGGAACTAAGCTATTAACAAGATGCCACAGTGCCAGTTTCCTATTTTCTGCTATTTTTGTGTTTCAAAAAAGTTACACAGGAAATATTCTCGGAATTGGACAAAACAAAAGCCGAGCCTCCTATTTTTATTGAAGCTTCGCGAAGACCAAAGATGAGACGGAGGGGGGCCGGGAGCCAGGCTCACCACAGGGGGGCGTGGCCCAGCCCCTAGCCGCGCCACCACATGGTGAGGCCAGCTGGCCCCACCTCTGACGATGCCCTTTCGCCTATAAAGTCCCCTCGACGGGAAAAACCTAAGGGATGGATTGCTTTTCCTTAAAACATACTGCAAGCCACCGCCGTCATCAAAATGAGATCGGGAGGATCCAGGAACTCTTTTGACACCCTACCGGAGAGGGGAATCCCTGCCGGAGGCCTTCTCCACCACCATGGTCGCCTCCGGAGTGATGTGTGAGTAGTCTACCTTGGACTACAGGTAGCTAGATGGTTGTCTTCTCCACCATGTGCTTCATGTTTAGATCTTGTGAGCTTCCCTACATGATCAAGATCATCTTTATGTAATCATACATGTTATGTTTGTTGGGATCTAATGAGTATTAATACTATGTTAAGTTGATGTGCTGAATTATATATCTTATGTTATCTCTATGTTGTTTATGATCTTGCTTGCTTTCTGTTGCTAGTAGATATCTTGGTCGAGAAGATGCTAGTGACTCCAAGAGGGAGTATTTATGCTCGATAGTTGGGTTCATGCCTCTATTTAATCTGGGGGAGTGACAGAAACCTCTAAGGTTGTAGATGTGTTGTTACCACTAGGGGGAAAACAACATTCTTGTGTCCAAGGACATTTTCTTTGTTTAATTTATGCACTTTGCTTAATGCAGTTATTTGTTGTTTGCAACTTAATACTCAAGGGGTACTCAGACGACTCCCCGCGAGTGGATTATTAGTCATAGATGCAGTTGGATTACGGTCTATGTATTTTGTCGTAATGTCCAGAGTGAATCTCATAGTGATCCTCATGACATATGTACGTTATCTTTATTCTATCAATTGCCCAACAGTAATTTGTTTACCCAGCATGTTGTTATTTATCTTATGGAGATACACCACTAGTGAACTGTGGACCCCGGTCCAATTTCCTTTACATTGCTATATCGTTTTACTTTACTTGCAATGTTTACTTTTATTTGCATACTATTATCCTTTTACCACTCGATACGCTCAATCCTTTGTTTACAGCAAACCGGTGAGATTGACAACCTCATCGTAAGTTGGGAGCAAAGTTCTTGGTTGTGTTGTGTGCAGGTTTCACGTTGCTGCTAGGTGAAGACACACCAACAATATTCCTGGCGCCATTGTCCGGATTGTCACGAAGCTAGCAAGCATCACCTTCTAAAGTTTGGCTTTCTCCTACTGGTTCGATAAACCTTGGTTTCACAACTGAGGGAAGACTTGCTACTGTGCTCATCATACCTTCCTCTTGGGGTTCCCAACGGGATGTACTTACATGCCAGCAATGGCGCCTTTGATCGAACGCCCTCCCGAGAGTGGGAGAGTGGCTAATTGGGCTTCGCCGTACTCCGCCTGAGTAAGGAGCGGGGTCATGCACATGTTTTGCACGGAGTCGTCGAAGTTCTCGATGGTGTCGGTGAGGCCGACGAAGATGTTGATGCTGCCCGCGGGCAGCATGTAGGCGCGGGTGATGGGCGCCGAGGCTGGCTGGTAGCTAGCTTGCTTCATGTAGAAGCATGAGTCATGGCGACCAGCATGCCGGTGGCAAACTGCCGGCCAGCCGTTGTGATTGGTCCCGCCGCAAATCTATGGCCATACAAACCATGCCCCACGGTGGGCGCCACGATCGTGGGAATAGTCACGGCAGGTGCTACCGGGGGTAGCAATGGAGAAGGATGGGTGATACGTCTCTAACGTATCTATAATTTTTGATGCTCCATGCTTGTTTTTACACCATTTGCTTAGTGTTTTGTTACACTTTGTGGCATTTTTATGCATTTTCCAGAACTAACCTATTAACGAGATGCCACAGTACCAGTTCCCTGTGTTTGTGCTGTTTTTGTGTTTAGTTACACAGGAAATATTCTCGGAATTGGACAAAACAAAACCCGAACATTCGAAAATTTACCGAAGCTTCCAGAGAACCGAAGAGGAGACGGAGAAGGGCCACAGGGCGGCCACACCACCAGGGGGCGCGGCCTGCCCCTGGCCCGCGCCCACCTATGGTGAGGGTCCCCTGGTCCACCTCTGGCGCCGCCCCTTCGCCTATAAAGACCCCCCCAACGGGAAAAACCTAAATACCCGATCACTTTTCCAAAATACATCGCGATCCGCCGCCACCGTCGACCCGAGATTGGGAGGGTCCAGAAGCTCTTCCCCGCACCCTACCGGAGAGGGGAATCGCCACCGGAGGTCTTCTTCATCACCATGCTTGCCTCCGGCGCGATGAGTGAGTAGTCTACCTTGGACTATGGGTCCATAGCAGTAGCTAGTTGGTTGTCTTCTCCACCATGTGCTTCATGTTTAGATCTCGTGAGCTGCCTTACATGATCGAGATCACCGTTATGTAATTCTACATGTTGTGTTTGTTGGGATCTGATAAATATTGGTGTTATGATTGAGTTGATGTGCTGAATATTATCTTATGTTATCTCTATGTTTTTATGATCTTGCATGCTCTCCGTTGTTAGTAGCTATCTTGGCCGAGTAGATACTAGTGACTCCAAGAGGGGGTATTTATGCTCGATAGTGGGTTCATGCCTCTATTTAATCTGGGGGAGTGACAGAAACCTCTAAGGTTATAGATGTGTTGTTGCCACTAGGGAGAAAACAACATTCATATGCTCAAGGGCATATGCTTTGTTTACATTACACACTTTGCTTAATGCAGTTATCTGTTGTTCGCAACTTAATACTTGTGGAGTTCTCGGATTGATTCACCACAAGTAGATTATTAGTCATAGATGCAGTTGGATGATGGTCTATGTATCTTGTTGTAATGCCCAGAGTAAATCTCAGAGTAATCCTCTCGACATATGCACATTGTCTTTATTCTATCAATTGCCCAACTGTAATTTGTTTATCCAGCATGTGTTATTTTATCTTATGGAGAGACACCACTAGTGAACTGTGGACCCCGGTCCTATTTCCATTATATTGCTATCACCTGTTTACTTTACTCGCACTGTTTACTTTACTCGCATATTACTATCACTTTCGACTCGATACGCTCATACCCTTTGTTTCAAGCACGGTGAGATTAACAACCTCATCGTAAGTTGGGAACAAAGTATTTGGTTATGTTGCATGCAGGTTCCACATTGCATCTAGCAAAGCAAAGCTTCAACGAGGCGCCCTATAAATTGTCCGGAGCTATCGCGAAGCTAGCAAGCATCACCTTCAGGAGTATTGGCTTTTTCCTACTGGATCGATAAAACCTTGGTTTCTTACTGAGGGAAAAACTTGCTGCTATATTCATCATACCTTCCTCTTGGGGTTTCCCAACTGGCCGGTCATTCACTCCATCATCACCGCGCCATCTATAGCAATCAAGACTTTTTCTGGTGGCATTGCCGGGGAAAAAGAAGACTTCTGCAAGGGGAGTTTCACACACACATCCTTTACTTTGTTTTAAGTTTTGCTTTACTTTATTTTTACTTGCATCATTTTATCAAAAATACAAAAAAATTAGTTTCCTTTATAGTTGTTACTTTATTACTTCTAGTTCCTTATGTTGTTCCCTAAGTACGTTTTGGAGGACCTCTCAGTAGGTAGTGGTTCAATTATTGGAAAAAGTAACATTGAGGAGTTCTTTAATCATATTAGTATGTATAAAGATGTTGAGGAAAAGTCTTTGGCTGAGCTTGCTCCTAGTTATGAAGTTGCTTCTGCTTATTTAATTCACATGTTAGAAGCTAGGTTTGCTAGCCTTAATCCTTTTATAAAATACATGTTTGTTAATCTTTATGATATTGAGGACCCCAAAAAGAAAGCTTTTATCTTGGATACTTTGCGCAAAGAATTTAGAGATGTTAACATTAAAGGTAGGAAAGTTTTTAAGAAATTTGATAAGCTTGGCTCGCCTATAGAGGTTGTTGGTACACCCAATGAAGATTTTAGAGTGCCAATACCTTGTAAACTTGTAGGAATTCATGATGCTTTGGAAAAGAATTTTAGTTGGATTTGTCCTAAAAATCTTTTTGATGAAAGTAGTGTACCAAAGCGTGATTACAAGGGATACTCAAAAACTCATTTGGACATAATTCATTTCTTTGTTGAAAAGACTCCTACAATTGATCTTAATGCCTCTTTTGATATTACTTGATTCGCACTTTCTGCACTTAGCTCAAAGGCGTTAAAGAAAAGCACTCTTGGGAGATAACCCAATGTTTTTTCTTTCAGTTATTTTTCTTTTATTTGAGTCTTGGAAGTTATTACTACTGTAATAACCTCTCCTTATCCTTTTTATTTCGTTTTTGTGCCAAGAGAAGCCTCTAATTTGAGTGAGGTAAGATTTGGGGATGTTGCTGTCCTGAAACAGTTTTTGGTGCTGCACCATAAAAATTCGTGAAAATTCTCTGTATATCTTTTGGACCTGAGATTTCTTGTGCATATGCCCCAGGTTATATCCAAACTTTCATTAGCTTAACACTTTTTGATTTGAGCAACAGAAAACCCTCTAAAAATTCGACCTTTGTCAGCTGTTCTGTTTTGACAGATTTCTGCCAATATTTGTGTTTGCCGCTTTATCGCTTTCTTTTTGAGTTTTTTTTATCACGGAACTTTTGGGGAAGTTGATACAGTAGTATATGCTTTATATGTGGTGGTTTTGAGTTGAAACCTGAAGCAAAAAGGGTTGATTCATTGTTATGCTTACACTAATGTTGCTAATAGAATTGTGTTTAGTTTTGTATGAAGGAAGTTTTCAAGTGTAGGGATTGGAGAATGATGAGATGAGTTGAAGAATGGACAAAAGCTCAAGCTTGGGTATGCCCATGTCACCCCAAGAAATATCCAAGAGGTACAAGCGTCAAAGCTTGGGGATGCCCCCGAGGCACCCCTTCTTCATCGGCAAAAATCAGGTCACATTTCAACACACTATATTTTAATTGCTTCATGCATTATGCGTTTTTCTTGGAGCGTCAGTTATTTTTAGTTTTCAGTTTTGTTTAGTTTTGTTTGCTGCAATAAATGGTTGGACCCCCAACAAATTCCTTTTGGAGAAGTTTCCTTGCTTTTCATTTGCCAAGAATATTCTGTTTTTCACTCTTATCGTTCA
Source organism: Dactylis glomerata (assembly GCA_007115705.1). Classification (NCBI taxonomy): domain Eukaryota; kingdom Viridiplantae; phylum Streptophyta; class Magnoliopsida; order Poales; family Poaceae; genus Dactylis; species Dactylis glomerata. Next base: position 771,870 of record QXEO01001928.1, on the reverse strand, counting down.
GCGAGTGTTCTCTTTTTCTAGAACTGCGTTTAGCTTTCAATTTTCGCCTTCATTTGTGTTCAAATCTTGTTTTATCTTTTTATCAAGGTGTGTTTTGACCTCTGGTCCATGTTGGTTTTCATCAAAAGAGTTACTTCAAAAAAGTTTGAATGGTAATGGAAAAGGGAAAAAGCTTTATGCAAAAAAGTGGTACAAAAAGGAGCTTGTGTAGACTACGGCCTAGGCTTTTGCATGTCGTGCTTGATGTCCTTTTGATAGTATGCTTAGTGGTTTTGCTGTAGCATGACTTGTCTCAAATGACTGAGATTGCTTAATGAGCCTTTGAAAAAATCATGCGTTGTTTTAATTATTTGGAAGCATTATTTTGGTTTTCTCCTTTGATGCTTTATTTGGGTTGACTTGGCGCATGCTCACACATATTTGACTCATACAAAGTCGCCATAAGCCTCTATGATTATTTAGTTTTTGACTTTTGATGTCATCTTATGCTTCTTTTAATGTCGCTTTGTCGCTATGCATGATTATGGCCGTTATTGCTCTCTTAATTGGTCGCTCCCAGTCTTTTGCTAGCCCTCATTTTGTACTGAGTATGAGCTCTACTCGTGCATCCAACTCCTAAAAACCAAGTTTGCCATTGTGTCCACTATAAATTCCTATGCATAGTATTTGTAAGCCATTCCAAGTAAATTTTCATGTGCTACCTTTCAAAACTTTCAACTACTTCTCGTTTTGTGCCACTGTTTTTAGCTCATGGGGACATAGTGGTCGGAATTGCTATCTTCCGTATTAAATTAAGTACCCCTCGACTAGGCAGCTTCATCTGCTCGTCATTAATTTTGCATGAGAGCTGGTCAGACCATTGCAATCTAATTCTAAAAAAAATAAAAAAAGGCACTCCTCCATGGTATGTGAATGTTGGTGGGCACCCGATGGAATCGGTTAGTCATGGTTTGAGAAAGGAAAAAAGGTGGGGAGGAGTGCCAAAGCTTTATAAAAGAGCACCAATGTGCCAAATTTTCAAAGAAATCAGAACCGCTCTCACTTGTTTATTATGGAAGATAGTAAGACCCCATTGCCAGTCGTTGACATGAAACAACCACCTCTCAAAACCCAATTTTTTATCTCTGTTTTACAAATGAAAAGCTCTAGCACATGTTTAATCATTGCTTCCCTCCGTGAAGGGCCTTTCTTTTACTTTTACTAGGAATTTTGACGCGGCGGCACGCCGCGCCCCTTGTCTTAATCTTCTAGCATTAGTAGTTAGTGGTAACTATCTTCTTTTATATCTTCTGAAAATTTGCGGAGTGGTACATTTTATGTGGTACGGTCCGATGGAGCGAAGTGTGGCGTGCCTTCAAGACTTTCTCGAATAAGTGAAAAAGCAAAGAAGAGAGAGAACGCTAGCGCATCTCGAATAAGTGGAGAAGCAAAGAAGAGAGAGGTGGGGCAAAATGACCATGTCGTTCTAGATGATAATCTTGTGGACCGCTTCAGACCGCTTTGTCCATAGAGACGAATATCAAAGTCTATAAGTTAATTGTGAAAATAACTATTTATGCACCGGTGAAAAATTAACGCGAGGGAGTTACACATGGTTGAAGAATTATTGGAGGGTAATTACTGTGGAAGAATTGTCGTAGAGATTTATTACCGGGAAACCACTGCTTCGAAATAACCGTTAGCGGTCAAAACTTTTGGTCATTGCTGAAAATGACTATTCGTGCACCGATGAGAAATTACCGCCGGAGAGTTTAAGGTTAACTAACATCGAAGAATTGTCACAGAGATTTACTACCGGGAAACCATCCTTTCGAAATAACCGTTAGCGGTGAAAACTTCTGCTAAAAATTACTATTCATGAATCGGTGAGAAATTACCGTTGGAGAGTTACGTATAATCATCGAAGAAATAACGTAAGATATCTACCGCAGGAGAATTGCCGCATCGATTTACTACTGAGAAGTTACAACTGACAAATTATCGTTGCGTCACGGGTAGAAGCGACTTGTTCGTGCATAAGTGAGAAATTACCGTTGGAGAGTTACGTATCATCGTCTTTATGTGGTACGGTCCGATGGAGCGAAGTGTGGCGTGCCTTCAAGACTTTCTCGAATAAGTGAAAAAGCAAAGAAGAGAGAGAACGCTAGCGCATCTCGAATAAGTGGAGAAGCAAAGAAGAGAGAGGTGGGGCAAAATGACCATGTCATTCTAGATGATAATCTTGTGGACCGCTTCGGACCGCTTTGTCCATAGAGACGAATATCGAAGTCTATAAGTTAATTGTGAAAATAACTATTTATGCACCGGTGAAAAATTAACACGAGGGAGTTACACATGGTCGAAGAATTATTGGAGGGTAATTACTGTGGAAGAATTGTCGTAGAGATTTATTACCGGGAAACCACCGCTTCGAAATAACAGTTAGCGGTCAAAACTTTTGGTCATTGCTGAAAATGACTATTCGTGCACCGATGAGAAATTACCGCCGGAGAGTTTAAGGTTAACTAACATCGAAGAATTGTCACAGAGATTTACTACCGGGAAACCATCCTTTCGAAATAACCGTTAGCGGTGAAAACTTCTGCTAAAAATTACTATTCATGAATCGGTGAGAAATTACCGTTGGAGAGTTACGTATAATCATCGAAGAAATAACATAAGATATCTACCGCAGGAGAATTGCCGCATCGATTTACTACTGAGAAGTTACAACTGACAAATTATCGTTGCGTCACGGGTAGAAGCGACTTGTTCGTGCATAAGTGAGAAATTACCGTTGGAGAGTTACGTATCATCGTCACGGCTAGAAGCGACTTGTCATGCACTGGAATAAATTATCATTGAAAAGTTACGCAATATTAAAAATTACCTAAAATAATTACCATCAGAAAATTACCTAAAATAATTACCACCAGAAAAAATAAAAAATTTTGAAAAAAAAATAAAAAGCAGGCACAGAACACTGTTCATACGCACACGTGAACACTGTTCATACGTACATGGGAACACTGTTTCATACGTACGCGTGAAACACTGTTCATGTACTAAACGTGGCGCGCACCGATTGGTCACGATGAACAGTAGCAGAGCACCTCACAGCTCGAGAAAGCCCATCAACTTTATATATATATCTATGTTGAGTCACCACCTTCTATCTTTATGCACCATCTAAAAAAACATAGTTGTCATTCTGAGTATAATGTGCATTGTCCCAAAGTTTTCATTGATTGATTCATGATGTTGGTTTCACTTGTTCTTAAATTATTTGTATCTAGTCGCCCTCTTAAACTTGAAGGTGTCCTATGCATTTATGTTCTGCTCTCTCATGAAGGACAAGCTGAAAACCATTTGCTATGTTTCTCCTTATGATTTGAACACACGTTTGACTTTCATTGTTTCATTTTCATGATCTTTTGTTTGTGTTCTTTTTCATGTTATAACATGGTTGCTAAGTTTCTTCTATCAAGATTATGTCTTTCATGCCCATGTTTTAAGTTCTTTTGATCCCATCGCACAATGCTTACATAGTTGATCAAGATTGAGTAGGTGCATGTCACCTCAAAAATTATTTCTTTTGTTATCACTTACCTACTCGAGGACGAGCAGGAGTTAAGCTTGGGGATGCTGATACGTCTCTAACGTATCTATAATTTTTGATGCTCCATGCTTGTTTTTACACCATTTGCTTAGTGTTTTGTTACACTTCGTGGCATTTTTATGCATTTTCTGGAACTAACCTATTAACGAGATGCCACAGTGCCAGTTCCCTATTTTCTGCTGTTTTTGTGTTTAGTTACACAGGAAATATTCTCAGAATTGGACGAAACAAAAGCCAAACATTCGGAAATTTACCGAAGCTTCCAAAGAACCCAAGAGGAGACGGAGAAGGGCCACAGGGTGGCCACACCACCAGGGGGGCCTGCCCCTGGCCCATGCCCACCTGTGGTGAGGGCCCCTGGTTCACCTCTGGCGCCGCCCCTTCGCCTATAAAGACCCCCTGACGGGAAAACCCTAAATACTCGATCACTTTTCTAGAATACATCGCGATCCGCCGCAGCCGTCGACCCGAGATCGGGAGGGTCCAGAAGCTCTTCCTGGCACCCTGCCGGAGAGGGGAATCGCCACCGGAGGTCTTCTTCATCGCCATGCTTGCCTCCGGCGTGATGAGTGAGTAGTCTACCTTGAACTATGGGTCCATAGCAGTAGCTAGTTGGTTGTCTTCTCCACCATGTGCTTCATGTTTAGATCTCGTGAGCTGCCTTACATGATCAAGATCACCGTTATGTAATTCTACATGTTGTGTTTGTTGGGATCCGATGAATATTGGTGTTATGATTGAGTTGATGTGCTGAATATTATCTTATGTTATCTCTATGTTGTTTATGATCTTGCATGCTCTCCGTTGTTAGTAGCTATCTTGGCCGAGTAGATACTAGTGACTCCAAGAGGGGGTATTTATGCTCGATAGTGGGTTCATGCCTCTATTTAATCTGGGGGAGTGATAGAAACCTCTAAGGTTGTAGATGTGCTATTGCCACTAGGGAGAAAACAACATTCATATGCTCAAGGGCATATGCTTTGTTTACATTACACACTTTGCTTAATGCAGTTATCTGTTGTTTGCAACTTAATACTTGTGGAGTTCTCGGATTGATTCGCCACAAGTGGATTATTAGTCATAGATGTAGTTGGATGACGGTCTATGTATCTTGTTGTAATGCCCAGAGTAAATGTCATAGTGATCCTCTCGACATATGCACGTTGTCTTTATGCTATCAATTGCCCAACTGTAATTTGTTTAACCAGCATGTGTTATTTTATCTTATGGAGAGACACCACTAGTGAACTATGGACCCCGGTACTATTTCCATTATATTGCTATCACTTGTTTACTTTACTCGCACTGTTTACTTTACTCGCATATTACTATCACTTTCCACTCGATACGCTCATACCCTTTGTTTCAAGCAAACCGGTGAGATTGACAACCTCATCGTAAGTTGGGAACAAAGTATTTGGTTGTGTTGTGTGTAGGTTCCACGTTGCAGCTGGCAAAGCAAAGCTTGGACGAGGCGCCCTATAAATTGTCCAGAGCTGTCGCGAAGCTAGCAAGCATCACCTTCAGGAGTATTGGCTTTTTCCTACTGGATCGATAAAACCTTGGTTTCTTACTGAGGGAAAAACTTGCTACTATATTCATCATACCTTCCTCTTGGGGTTTCCCAACTGGCCGGTCATTCACTCCATCATCACCGCGCCATCTATAGCAATCAATGGGGCAACGAGATTGCGGCCATCTGCGGATCGGGATTGCAAGACACAGGGTTTTACCTAGGTTCAGCCCCCATAGAGTAAAGACCTACGCCCTTCTTGCCTAGATTGATATTAGTGGTGTTACAAGGGTTGCGAGTCTAAGCTCTGAGTGTAAGACTACTTCTAAGGGGTGTACAATGGAGTGGATCCCTTCTACGTCCCTCTAGCCTAGCTTATATAGCAGTCGCCAGGCTTGGGTTTACAGGTATTTCGGTCGAGTCTGTTAGACACTCGGTCTTTGACCTAATCGACTGGGCCTAGCTACACTTCTGGGCTTCGTGTTCCACTCGCTAGGCCTCATATGATGGGCCATCCAGTCGCCGTGCCTCCCAAGTAAGTCTGCATGTATGGAGTATCCTCTTCATGGGCCATCCCTGACACTGCCTATCAAGGCTAACCTCCTCCTCCTCCTCGTCACGTGCTGTACTACTAAAACCGCACCTCAAGTACTCGGTGTCGTTGTACTAGATTCCGGAGTATCCCGGTCTACCTGCTTCTAGGCCACAACAATGGCCCATCTACTTCATCAAGGAGCAGACCTGCTAGGAGCCCAACAAGGAAGACCTTCGTGAGGAGGCACCTCACGAGGAGATCGACACTTAGCATTTTGAAGACACAAGAAGCACCTCATGAGGCATCCCTCGTGAGGCGAAGACAAGACCTGCCCCTCTAAAGCGCATCCTTGCGCCATGGGGAAGGATAGGATGAGAAGAAAGCAATGGCGGAAGAAAGAAGGACACGACACCCATGCCACCACGTCTGGGAGGCGACAACCTCTGATGTAGCTGCATAAAGCTACGTGTCCGTTGCTGCTTTCCAGAAAGGGCTTGGCGGCCGGTGTAGCATGCCAGGCAGGGACATTAGCAACCCCTCAACCACTCCCGTGGACCGGCATCTTCCTACACCGTGGACTACGTCCATCCTTAGCATAATGGGACAGCTGTCCTCCTCCTTTGGCGTGCTTGTGGCAACCCCTCCCCCAAGTCTACGAGGGGAAGAAGGACTGTGGCCTCTATAAAAGGGGAGGCAACTGCCCTGGGAAGGGGGGCTTCTTCTCCCTGGCTAAGTTAGTGATACATCCAAAACATATCTACTGTCCCGAACACTTTGGCTATTGTTTCTCCTCTAATTTGTGTGTTTTGAATACAACTAACATGGACTAACATTGTTTTCAGCAGAATTGCCCTGGTGTCTTGTTTTTGTGCAGAAATCCAACTTTCAGGAAAAATCCTGGAAAATACTGCAAAAATCATATTTTACCAGAAGACCCACCGAGCCAGAATACGAGACGGAGGGGGGCCACGAGGGGCCCACACCCCTGGTGGCGCGGGCCAGGCCAGGTCGCGCCAGGGGGTGGTGAGGCCGCCTCGGCCATCGTCTCGACCCCTGCTTCCGCCTACATATACCCTCTGACCTGAAAATATCAGGGGTTCGGCGTTTTTCCCAGATTGTAGCGCCCTACCTTTCGAAAAAGGCAGAACTCCTGTGTTAAGCATAGTTTCAAAAACCGGACCGGTGAGTGAACCGGTGAGGTGACTGGCTCACTGGTTCACTGGTCCAACCGGTGGCTCAGCTGGTTCAATAGCGACAAAAAACCATTAAATTTAATAAATAATTAAGTTAATTTTGGAAAATTTTAGCATCGAATCATATATTTTGTGTTTACTTTTGTAGTAGATCACAAACTAAGTGTAGTAAAGGTGGTATTAGGCCTTATGCAAAGTATTTGGAGCAAGGTTCTAGGTTTTAGGATCATCTCTTCGTGAAAACACATTATTTTTATGCAGTTTTTCTGATTTTTTTCTTAGTTGGACGAGTGACTCTTAAAAAACCGGTGAAGGCTTTGGTTCAGGTTTTTTCTGGTTGAACCACTAAACCGGTTTGGTTTTTAAAACTATGGTGTTAAGTGCTACTCCCTGGATCACTGATAGCACCACAGTACAAAATATAGTAATCATTGCAGATAATGTCATTTATTACATTGCAAATCCAGTTACATAGGTCTCCAACCTTACAAATACACAGCAGAAAGCATAGTGGCAATGAGCCTCCATCTTCATCACCTGCCACAGGCAGACATATTGGAATGTAGACTCGAGATCCTACAAATCGTTCCTCATCCATATAACCTGCACGTTTGAATATGCAGCCCCAAAGGGGTCAGTACAATAACGTACTGGCAAATGACACATATATGGTGGCTGTTGTGAAAAGACTATACTACATGATATTTGGCTACTGGATCTTTTGGGCTACTTTGCATAAAGCCAGTTTTATCCTATATTTTCCAAATCAAAATATTTCAAAACATTTAGATTTTTCTTTAAGGTCAAGATAACTCCTAGGTCACCACCACATATATGGTTTTCACTGCCAGGTATGTAGCCCCGGGTAGTCACTCTACAAAACCAGGTTAATCCCTCAAGTTACTACAATACCATGGTTTTCACTGCCAGGCATGTAGCCCTGAGGCATTGCCTCTTTCTACACAAGTTTTAGTTATTTCAAAAAGGTGATGAGATTCTTCCGTACATTCCATGTCTAGAGACTCAAGTTGTCCATAACCGGGGACACGGCTAATCGATTAGTTTTATACCCTACAGGGGTTGTGCACTTTCACCTTAAGACTCATTCTACCCAGAGAGCAAAATGAGACAAGACCTTTCAGAAAAAGCATTCAACCATCCGAGTCTGACCGTACCCTACTTCCACCCACTGTCAGTACCTATGGATGAACCCTTACATCATACTCAATCAAGACAGAGCCCATAGTGTCATAAGGCTGCACTGGAAGTACACTATACACGGAAGATATATTAATCTCTCTATTCATGAGTGGCAATTCGCAAGTGTACTACTTATGTCACTAACCACATACCATTGTCACTACAACACAAATGGCATGTAGAGACGTTAGATTTGGGTGCTAAGGACGCTAAAAGTCGCCTCTAGGTGGTTGTAGAGACGGCTATGTAAAACGTTATAGGAGCGTCTCCTTATGCACCGTCTCAACGCCATAGAGACGAACTGAAAGCGTGTCTAGGAAAGTGAGACGCTTTATAAAGCATGTGTCTAGGAAAGTGAGACGCTTTATAAAGCATGTGTCTAGGAAAGTGAGACGCTTTATAAAGCATGTCTATAGCACTAGAGACGCATTGGGGACTAGCTTAGAGGTGCACTTACAAAACGTCTTTACCAACTGTTGTGCCGCTCTTTGAGATGGTTTTTAGTAAATTTTTATTACCCTATTTTGTTTAGGGAGAAAATCGTAGGCCACCAACCATAAAAAAAAATCACGTGCCAACCATTGAAGAATATACAAAAGAGGGCACGTTCGTGAGACAAGCTTATGTTTATCAAAATAATTGCACTTTACAAGTGAACAGTACGTATACAAAATTTGGCACAAGTGCCATCATAGAATCATCAAATTTTGCATATGCTCTTCCGACTAGCTGGATCTATCTAAGATTTGTACAAGTACATTGTCAACATCTGTCTTCAGTGCACCTTGTAGATTTTCCTTCTGCTCTTCTATTATGATTCATCAAAAAATTCCGCCACAAATTTCTGCAAAGTAAGAAATAAATAATATAAAACACACACCTCTTGAACAAACATTGCTCATTTATTTGAAGTCTTAAAAATTGAAACATATTCTAGACCATTTGCATCAAGGTAATTAATTGTTAAACATTGACCAACATATGTAACTATTAAGCATATTGAGGAGTAATAACCTTAACTCTAGTGAGTGTTGTCAGAACTTTGTGGAATCGATGTTGAGCAGTACAGCTTGAAGCTTTGATGGAATTAGTGGAAGCCTATCAAGAAGCAAAGGTTAGTGGAGAAGAAAAAAAAAGAAAAAATAGTGAACATTCTTAGAAATCAGAGTTATACTTAAAACCATAAGACTTACAGATCATTCTTGATTAATCAAGTAACTTACATCTCTAAGACATGACGAACTGAAGCAAGGTGTAGGCCAACCTAAAAAATGATACAGCCTCGCTGCATGTAATTAAATTGCTGATGTAGTCAAATTTTACATGCTGTGTTTGGGAGGCTCAACGAACTTTATCGATTCCTTAAAACTGGCAACCTCTTTTGGGATATAAGATTACTGAATTACTGGAACATCCAGTGGGTAAAGTAGATCAAATCGAATTAACCTTTAAATTGACTGCACAAGATAGACAAACCGAATACCTAGAGTCTAACAGATATGAAAGACTGTATTGCAGATCAGCAATCAGGACCTGCAAATATACTCTGTGAACAGAAAAGTATTAGATTAGAAGACGTGCATGATCAACTCGCTTAGAAGAATAAGTAGAGGAAAATCTGAGACGATACTCACAATTTTCAAATATGTCTGCTGCATCAGAATGGCGGAGAGGCGTCATAACAAGAAATCAAACACAATATCTGAGTGAGCCATGTGCAAAGGGGGGAACAAAAAAGAAAGGAAGAGAGCAAAGTGGCGAGGTCGGCCGGGATAGAGGGGATGCAGTGCCAGACGCAGGGACAGCGATGCGGCGGCCGGTCTTCCGGGAGCGACGGCGCGGCGGCGCAGAGTTCGTGGCGGCGCAGGGGCGGAGTCAAAGGGAGTGGATGAGAACTTCCATCGACAAGTCTAGCTAGGGTAAAAAAAAGACGCTGAGAACGTGGAGGCAGTTTGTGGTAAAACTCCAAAAAGACGCTGAGTACATATTATCTATTTAAAAGAAAATATTTTATTATCAGTAAGAGTCGGATTTGTGAGACGACTCGCCCCGCGTCTCAAAAGACGTCTTTACGTGCTATTGGGCTCGGACCGTAGCGACGTATAAGAAAACGTCTAATTTTAAACGTCTTTATGTGACTGATTTGTTGTAGTGTGTTTTCACTTCCAAGATATGTGGCCCTAAGCAGCCAATCAACACACCCAAAGCCACACCAATCCACCCAGGTAGTTCATTGAAGTTTTTGTTTAATTTTAAAACAACTCATCAACAAAGCATGGCATCATTTTCCAAAGTAAATTTGCAATCCTAGCAAGTGGGGTTTAAAGGATAGCTACACACTACTAGGATCTAAGCATTTCATAAACTACCTTGAAAATCAACCTATCATGCATACTACTGGAAAATACTAATGCAGTAGTAAAAATAGGTAGAAGAATGTGTGTCACTTGCCTCTTTGAAGTTTAAGCTCATTCACTTCTCTCAACAAAACTCATTGCTCTCCGTACAAACTATAACACAGAAATAACACAACATAAACACACCATACAATACAAACATAATCAAACAAGACAAGCAAGATTTAGGTAGACATGGTATTGGGTCAAGATGGTGTCAAGAAGATCTTGGTGGATAGATATGATCATAGGATTTACTTTTGTAGAAGGAAATATGCTGAAAAGGATATATAATTGATCTATAAAGAAAAATACTCAAATTCTCATATTTGAATTTGAATATTTGTGAAGTAGTTCAAGAAATTTAGGAAGTGATACTACGGAATAGACTACAGTAGAACAAAGCTACTGCAATTGGATTCATTCAAAAATAAATTTTGAAACTCAAGTTATGATCAGAACAAGTATTTGGACAAAATTGAATGCACAAAGTGTGTGCACATATCAACTTTGATGTTTCTTGACTCTATATTGTTCTACATGATCAGAGGATTCCAGGGACTACAAATTTGTGAATTTTGGATATGTAGAACAAAAGTTACGAACTAATTGGTGCAACAGATAGATTTGAATCAATTTGAAAATGAATTCAAATTAATTACTGAAACTATGGAATATTATTACACCATTGGATTCTACTCACTTCCAGAGACAACTTATTTGTAAGATTTCGAGTTACGGAACAATTTCTATGAATTTTTGAAGTTTGTCTTATTTTCTGAAAATTTAAATTCGAGAATTGACCGGAATTGACTTTGACCAGTTGACTGTGTTGACTGCTGATGTCATGATGATGTCAGAAAAGTCAACAGAAAAAGTTGATTATATGGAAAAACTTTCCATACAAAGGTTGTAGAGAATTACTAGATCTATCTACCCTATAAATTAATTTGGATTCGGGACAACGAGGTGGACTAGACCTGGATTATACCTTACGAGATCTAAAACTTCCAACGCTCCTTGATCCTTGCTTGTTGAACGAAACAAGGTGAGACTTGCGGCTATGGAAAGCTCTTGACGAGAAGAACAACTTTCGTGTTGAAAGCGTGGTGATTTGGGATCATCTTCAAGGTCGATTTGGCTCCAGTTGACTCGAAATTGGATCTATTTCAAAGATATAGATCTGTACCGCAAAACGAAAAACTCACCATAAGTAAGTTGTAGAAAATTGAAAGATGTACCCACTCACCAAAGGAATTTGGATTTAGAGAAGCGAGCTAGCCACAGGCCACGATTTTCTCCACGAGATCTAAAATATTTTGGGCCAGCTTGCTCGAGCTACGGTGGACGAAAAGAGATGGGGTTGGCTGAATTGAAGCGCCTCAACAAGATCTACAATTTTTGTTTAGAGGCCGAGGTCAAATAATGAAGTTTAGAGGTTCAAAGATTCGAGTCAAAGTTTCGGGAGAGATGATTTCGGTATATCTTGAGATATTCGTGTTTGAATAGAGATAGGTTCTGAAAAATCGAAAAAGATAAGGGAAAAAGAAATTTGGGCACGCGCGGCTGGGCTGTCCGCGGGCGGGCGGCGCGTAGAATCCGTCGCGCGGGGCGGAGCGCGCGAGGCTGGGCCAGCTGGGCCAAAATCGGTCCGGTCGGTCTAACTCTTTTTTTTTCTTGTTTCTTTCATAACTTTTGCATTTTAGCTCCAAATGAGCTCAAACCATTTTCTAAATTTTTCTAAAAATCAACACAGCATTTTAAAATAGTAAGAACCAAGTTTTCACAATAAAACAAACTTTCAAGTAAAACTTTATAAATTAGCCAAAAAGGGTTTTATTTGCATAATGCAAAAATAGAGATATGGTATAAAAATAATCCTTTGAAATCAGTAAAAATACTTTATAAAATAATATTTTAAAATTCATTTCCAAACATGGTTTTGGAAATGCAAACTTTATTTAATATAAACCATGTTGTAAATACTTCTTGTGCAAAAATGCTTGCTTAGGTTTGAATGAATGCAAAGTAGTATTTGGAAATTATATTTTCTCAAAAGAGTTCTTCAAGGATTACTAGAAAGTTTGAAATATTTTTCTAATAAAGCTTTTAAATAAACTCAAAAAGTTTTAAATCCTTGTAAAATTTCAAACAACACAAACAAAATAAAACAAAAAAATTATTCCAAAATTTGATAAAAACTTGGGATGTTACACACATAGAGTTCGGATGCGCCGCCACCACCAGAAACTGCGATTCAGAACCAGAAACTCCGTTCTGGCACCCTACAGGGACAAGGATTCGGAGGAGATCATCACCATCATCATCACTAACGCCTCCCCATCAACCATCCATGATTCCCCCATCCATGAGTGAGTAATTCCCGCTGTAGGCGAAGGGGATGGTAGGTATTGGATGAGATCATTCATGTAATTACTATGAGATTGTTAGGGCATGGTGCCTAGTATCCATTGTTAGTGCTTATGACATTGTTGCAACTTGTTGTGATTAATGCTTGTCATTTTGGGCCCAAGTGCCATAATCTTAGATCTAAACTTGTTATTGTTTTATGATGATAATTATTGTTTATGATCTTACCTGCAAGTTGTATACACATATCGTTGTCTGAAACCCGAGGCCCCAAAGTGACAATAATTGGGATAACTGGAGGGGATGGCTGTAATGTGAGGATCACATGTGTTCACTGAGTGTTAATGCTTTGCTCTGGTACATTATTAAAAGGAGTACCTTAATTACCAGTAGATTCCCTTGAGGCCCCGCTGCAAACGGGCTGGTAGGACAAAAGATGTCGTGCATGTTTCTCATTGTGAGCACGTACGACTATTTACGGAACACGTGCCTATGGTTGTTTAGTACTAGGATGCTTTATCATTATTTATCTGTAATTGCCCATGTCTTGATTATTACATGAATTATCTTGTCCATGCAACGCCCGTTCATCCATCCCTATGCCTACAGTATTCAATCCTACTGTTTACTATTGATACCACTACTGTCTTTATTTTACTATTGCTGCTACTATTTTACTACTGCCACTACTATAAAACTGTTGCTACTAATAAACCGCTACAAGCAAGTCTGTTTCCAGGTGCAGCTGAATTGACAACTCATCTGTCAAGGCTTATAAATATTCTTTGGCTCCCCTTGTGTCGAATCAATAAATTTGGGTTTTACTTCCCTCGAAGACTGTTGCGATCCCCTATATTTGTGGGTCATCAAGACTATTTTCTGGTGCTGTTGCCGAGGAGCATAGCTTTATTTATAAGTTCACTTGGGATTCATATTGTTCGCTGCAATCCATTCATCATGGGTAAACTTCATGATAGAAAGTTTCCTATATGGCCATCCACTACAAGAAGAGGTACAACTCTGAACACCTCTATTGCTCACCATCTGTGATGAGTAAGTTGCTTACACCACCACATGCACATGCTACTACTTCTGCTGAGTTTGAAAATGCTACTGATATTTTTGATGATGCTTCTACTGTGCTTGATGAGAGTGGTTCGTTAGGTTCCTTCCTAGATGCTACAGTTGCTAAGACTAAGCAAATGGGAAACACTGCTGTTACACCTGTTAGTTCACATGAGTCTAGAGAATGTCCTAGTGATGATCTTGAGGAAGCTTATATTGAGCTCAATGATGATTTTATTGATGAATTTCATGCTACTAGTGATGCTGGTGCTATTAGAGATCTTGCAAGACATGCTGTTAGATATAAGTTATCTCCTGATGCTAAGTTTGTTGCGTCTCCCATAAACATTAGTGATAAGGATTATGATTTCTCTTTGGATTTATCTTACACATCTATTGTTGAGAAAGAACCTTCTTGTGGTACTGAAAATGGAAGTGCTATGGGACATATGAATGAGCTCTCTGCTTTGAGTAATTTGTTTTCTATGATACTAAGCTGCGTACTTACTTTGTTGCTAAGATTTTTCCTTTCTTGTTGAAAGGTGCAGCTAAAGCTTGGTTTAATAATTTGTCTCCTGGATCTATTGATAGTCCTATTGCTTTGGTTAATGCTTTCTTTTAGAAATATTTTCCTGCTAATGCTCAACATGCTGCTTTGCAAAAAATCTTTGACTTTGAGTAGGTAAAAGGAGAGAAACTGCCTGAATCATGGGCAAGGTTTTGCTCTTTAATTAGAGCACTGCCTGGAGAGCCATTGCCTAAAAATGAACTCCTTAATATATTTTATAATGGACTAACTATTGAATCTAAGACATGCCTGGATAGTTGTGCTGGTTGTGTTTTCAGGAAAAGAACTCCCGCTGAAGCTGAAGAATTAATGGCTAAAATAAGCCAGAATTATGATGATTGGACTATGGCTGAGCCAACACCAGTGCCAACACCAAAGAAGAGAGGAATGATTGAATTAAATGATGAAGTGATGAGAGAAGCCAAGAAATCTCTTAAGGAGAAGGGTATTAAATCTGAAGATGTGAAGAATCTACCACCTATAAAAGAACTATGTAAGCCAATCCCTCGTACCTCCACTATTTAGGTATACTCTCTCCAACGCTTTGATAATAGAGATATTCCTTACTCTAAACCTCCTGATCAATGCTTAGATGAGTTTGATAACTTCATTGTTAAGCAAGATAACTTTAATAAAAGGGTGCAAAATCATTTGTGGGAGAACTCTAGAGCTATTAACAAGTTGTAGGATATTGTGGAGAGAACCTCCAATGATGTGAAGATGCTTGTTAAACATTTTCAAATGGTTCAGACTCAAATTGATCACCTTACTAAGGTGCAAAAAGATTTGCTAGTTAATGCTTCTAGAGAAAAACATGCTTGTGAAATAAGCACTAGAAGTGGTGCTTCTACTCAGGATCCTTTATATCCTGAAGGACATCCTAAGAGGATCGAACAGGATTCTCAACGTGCTGTAGGTGATGGTATTCCTTCTAAGAAAAAGAAGAAGCATAAAACGGTTGCAGAATCTTCCGAAACAGGTAAGGATTTTAATAGTGTTTCTATTTCTGATACTGAAATCGAAAGTGGTAATGCTTCTGATAAAGAAGAAGTTGAGGAGGAACCAGAAAAGCTTGGTAAGAAACACAAATCCAAGGAAGAAGAACACTACAACAGGTTTTGTGAATGGATGAAACCTTTTTTTCAAATTCCTTTGACTGAAGCTATTAAAATGTCTCCTTATTCAAAATATATGAAGGATATTGTTACTAACAAAAGGAAGATTTCTAGTGAGGAAATTTCCACTTTACTTGCTAATTATTCTTTTGATGGTAGGGTTCCAGAGAAGCTTGGAGATCCAGGTATACCAACTATTCCTTGGTCCATAAAAAATAACTATGTTAGAACTGCTTTGTGTGATTTGGGAGCTGCAGTTAGTGTCATGCCTTTTTCTCTCTATAAGAGACTTGATCTAGAAAAATTGATATCAACTGATATATCTTTGCAAATGGCTGATAAGTCTATTACTATTCCTATTGGTATAAGTGAGGATGTTCCTGTTTAAGTGGCTAATAATTTCTTGATACCAACTGACTTTGTTGTGTTGGAAATGCCTGAAGATGATAATATATCTATTATTCTTGGGAGACCTTTTCTTAACACTGTAGGTGTTGTTATTGATTGCAACTAAGGGAAAGTAACTTTTAATGTCAATGATAAAGAGCACATGGTTTATTTTCCCAAGAAGATTGATAGAAAATATGGTCTAAATTCAATCAAAAATATTGAAACCACCAAAGTTGGAGAAATTTATTGTTCAAGGCTAAAGCCCAAGGAAGAATCTAAAATTGTTATGGTTGGGACTATGCCTATCAAGGTCGAGGTAACATAATAATTTAGTGCAATGCAAAGTTTTGCTTCATAGAAAATTGGTTTGGTAACAAGCCTTGATCAACCTTGTTAACAAAGTGATTTTTTGAATGAATGAAACTATCTTTTCACCGCATTTACTTTTGCTTACTCATGTTTCCACCCTGTTCATTTTTGTTTCCGCTATTTAGTTGAATATTAGAGTATCTTAGAGCTGATGTAGACTTGGTTTGGATTTGCTTTCTATCGTTCCATCTTCGTTTTCCCGAGTTTTTAATCTCTTGTCAATTTCTGAAAATCCTCAAAAATAAAGTTTCTCGAAAAATTCCAGAAAATTCTTTTTAAATTTTTATGTCAAATTTGGGGCACAGAGGCACCTGGGACACTCGAGGGGGCCCACCATGCCACCACACCACATGGTGGCGCGGCCAGGGCCAGGCCACGCCGTGGCATGGTGTGGGCCCCCTGGCCCTCCACTTACCTCTCCACCAGCCACTTTATTCTCTCTCCCAAAATATCTTTACTCCATAGCTCAAACTCGAGTTCTTGCTGTTCTTGCTCGTGATTTTTGATCTCCTTGCTCAGCCCATCTTTGCTGCTGAGATTTGGAGCATTTGTTCTCCGGTATGTGACTCCTTCGATTGTCCAAGTAGAATTTTGTTTAGTGGAGTATTTCTTGAGTATTTTAGCACTATGGGTGATAGGTTAAATGAGTTTGCATGCTTGTTCAATTGCTTAGATAAGTTATTTTGATGCATGTTAGCCCTCTTGCAACTCCCCATAGTAGTTCCCTACATTTGTTTGTCTCAATATCATTTTTTATGAGGTTTGCTTAAAAAAATTCAGAAATGGAGGAGAATGGATATCAACTCATTCAACAAGAATTAGAAGTGCATGAAGTCATGAAAGTCCACCGTGAAGAAGGAGCCTTCCCCTCAATCTATCCATGCTCGGAATTCATGAGTGCTGCTGGGATTCTGCAGGATTTCCAAACTCCAATCTCTAATGCAGGATTGGAACATTTTGTTGATGGTGAACCTCACCATTATGCTAAACTAACCATGTCTGTGGTGCAGGATTTTACATTCAGTTGGTCTTCATCTAACCCCATGGTTCATTATAAAATTTACAATAAAACTGTGGACTTGCCCTTTGATATTTTCTGTGCAGCTATTAGAGTACTCCAGTGGGGATCGCGCGAAAAGATAAAGGAGCGACCCAGGCCATTGATGAACTTGTATGAAGAGATTTGTCAAGGAAGAGGCTTCTCAGAAGAGAGTGGTAAAATTTGGAGTATTCATTTCCCATCTATTCGATATTTTTCCTATTTTATTGCCAAGTGTGTTCTTGCTAGGCAAACTGCAAACACCTTATCCTTTTGTGATTTAGCTTTTATCTCAGCTGCTTTGAGGCAGGATAGGACTTATAATTTGGGTGCTTTGATAGCTTTCCGTCTTGCTATTAGCCGCGAGAAAGGGGGAGTTTGTGGAGGTCTTATTGCTTCTCGTTTATTAGCTTTGCATGGTGTAGTACCGCACGATTTGGACATTCAGTTCCCCGTAGAGAGGCTTGATCTTAATTCTATGATACAACATAAGTTTATTTCTTCTCAGGCTTGGTTGGGCAACTTGTCTTATGAGATAACCTTTTTCAAGAAATCAGCCTAGAGGGTAGTTAAGTCTGATCGATCAGTCCATTTGCCTGCACCTCTTTTATTTAACCTTGATGGCAGGAATGGATGGTCACTCACAGAGGATGATCTTGACATGCACATGGAGGAGCACCCTTGATACGTCTCAAACGTATCTATAATTTTTGATGCTCCATGCTTGTTTATGCACCATTTGCTTTGTGTTTTGTTACACTTTGTGGCATTTTTATGCATTTTCTGGAACTAACCTATTAACGAGATGCCACAGTGCCAGTTCCCTGTTTTCAACTGTTTTTGTGTTTCAGAAAAGCTACACAAGAAATATTCTCGGAATTGGACGAAATAAAAGCCGAAGTTCCTATTTTTCCTAATACGAGATGGAGTCCAAAGCAGAGACGGAGGGAAGCCAGGGGCCAGCCACACCATAGGGTGGCGCGGGCCAGCCCCTGGCCGCGCCACCAGGTGGTGGGTGTGAGAGAATTGACCACACTTTGGGCCTTTCCATTGCATATCTATTTATAGAAGAATTACAATCCTAATCATAAATGGGAGATCACAACATTAAGGACTCTCCACGATTTAGAGGATCAGGGAGTTATGTCACATTATGTGACATATCTCTGGCAATCATGTCACATAATGTGACATATCTCTAACACTCCCCCGCAGTCACAACAGGAGGACTGTGGATGTTGAGACTGGACCAAAAATGCAGAAATGACGGTGATGGAAGACCCTTTGTCAAGATGTCGGCGAACTACCGAGATGAGGGAACATGCAACACGCGAACCTGGCCCATGGCAACACGATCGCGAACGAAGTGCAGATCGATCTTGATGTGCTTGGTGCGCTGGTGCTGGACGGGGTTCGTTGACATGTAGACGGCGCTAACATTGTTGCAGAACACAACCGTAGCTGGAGGAGATGGTCGATGAAGCTCGTGGAAGAGTTGACGAATCCAAGTAGCCTCGGCAACGGCATTGGCCACAGCACGGTACTCAGCCTCAGCGCTGGAACGAGAGACCGTGTGTTGCCGCTTCGAAGACCATGAGATGAGGTTGTCACCGAGGTAGACGCAGAAACCCGACGTGGAACGTTGAGTGTCGGGGCAGCCGGCCCAGTCGGCGTCGGTGTAGGTGACCATGGAAGCCGGTGAAGATGAATGGAGCTGGAGTCCATGAGATAGCGTGCCCTTGACGTAACGCAAGATGCACTTAATGGCCGCCAAGTGCTGTTCGTGCGGGTCATGCATGTGAAGACACACCTGCTGAACAGCATAGGCGATGTCAGGGCGCGTGAAGGTGAGGTACTGGAGAGCCCCGGCGAGACTCCGGTACTCAGTCGGGTCGGCCACAGGAGGGCCAGCAGAAGCGGAGAGCTTGGGCGACATGTCGACTAGTGTCATGGCAGACTTGCAGGCAGTCATGCCGGCGTTGTCCAGAATCTCCACCGTGTACTTGGCTTGCGACAGGTGCATGCCGGAGGAGTCGCGGGTCACCGTGATGCCGAGGAAGTAGTGGAGGCTGCCCATGTCCGTCATGGCGAACTCGGAGCGGAGGGAGGCGGTGATCCAGTCGAGAAGCCGAGTTGAGGATGCGGTGAGGATGATGTCGTCAACGTACAACAAGAGGAAAGTTGTACCCTCCATGCACCAAAGAACAAACAAGGACGTGTCGGAGCGTGAACACATGAAGCCGATCGAGGTGATGAAGGTCGCGAAGCGCTAGTACCACGCACGAGGAGCCTGCTTGAGACCGTATAGAGAACGGTTCAGCCGACAGACGTGCTCGGGGCGAGTAGAGTCGATGAAACCAGTGGGTTGGCAGCTGTAGACGACCTCGGCGAGCTTGCCGTGGAGTAAGGCATTCTTGACGTCGAGCTGGCGAGCTCCCATTTAAGGGAGAGCACGATGGAGAGGATGATGCGGACCGTCGCTGGTTTGACAACCAGACTAAACGTCTCATCGAAGTCAACGCCTTGCTCCTGAGAGAAACCGTGAAGCACCCAGCGTGCTTTGTAGCGGTTGAGGGAGCCATCGGGCTTCAGCTTGTGGCGAAAGACCCACTTGCCGGAGATGATGTTGGTGTTCTGAGGAGGAGGCATGAGATCCCAAGTGTCATTGCCGAGGAGAGCACGATACTCCTTGGTCATAGCCTTGAGCCAGTTTGGATCCTTGAGTGATGCACGTGCGGAGGAGGGAACCAGTGAGTACCTATTGACAAAAGCATGCAAGTTAAGCCGCTCACGGGGAGGGACATGTATGCCGGAGGTGCTACGCATGCGATGCACGGGCAAGGGCGCCGGCGAGGGCGCATGCGCCGGTGAAGGCGGCGGAGAAGGCGCCGGTGAGGGTGGCATGGAGGGCGCCGGTGAGGGCGGCACAGAGGGTGCCGGCGAGGGTGGTGCCGTAGGAGTGTGCGGGGCAACCGTAGGAATGACGATAGAAGGAACATCGTCGAGAAACTCATAAGTGGCAGCAGAGGGAGCCTGCAGCGAGGAAAAGGGAAAAGTAGACTCGTCAAAAACAACATGGCGAGAAATGAGGACGCGCTGAGTGGCAAGGTCCATGCAGCGATAGCCCTTACGATGAGGTGAAAAACCAAGAAAAACACAAGCACTAGACCGGAGCGCGAGTTTGTGAGACATAGTGGATGCGGTGTTGGGGTAGCAAAGAGAACCAAAAACACGAAAAGACAAGTAGTAAGGGTGTGTGTGACGAAGAGCGAAGTATGGGGAGGGCGCGCTAATGGTTTTGGTGGGGAGGCAATTAAGGAGGTGAGTGGCATGATGAAGAGCTTCAACCCAAAAATGAGGCGGTAAACTAGCCTGAAATAAGAGAGGATGCACGATGTCATTGACTGTATGTATAACACGCTCAGCTTTACCGTTTTGTTGGGAGGTGTATGGGCACGAAAAGCGAATGTGTATGCTGTGTGCGGCGGCGAGGGAGTGGAGTTTGGCATTATCGAACTCACGACCATTGTCACACTGTATGGATGCAAGAGGCAAATTAAACTGTGTATGAGCGAACGCGCGAAAAGAGGCGAGCGCGGCGTAGGCATCAGATTTTAGGCGAAGAGGGACGGTCCACAAAAAATGAGTAAAATCATCAAGAATGACTAAGAAATATTTAAAGCTAGAAGTAGTCAAGACCGGATATGTCCAAAGATCGCAGTGAATTAACTCAAAAGGACAAGTGGTTCTAGGGGTGGAAGAAGAAAAAGGAAAACGTACATGGCGTCCAAGTTGACATACATGACAAAAAGTACTATGAGAGACTTGTTTATGAGAAGGCAAAGAAATATGCTGCGAAAGACGACGATATGCATCGTGACCGGGGTGACCGAGGCGATGATGCCAAATATTGTGAGGGGTGGTGGTTGTGGTGAGAGCACGGGGAGCCGGGTGCTGGAAAGAATAAAGCTCCCCCGTACTATTGCATCAAAGAAGTTCACGCCGAGAAAAAAGGTCCCTCACAGAAAAACCAAAAGGATCAAAATCGATAGAGCAATTATTATCAGTAGTGAATTGACGAACAGAGACAAGATTTTTAATAATGCGAGGTGTAACAAGAACATTGCAAAGATGAAGAGGACGATTAGATAAAAAAGAAGGAAGAGAAGCATGACCAGAGGAGGAGACGGGAACAGAGGAGCCGTCTCCAACGGTAACATGATGATAAACAAGGTGTGGAGAAAGAGAGTGAAGGATACCGGCATCGTTGGAGAGGTGGGCGGTGGCACCGATGTCGAAGACCCACTCTATGGGGGATGAGGGAGCCCATGTTTGCACCGATGCCGGCGGCGCAACATAGAAGGCGGTGTGACCGGCGTGAGGAAGATCCGCGTTGGGGGCGACGTAGCCAGTGTATGTAGGAGACGCATCACAGGCAGTGTAGCTGGCATGGAGAAGAGCCGCGTAGGGGGTGGCATAGCCGGTGTGGGGAACTGTCGTGGCAGCGCCAGGAGGAGCACCATACGAAGATGCCCCGTAGGGGGCGGCATGGCCGGCGTGGGTAGGAGCCGCGTTGGGGGCGGCGTAGTTGGTGTGGGTAGGAGACGCGTTGTAGGCAGCATAGCTGGCATAGAGAAGAGCTGCGTAGGGGGCGGCGTAGCCGGCGTGGTGAACAGCCGTGGCAGCGCCAGGAGGGGTGCCATATGAAGACGCGCCGTAGGGGGCGGCGTGGCCGACGTGAGGAAGAGCCGCGTAGAGGTGGATGCCAGGCAGAGCGCCGCACGAAGACGCGGTGTAGGGAGCGGCGTGGTTGTGGAAGAAGTATGGCTGCATAGGAAGAGTAGCCATGGTGGGGAGGAGAGAGGAGACAGCGGCCGGCTAGGGTAGGGCGGCGGCTTGGGTTGATGAGGAGGAGGAGCGGAAGCGATAGGATGTGTTTAGGCTGATACCATGTGAGAGAATTGACCACACTTTGGGCCTTTCCATTGCATGTCTATTTATACAAGAATTACAATCCTAATCATAAATGGGAGATCACAACATTAAGGACTCTCCATGATTTAGAGGATCAGGGAGTTATGTCATATTATGTGACATATCTCTGGCAATCATGTCACATAATGTGAAATATCTCTAACAGTGGGGCCACCTGGCCCACCTCCTGACGCTGCCCTTCCGCCTATATATTCCCCTCGATGGGAAAACCCTAAAGACCCGATCAATTTCTCACGAAACATAGTGTAAGCCTCCACCGTCGTTGACGCGAGATCGGGAGGGTCCAGAAGCTCTTCCTGGCACCCTACCGGAGAGGGGAATCACCACCGGAGGCCTTTTTCATCACCATGCCTGCCTCCGGAGTGATGTGTCAGCAGTCTACCTTGGACTACGGGTCCATAGCAGTAGCTAGATGGTTGTCATCTCCTCCATGTGCTTCATGTTTAGATCTTATGAGCTGCCTATTGCTACTCCAAGTTGATGTGGGAGCAAACTGTCCTTGTGCGTGGTGGATAACCAGCCCGTTGGGAACCCCAAGAGGAAGGTATGATGAGTATAGCAGCGAGTTTTCCCTCAGTTAAGAAACCAAGGTTTAATGTCGATCAGGAGAGGAGAGACAATGACGACTGCTACTCCAAGTTGATGTGGGAGCAAACTGTCCTTGTGCGTGGTGAATAACCAGCCCGTTGGGAACCCCAAGAGGAAGGTATGATGAGTGTAGCGGCTAGTTTTCCCTCAATTAAGAAACCAAGGTTTATCAAACAGGAGAAGGGAGACGATGACGACTGAAGGTGTTGTGGAACCTGCACACACACAAACAAATACTTTGTTCCCAACTTGCGATGAGGTTGTCAATCTCACCGGTTTGCTTGAAACAAAGGTTATGAGTGTATCGAGTGGAAAACAGTAGAGTATATGCGAGTAAAGTAAACAGTGCGGGAAAAGTAAACAGGTGATTGCAATATGATTAAAATAGGACCGGGGTCCACAGTTCACTAGTGGTGTCTCTCCATAGATAAAATAACATGCTGGGTAAACAAATTACAGTTGGGCAATTGATAGAATAAAGATAACGTGATATGTCAAGAAGATCACTATGAGATTTACTCTGGGCATTACACCAAAATACATAGACCGCCATCCAACTGCATCTATGACTAATAATCCACTCCCGGGGATATCATCCGAACACCCTAGAAGTATTAAGTTGCGAACAACAGATAATTGCATTAAGCAAAGTGTGTAATGTAAACAAAGCATATGCCCTTGAGCATATGAATGTTGTTTTCTCCCTAGTAGCAACAGCACATCTACCACCTTAGAGGTTTCTGTCACTCCCCCAGGTGAAATAGAGACATGAACCCACTATCGAGCATAAATACCCCCTCTTGGAGTCACTAGCAACTACTCGGCCAAGATAGCTACTAACAACGGAGAGCATGCAAGATCATAAACAACATAGAGATAACAAAAGATATAATTCAGTACAGCAACTTAATCATAAACACCAATATTCATCGGATCCCAACAAACCAACATCATAGAATTACATAACGGTGATCTCAATCATGTAAGGCAGCTCATGAGATCTAAACATGAAGCACATGGTGGAGAAGACAACCATCTAGCTACTGCTATGGACCCATAGTCCAAGGTAGACTACTCACTCATCGCTCCGGAGGCAAGCATGGCGATGAAGAAGACCTCCGGTGGCGATTCCCCTCTCCGGCAGGGTGCCGGGAAGAGCTTCTGGACCCTCCCGATCTTCGGGTCGACGGCGGCGGCGGATCGCGATGTATTCTAGAAAACTGATCGGGTCCTTAGGTTTTTCTCGTCGGGGGGTCTTTATAGGCGAAGGGGCGATGTCAGAGGAGGGACCAGGCCCCCTCACACAGGGGTGGCGCGGCCAGGGGCCTGGCCGCGCCGCCTGTGCGTGTGGGGCCCACGTGGCCCTCCTCCGTCTCTTCTTCGGATGTCTGGAAGCTTCCCCGTGATATAAGTCTTCAGGAACTTGTTTCGTCCAATTCCGAGAATATTTCCTGTGTATCACGTCTGAAACACAAAAACAGCAGAAAACTGGAAACTGGCACTGTGGCACTTCGTTAATAGGTTAGTTCCGGAAAATGTATAAAAGTGCCACTAAGTGTAACAAAACAATAGGCAAATGGTGTAAAAACAAGCATGGAGCATCAAAAATTATAGATACGTTTGAGACGTATCAAGCATCCCCAAGCTTAACTCCTGCTCGTCCTCGAGTAGGTAAGTGATAACAAAAGAATAATTTTTGAGGTGACATGCACCTACACAATCTTGATCATATATGTAAGCATTGGTGAGCTGGGATCAATAGAACTTAAAACATGGGCATGAAAGATATAATCATGACAATAAGAACTTAGCAACCATGTTGTAAACATGTAAATGAACACAAACAAAAGATCATGATAATGAAACAATGAAAGTCAAACGTGTGTTCAAATCATAAGGAAAAACATACAAATGGTTTTCAGCTTGTCCTTCAAAGAGAGCAAAACATAAATGCATAGGACACCTCAAAGTTTAAGAGGGCGACTAGATACAAATAATTTAAGAACAAGTGAAACCAACAATATGAATCAATCAATGAACTTTGGGACAATGCATATCACACTAAGAATGACAACTATGCTCTCTTAATGGTGCATAAAGAAAGAAGGTGGTGACTCAACATAAAAGTAAAAGAAAGGCCCTTCGCAGAGGGAAGCAGTGATTGCAAGTTTTATAACCTTCAAAAATTATGGTACTTACCGGATTTGAGCTCTCATTGCCCCCATCATAAGCATCTTGAATGGTTAAAGTTAATGCGAGAACAATTATGATGCATATGCTTGACAAATCATAAGTTGAAAACCTCGTGTCTCGTGAATACGAGTACCCAAACCATGCTACTTTACTTAGAGTCCCAAGCAAGGCTCTTGTCATTGTAAGTATATGCATATCATTGAGAACCGCCAATGGGGTACCTCCGTGCCCGATGACATGGAACAAGCCCACACCAAAATGACAGGACAAGCAGACAATGAACACCTCGACATCTCTTTTATTTGCTATATTGTTTAGCTTTTTATTGTGAGATGCGTCGTCGAATGTTCACCATGGGTATGCTGCAAATTTCCACCATGAATTATGCATGGCTTAGATTGGCGGCCCGGCGTTTCCCTAACACATATAAAAACTCCATGATCCTCATAAGATTCCCAATTCATTTCACACCGCGGGCATCCATAAACAAAAGATCACGATATCAACTCAAAAAGAAGTGCAATGTTGAAAGCTTGCCCCATGACAGCATGGCTGGGCTAGAATCCAACTTACAACTTGCAAGCATAACAACTCAACATAAGAGACCACAATGTCAAATTTTTAAGAACAGGAAAAAGTAAAGTGTGCCTTCCGGTTTGTGAGAGCTTTACTGACCGAATTTCGCATAACACTGGTAAGAGTTTAATTTGAAGAGAATATAAAAGCAAGTCAAATTTACTTGGAATAGCAAATTGCTAGTAGGTATGTATGGTTGACACTTTGGAAAACTTGGCTTTTAGGAGTTGGATGCACGAGTAGAGCTCATACTCAGTACAAGGCGAGGGCTAGCAAAAGACTGGGAGCGACCAACTAAGAGAGCAGTAATGGCCATAATCATGCAAAGCGACAAAGCGACATTAAAAGAAGCATACGATGGCATCAAAAGTCAAAAACTAAATGATCATGAAGGATAATGGCGACTTTGTAAGAGTCTAACATGTGTGAGCATGCGCCAAGTCAACCCAAATAAAGCATCAAGGAGAAAACCAAAATAATGCTTCCATACAATAAAAACAACGCATGATTTTTTCAAAGGCTCATTAAGCAATCTCAGTTATTTGAGACAAGTCATGCTACAGCAAAACCACTAAGCATACTATAAAAAATACATCAAGCATGACATGAAAAATTCCAAGCCGCAGTCTACACAAGCTCCTTCTTGTACCACTATTTTGCACAAAGCTTTTTCTCTTTTCCAACACCATTTGAAATTTTTATAAACACCTCTTTTGATGAAAACCAATGAAGATCAGAGGCAAAAATACACCTTGATGAAAAGATATGACAAGATCTGAACGCAAATCAAGGCGAAAACCAAAACCAAAAGCAGTAGCAGAAAAAGTAGAATGCTCGATTTTTAATAAGAGTGAAAACTAGAGCATTCTTTGCAAATGAAAACGAGTACATCTCCTCCAAAGGAAATTTGCTGGGGTCCAACCATTTATTGCAGCAAACAAACAAACTAAACAAACTAAGAAAACTAAAACAACTGACGCTCCAAGAAAAACACATAGTGCATGAAGCAATAAAAATATAGTGTTTTGAAAGGTGACCTGATTTTTGCCGATGAAGAAGGGGTGCCTCGGGGGCATCCCCAAGCTTTGACGCTTGTACTTCTTGGATATTTCTTGGGGTGATGCATGGGCATCCCCAAGCTTGAGCTTTTGTCCATTCTTCAACTCATCTCATCATTCTCCAATCCCTACACTTGAAAACTTCCTTCATACAAAACTAAACACAATCTCATTAGCAACATTAGTGTAAGCATAAAATATATTCAACCTCTTTTAGCTTCAGGTTTCGACCCAAAACCACCACATATAAAGTATATACTACTGTAGCAACTTCCACAAGAGTTCCATGATCAAAAAGAACTCAAAAGAAAGCGATAAAGTGGCAAAAACAAATATTGGCAAAAATCTGTCAAAACTGGACAGCTGACAAAGGACGAATTTTTGAGGGATTTTCCGTTGCTCAAATCAAAAAGTGTTCAACTAAGAAAAGTTTGGATATAACCTGGGGCATATGCACAAGAAATCGCAGGTCCAAAAGATATACAGAGAATTTTCACGAATTTTTACGGTGCAGCACCGAAAACAGTTTCAGGACAGCAACATCCCCAAATCTTTACCTCACTCAAATTAGAGGCTTCTCTTGGCACAAAAACGAAATAAACAAGATAAGGAGCGGTCATTACAGTAGTAATGACTTCCAAGACTCAAATAAAAGAAAAAGTACTGAAAAGTAAACAATGGGTTATCTCCCAAGAGTGCTTTTCTTTAACGCCTTTGAGCTAGGCGCAGAAAATTGCGAATCAAGTAATATCAAGTGATGAAGCATCAAGCTCATAATTTGCTCTAAGAATAGAGTCAAAAAGTAATTTATTTCTTTTCCTAGGGAAGTGTTCCATACCTTTCTTTAATGGGAATTGATACTTGATAGTGCCTTCCCTCATATCAATGATAGCACCTACAGTTCGAAGAAAGGGTCTTCCCAAAATAATAGGACATGAAGCATGGCATTCAACGTCCATAACAAGAAAATCAACGCGAACAAGGTTATTGTTAACCACAATAAGAACATCATTAATCCTTCCCAAAGGTTTCTTCTTAGCAACATCAGCAATAGGAACATCAAAATAACATTTTTCAAGCGGTGGTAAATCAAGCATGTCATAAATCTTTCTAGGCATGATAGAAATACTAGCACCTAGATCACATAAAGCATGGCAATCATAACCATTAACATGCATATCAATGATGGGTTCCCAACCATCTTCTAACTTCTTGGGAACAGAGGCTTTTTGCTTCAACTTTTCATCCCTAATCTTTATAAGAGCATTGGTGATATGCTTAGTAAAAGCAATATTTAAAGAACTAGCATTGGGAGTCAAAGCAAGCTTTTGCAAGAACAAAATTACTTCAGATATATTGCAGACATCAACATCAAAATCATTAAAAGAAATAGAGCTATCATCTCCCACACTCTGAAAAATTTCAGCACTCTTTTGAGAAAAAGTTTTGGCAGTTTTAGGCTTTTTAACACAAGGAGTGGGAGTTTTCTCTACACCAATCAAAGTAAGAGGATTGCTACCAGTAGGAGCAACATCATTAGAGGTAGTAATAGTACATACCTTCATCTCTCTAGCCATCTCATCTTCTCTTTCCCACCTGGCATGCAATTCCGCTAACAATCTAATATTTTCATCAATTCCAACTTGGGTAGCATTAGCGGCAGCAACAACATTGCTCACATTCACATCATTAGGAAACACTTTTAATTTCAGAAGTTCAACATCATGAGCAAGGCTATCAACTTTAGAAGCAAGAATATCAATTTTGCCTAACTTTTCCTCAACAGACTTGTTAAAAGCAGTTTGTTTACCGATGAAGTCCTTGAGCATTACCTCAAGCTCGGAGGGCGCGGCCCTAGTGTTGTTGTAGGAATTACCATAAGAGTTACCATAACCATTACCATTGGTAGAAGGATACGGCCTATAATTGTTACTAGCAAAATTGTTCCTATAAGCATTGTTATTAAAATTGTTATTTCTAATGAAATTCACATCAACTTGCTCTTCTTGGGCAACCAGAGAGGCCAAAGGAACATTATTAGGATCAACATGAGTCCTATCATTAGCAAGCATAGCCATAATGGTATCAATCTTATCACTTAAGGAAGAGGTTTCCTCAACAGAATTTACCTTCTTACCTTGTGGAGCTCTCTCGGTGTGCCATTCTGAATAATTTACCATCATGTTGTCGAGTAGCTTTGATGCGGTGCCCAAGGTAAGGGACATAAAAGTGCCTCCAGCAGCTGAATCAAGTAGGTTCCTTGAAGAAAAATTCAGTCCTGCATAAAAAGTTTGGATAATCATCCAAGTAGTCAGTCCACGAGTGGGGCAATTCTTTACCATAGATTTCATTCTTTCCCAAGCTTGAGCAACATGTTCATTATCAAACTGAGTAAACTTCATAATATTGCTGCGCAAAGCTATAATCTTAGCAGGAGGATAGTATCTACCAATAAAAGCATCCTTACACTTAGCCCATGAATCAATACTATTCTTAGTCAAAGACAGCAACCAATCTTTAGCCTTTCCTCTCAAAGAAAAAGGAAACAACTTGAGCTTAATAATATCACTATCAACATCCTTATATTTCTGCATCTCACATAGCTCAACAAAATTGTTGAGATGAGCTGCAGCATCTTCAGTACTAGCACCAGAAAATTGCTCTTTCATAACAAGGTTCAATAAAGCAGGCTTGATCTCATAAAAGGTGGTAGCAGGAACAGGTGGTGCAATAGGAGTGCAGATAAAATCACTATTGTTCGTGCTAGCAAAGTCACACAACTTGGTGTTTTCAGGAGTACCCATTTCAGCAAAACGAAAGTAAACAAGTAAAAATAGCTACCAAGGATTCTAATTTTTTTTTGGGTTTTTGATATAAAGCAATGCAGGTAAAATAAAATAAAGTAAAGCAAAACAAATAACAAAGTAAAGAATGTGTGTGCGAAGAACTCTCCTCGCAGAAGTCTTCTCTCTTCCCCGGCAACGGCGCCAGAAAAGTAGTTGCTACTCCAAGTTGATGTGGGAGCAAACTGTCCTTGTGCGTGGTGAATAACCAGCCTGTTGGGAACCCCAAGAGGAAGGTATGATGAGTGTAGCGGCTAGTTTTCCCTCAATTAAGAAACCAAGGTTTATCGAACAGGAGAAGGGAGACGATGACGACTGAAGGTGTTGTGGAACCTGCACACACACAAACAAATACTTTGTTCCCAACTTGCGATGAGGTTGTCAATCTCACCGGTTTGCTTGAAACAAAGGTTATGAGTGTATCGAGTGGAAAACAGTAGAGTATATGCGAGTAAAGTAAACAGTGCGGGAAAAGTAAACAGGTGATTGCAATATGATTAAAATAGGACCGGGGTCCACAGTTCACTAGTGGTGTCTCTCCATAGATAAAATAACATGCTGGGTAAACAAATTACAGTTGGGCAATTGATAGAATAAAGATAACGTGATATGTCAAGAAGATCACTATGAGATTTACTCTGGGCATTACAACAAAATACATAGACCGCCATCCAACTGCATCTATGACTAATAATCCACTCCCGGGGATATCATCCGAACACCCTAGAAGTATTAAGTTGCGAACAACAGATAATTGCATTAAGCAAAGTGTGTAATGTAAACAAAGCATATGCCCTTGAGCATATGAATGTTGTTTTCTCCCTAGTAGCAACAGCACATCTACCACCTTAGAGGTTTCTGTCACTCCCCAGGTGAAATAGAGACATGAACCCACTATCGAGCATAAATACCCCCTCTTGGAGTCACTAGCAACTACTCGGCCAAGATAGCTACTAACAACGGAGAGCATGCAAGATCATAAACAACATAGAGATAACAAAAGATATAATTCAGTACAGCAACTTAATCATAAACACCAATATTCATCGGATCCCAACAAACCAACATCATAGAATTACATAACGGTGATCTCAATCATGTAAGGCAGCTCATGAGATCTAAACATGAAGCACATGGTGGAGAAGACAACCATCTAGCTACTGCTATGGACCCATAGTCCAAGGTAGACTACTCACTCATCGCTCCGGAGGCAAGCATGGCGATGAAGAAGACCTCCGGTGGCGATTCCCCTCTCCGGCAGGGTGCCGGGAAGAGCTTCTGGACCCTCCCGATCTTCGGGTCGACGGCGGCGGCGGATCGCGATGTATTCTGGAAAACTGATCGGGTCCTTAGGTTTTTCTCGTCGGGGGGTCTTTATAGGCGAAGGGGCGATGTCAGAGGAGGGACCAGGCCCCCTCACACAGGGGTGGCGCGGCCAGGGGCCTGGCCGCGCCGCCTGTGCGTGTGGGGCCCACGTGGCCCTCCTCCGTCTCTTCTTCGGATGTCTGGAAGCTTCCCCGTGATATAAGTCTTCAGGAACTTGTTTCGTCCAATTCCGAGAATATTTCCTGTGTATCACTTCTGAAACACAAAAACAGCAGAAAACTGGAAACTGGCACTGTGGCACTTCGTTAATAGGTTAGTTCCGGAAAATGTATAAAAGTGCCACTAAGTGTAACGAAACAATAGGCAAATGGTGTAAAAACAAGCATGGAGCATCAAAAATTATAGATACGTTTGAGACGTATCAACGACTGAAGGTGATGCGGAACCTGCACACACACAAACAAATACTTTGTTCCCAACTTGCGATGAGGTTGTCAATCTCACCAGTTTGCTTGAAACAAAGGTTATGAGCGTATCGAGTGGAAAACAATATAGTATGCGAGTAAAGTAAACAGTGCGAGTAAAGTAAACAGGTGATAGCAATATGATGGAAATAGGATCGGGGTCCACAGTTCACTAGTGGTGTCTCTCCATAGATAAAATAACACATGCTGGGTAAACAAATTACAGTTGGGCA
Source organism: Dactylis glomerata (assembly GCA_007115705.1). NCBI lineage: Eukaryota > Viridiplantae > Streptophyta > Magnoliopsida > Poales > Poaceae > Dactylis > Dactylis glomerata. The sequence goes on along the minus strand of QXEO01001928.1, from coordinate 740,243 downwards.
ATTGATAGAATAAAGATAACATGATATGTCAAGAAGATCACTATGAGATTCACTCTGGGCATTACAACAAAATACATAGACCGCCATCCAACTGCATCTATGACTAATAATCCACTCCCGGGGATATCAATCCGAACACCCTAGAAGTATTAAGTTGCGAACAACAGATAATTGCATTAAGCAAAGTGTGTAATGTAAACAAAGCATATGCCCTTGAGCATATGAATGTTGTTTTCTCCCTAGTAGCAACAACACATCTACCACCTTAGAGGTTTCTGTCACTCCCCCAGGTGAAATAGAGGCATGAACCCACTATCGAGCATAAATACCCCCTCTTGGAGTCACTAGCAACTACTCGGCCAAGATAGCTACTAACAACGGAGAGCATGCAAGATCATAAACAACATAGAGATAACAAAATATATAATTCAGTACAACAACTTAATCATAAACACCAATATTCATCGGATCCCAACAAACCAAACATGTAGAATTACATAACGGTGATCTCAATCATGTAAGGCAGCTCATGAGATCTAAACATGAAGCACATGGTGGAGGAGACAACCATCTAGCTACTGCTATGGACCCATAGTCCAAGGTAGACTACTCACTCATCGCTCCGGAGGAAAGCATGGCGATGAAGAAGACCTCCGGTGGCGATTCCCCTCTCCGGCAGGGTGCCGGGAAGAGCTTCTGGACCCTCCCGATCTTCGGGTCGACGGCGGCGGCGGATCGCGATGTGTTCTAGAAAACTGATCGGGTACTTAGGTTTTTTCCATCGGGGGGTCTTTATAGGCGAAGAGGCGATGTCAGAGGAGGGGCCAGGTGGCCTCACACCACTGGTGGCGCGGGCCAGGGGCTGGCCGCGCCACCTGTGCGTGTGGGCCCCTGGTGGCCCACCTCCTACTCTCCTTCGGATCTCTGGAAGCTTCTGGGTAAAATAAGACTTCAGGAACTTGTTTCGTCCAATTCCAAGAATATTTCCTGTGTATCACTTCTGAAACACAAAAACAGCAGAAAACAGGAAACTGGCACTGTGGCAACTTGTTAATAGGTTAGTTCCGGAAAATGCATAAAAGTGCCACGAAGTATAACGAAGCAATAGGCAAATGGTGTAAAAACAAGCATCAGTCCATTCTTTTACATTCTTATTATCATTTACTATTTACTCGCTTTATTTACATTCTCGCAAACTACTATCTTTTACCACACGATACGTTTAATCCTTTGTTTACAGCAAACCAGTGAGATTGACAACCTCACTATAAGTTGGGGCAAACTACTTTGGTTGTGTTGTGTGTAGCTTCCACGTTGCTGCTGGTGCAAAGCTACGCCCCAGATAAGGTGCCATATATAAATTGTCTGGAGCTATCGCGAAGCTAGCAAGCATCAACCTTCAGAAGTTGGTTCTTTCTCCTACTGGTTCGATAAACCTTGGTTTTATACTGAGGAAAGACTTGTTGCTGTGCTCATAATACCTTCCTCTTGGGGTTCCCAACTGGGCGGTCATCTACATGTCATCAAGCAATTTTTCTGGCGCCGTTGTCGGGAAGAAAGAGGATTTCTGCAAGGGGAGTCTCTCGCTTCCAATCTTTTACTTTGTTATTGTTTTGCTTTATTTTATTTTTTCTTGCATCTTTTTATCAAAAATACAAAAAAATTAGTTCCTTTGATAGTTAGTATTTTGTTACTTTTACTTTTAGTTCATTATGTGGTTCCCTAAGTACGCTCTGGAGGACCTTTCAATAGGTAGTGGTTCTATAATTGGGAAAGGTAACATCGAGGAGTTCTTTAATCATGTTAGTATGCATAAAGATATTGAGGATAGATCTTTAGCCAAACTTGCTCCTAGTTATGAAGTTGCAGCTGCTTATTTAGTTCACATCTTGGAGGCTAGGTTTGTTAACCTTAATCCTTCTATGCAACAAATGTTTCTTAAGCTTCATGATATCGAAGACTCTGAAAAGAAAGATTTTATTTTGGAGACTTTGCATAGAGAATTTAGAGATATTGTTATTGAAGCTAGGAAAGTTTTTGAGCATTTTAATATGCTTGGCTCACACGTAGATGTTATTGGTACAAACAAGGAAGAAATTAAAGTACCAATACCTTTCAAACTTGTAGGATTGCATGAAGCTTTGGAAAAGAATTTTGATTGGATTGTTCCTAAAAATCTTTTTGATGAAAGTAGTGAACCCAAGAGTGTTCATAAGGGACCTTCAAAAACTCATTTGGATACAATACAATTCCTTGTTGAAAAGACTTCTGCAATTGATCTTAATGCTTCATCGCTTGATATTACTTGATTTCCACTTTCTGCGCCTAGCTCAAAGGCGTTAAAGAAAATCACTCTTGGGAGATAACCCAATGTTTTATTTTCAGTAATTTTTCCTTTTGTTGAATCTTGGAAGTTATTACTACTGTAATGACCTCTCCTTATCATTTTTATTTCGTTTTTGTGCCAAGAAGAACCTCTAATTGGAGGAAGGTGAGATTTGGGGAAGTTGCTGTCCTGAAACAGATTTCTGCGCTGGACCGTAAATATTCGTGAAAATTCTCAGAATGTCTTTTTGATCTGAAATTTCTTGTGCACATGCCCCAGGTTATTTCCAAACTTTCATTAGTTTCGCAATTTTCGATTTGAGCAACAGAAGGTCCTCAGAAAAATCGATCTTTGTGAGCTGTTATGTTTTGACAGATTTTTGCCACTATTTGTGTTTGCCTCTCGATCACTTTCTTTTTGAGTTCTTTTGATCACAAAACTTTTGAGGAAGTTTCTACAGTATCTTATGCTTTAATGGGTGTTATACTTGAGTTTAAAACTGAACCAAAAGAGTAGATTTACTAGCATGCTTACACTAATGTTGCTAATAGAATTGTGTGAAGTTTTGTATGAAGGAAGTTTTCAAGTGTAGGGAAAGGAGAGTGATGAGATGAGATGAAGTATGGACAAAAGCTCAAGCTTGGGGATGCCCATGTCACCCCAAGAAATATCCAAGAGGTACAAGCGTCAAAGCTTGGGGATGCCCCGAGGCACCCCTTCTTCATCGGCAAAAATCAGGTCACCTTTCAAGACACTATATTTTCATTGCTTCGTATACTATGCATTTTTCTTGGAGCGTCTTTACTTTCGATTTCAGTTTTTTTGTTTTGTTTGCTGCAATAAATGGTTGGACCCCAATATATTTCTTTTGGAGAAGACACACTCTGTTTTTCATTGCCAAGAACACTCTAGTTTCACTCTTATCGTTCAACGAGTGTTCTCTGTTTCTAGTACTGCGTATAGCTTTTGTTTTTCGCCTTGATTTTTGTTCAGATCTTGTTATATCTTTGTATCAAGGTGTATTTAGACCACTGGTCTATGTTGGTTTTCATCTCAAAGAGTGGTTATAAAAAGGTTGAATGATGTTGGAAAAGAGAAAAAAGTTTCATGCCTATAGTGGTACAAATGGGAGCTTGTTTAGACTGTGGCTTAGACTTTTGCATGTTATGCTTGATGTTATTTTGATAGTATGCTTAGTGGTTTTTGCTGTAGCATGACTTGTCTCAAATGACTGAGATTGCTTAATGTGTCTTTGAAAGAATCATGCGTTGTTTTTATTATATGGGAGCATATTATTGTGGTTTTCTCCTTTGATGCTTTATTTGGGTTGACTTGGCGCATGCTTACAACATGTTTGACTTTACCAAGTCGCCATATGTCTCTATGATCATTTGGTTTTTGACTTGTGATACCACTTTATGCTTCGGTTATTGATGTTTTGTCGCTATGCATGATTATGGCCGTTATTGCTCTCTTAGTTGGTCGCTCCCAGTCTTTTGCTAGCCTTCATTTTGTACTGAGAGGGAATACTTCTCATGCATCCAACTACCAAAAACCAAAGTTTTCCTATGTGTCCACCATATCTACCTATTAGCAATTTGCTATTCTAAGCACAATTCGTCTTGCTTTTATCTATCCTTCAAATTAAACTTTTTTGTGTTATGTGAAAATTAGTCAGTAAAGCTCTCACGAACCTGACGGCACATTTACTTTTCTTGCTTTTAATAAATTTCATCATTGTGGCTCTCTTATGTTGACGTTATGCTTGCAAGTTGTATGTTGGAGGTTATCTCAGCCATGCCGTCATGGGGCATGCTTTCAACATTGCACTTTCTCTCATTTAGTTGATATCATGATCTTTTGTTTATGGATACCTGCGGTGTGAAATAAGTTGGAAACTTGTGAGCTCATGGAGTTTATATATGTGTTAGAGAAATGCTTGGGCCGCTAATCTAAGTCATGCATCATTCTTGGTGAAAATTTACAGCATGCCCATAGTGGACATTCGACGACGTATCTCAAAATAAAAAGCTATACCCATGGTAAATAAAAGAGATGCCAAGGTGTTCATTGTCTGTTTGTCTTGTCATTTTCATGTGGGCTTGTTCCATGTCATCGGGCAAGAGGTACCCCGTTGGCGTTCTCGATAATACATGTATGCTTACAATGACAAGAACTTGCTTGGGACCTAAGTCGAGTAGCATGAGGTTTGGGTATTCGTACTTCACGGGACATGAGATTTTCAACTTATGATTTGTTAAGCATATGCTTCATAATTGTACTTGCATTAACCTTAACCATTCAAGATGCCTATGATGGGGGCAATGAGAGCTCAAAGCTAGTAAGTATCATAATTTTTGGAGGTTTATAAAACTTGCAATCACTGCTTCCCTCTGCGAAGGGCCTTTCTTTTACTTTTATGTTGAGTCTCCACCTTCTACCTTTATGCACCGTCTAAGAGAGCATAGTTGTCATTCTAAGTTTAATGTGCATAGTCCCAAAATTTATTATTGATTGATTCATGATTATGGTTTTGCTTGTTCTTAAATTATTTGTATCTAGTCGCCCTCTTAAACTTGAAGGTGTCATATGCATTTATGTTTTGCTATTCCATGAAGGACAAGCTGAAAACCACTTTGCTATGTTTTCTATATGGTTGAAACACACACTTGACTTTCAATGCATTATTACTCATAATCTTTTGTTTGTGTTACTTTTCATGTTATAACATGGTTGCTAAGTTTTATTGTCAAGATTATGTCTTTTATGCCCATGTTTAGAGTACTTTGATCTCAGCACTCAATGCTTTACATCGTTTGATCAAGATTGTGTTGGTGCATGTCACCTAAAAAATTATTGTTTTGTTATCACTTACCTACTCGAGGACGAGCAGGTGTTAAGCTTGGGGATGCTTGATACGTCTCAAACGTATCTATAATTTTTGATGCTCCATGCTCGTTTATGCACCATTTGCTTTGTGTTTTGTTATACTTCATGGCGTTTTTATGCATTTTCCGGAACTAACCTATTAACGAGATGCCACAGTGCTAGTTCCCTGTTTTCTGCTATTTTTGTGTTTCAGAAAAGCTACACAGGAAATATTCTCAGAATTTGACGAAACAAAAGCCGAAGTTCCTATTTTTCCCGACACGAGACGGAGTCCAAAGCAGAGACGGAGGGTAGCCAGGGGCCAGCCACACCATAGGGTGGCGCGGCCCAGCCCCTGGCCGTGCCACCAGGTGGTGGGGCCACCTAGCCTACCTCCTGACGCCGCCCTTCCGCCTATATATTCCCCTCAACGGTAAAACCCTAAAGACCCGATCAATTTTCCATGAAATATACTGTAAGCCGCCGCCGCCGTCATGGACGCGAGATCGGGAGGGTCCAGAAGCTCTTCTCGGCACCCTGCCGGAGAGGGGAATCACCACCGGAGGCCTTCATCACCATGCCTGCCCCCGGAGTGATGTGTGAGTAGTCTACCTTGGACTACGGGTCCATAGCAGTAGCTAGATGGTTGTCATCTCCTCCATGTGCTTCATGTTTAGATCTTGTGAGCTGCCTATCATGATCAAGATCATCGTTGTGTAATTCTACATGTTGTGTTTGTTGGGATCCGATGAATATTGATACTTTGTCAAGTTGATTTATTCATTTATCATCTCTATGTTGTTTATGATCTTGCATGCTCTCCGTTGCTAGTAGATATCTTGGCCGAGTAGATGCTAGTGACTCCAAGAGGGAGTATTTATGCTCGATAGTGGGTTCATGCCTCTAGTAATCTGGGGGAGTGACAGAAACCTCTAAGTTTGTAGATGTGCTGTTGCTACTAGGGAGAAAACAATGATCTTGTGTTCAAGGACATTTGTATTGTTTACATTACACACTTTGCTTAAGGCGATAATCTGTTGCTTGCAACTTAATACCCAACGGTTGCTCGGACGACATCCGGCGGGTGGATTATTAGTCATAGATGCAGTTGGATTATGGTCTATGTATTATGTTGTAATGCCCAAGTGAATCTCATAGTGATCCTCATGACATTTGTATGCTTGCTTTATTCTATCAATTGCCCAACTGTAATTTGTTTACCCAGCATGTTATTTATCTTATGGAGAGACACCACTAGTGAACTATGGACCCCGGTCCATTCTTTTACATTCTTATTACCATTTACTATTTACTCGCTTTATTTACATTCTCGCAAACTACTATCTTTTACCACACGATACATTTAATCCTTTGTTTACAGCAAACCGGTAAGATTGACAACCTCACTGTAAGTTGGGGCATAGTACTTTGGTTGTGTTGTGTGCAGGTTCCACGTTGCTGCTGGTGCAAAGCTACACCCTAGATAAGGTGCCATATATAAATTGTCTGGAGCTATCGCGAAGCTAGCAAGCATCAACCTTCAGAAGTTGGTTCTTTCTCCTACTGGTTCAATAAACCTTGGTTTCATACTGAGGGAAGACTTGCTGCTGTGCTCATCATACCTTCCTCTTGGGGTTCCCAACTGGGCGGTCATCTACACGCCATCAACCCTCAGCACGTACACAAGGATGGAGAGGGGACTGAAGATAATTTTGTCCAGCCCTCCAGCACTTGGGAGTTCCCATACCAGCAGTCCTATTTTGATTATGGACCTTCTGCTTCATTTTTACGAGAGCCAGATTACGATCATGCCAATGATGACCCACCAGCTTGGGGTGATTACCGGAGTTGGGATTGATCTCCACTTAGGCCAAAAGCCTAAGCTTGGGGGGAGGTACACCGACGACTCACTCATCTATACATCATATTTTGTCGGTACTTTGTATATCCATGTTTCGCTTTCTTTCTCTTTGTTGTTCTTGTTCTTATTTCTGCTTTCCAAAATACAAAAAGACCAAAAATATTTCCGTTGTTTCTCTTTGTTTGCCTCTTTAGTTTTCTAGTTTTGGTTTGTTTTACCTTCTATTTTCGGTTTGATATTTGAAAAATCCAAAAAGATTTTGCTTTGGTTGCTGTTTCCTTCTGTTCTTGTTTCAAAATTCGAAAACCAAAAATATTTGTTGTTCTTTTCCGGTTTTGTAAAGTTTGCTACAGAGTTCAGTCTCCCGTTGACGAGGGTTAACTCGACAAATGTCCTATATGAAGGACTTAGGATCGGGGGAATAGGGCGTCAGATGAACTCGAAGGTAAAATCAGTCAAACAAGGTGTGTATCGAAAGTAAACATGGTGGTTAACTTAGCTTGCTTTCAATCTGTCCCTCACCGTCCTCTCCTAGCCCCTATATATAGGTGGTCAGGTCTCAAGGAACGGGAGGGGTCCGATACATATTACAACATCGATATACGACATGAACTCGTATTTCGACTAGGATTACTTGGGCCTAACTTAACGGGCCTCAGGGGTGCTCAAGTAACGGGCTCTATTATCTATACCCTTGTCACCCGTGACTCCATTGGAGCTTGGTTATCACTTCATATTATTCAAGCCACACAACTGAAAGGCAATAATGATGACTTATGACAACTCGAGATGTGGAGAGAGGCTGGTATGAACTCTATTTGTTTTCATTATTGTACATATACTCATCTATATGGACGTGCTTAGTTTCTTCATGTAAGGTGTATGTTATTTAATGGATGTTTAGTAGTTCTTGCTCTCATATGATTAGTTCCAATTCACTAATAGTTTGTAGCATGTTATATAGATGTTTGCTTGCATTGTTCTATTCATAAAACGGTATGGCATTGTGGTATCCTCCTCTGAAAAGTTTCATTTGAATCAACTTGGCACATGCTCAAGCATGCATATGACTGAACAAAAGTCAATTTAGCCTCGATGATTTACTTAGCCTCAGAGCTCTTGTATCATTTTTATGCCTATATTAATTTTGTTTTGTCGCAAGCATGATTATGACAGTTACTACTCTCTCGATTGTCGCTTCCAGTCTTTTGCTAGCCTTCACTTGTACTGAGAGGGAATACTTCTCGTGCATCCAATCCCCAAAAACCAAGTTACTTCCAAAGAGTCCACTATATATTCCTATGTATGGTATTTCAAAGCCATTCCAAGTAAATTTTCATGTGCTACCTTTCAAAACCTTCAAATACTTCTCATTTTGTGCCACTGTTTTTAGCTCATGAGGACGTAGTGGTCGGAATTGCTATCTTCCATATTGAATTAAGTACCCCTTGACTTGCATGCTTTATCTACTCGTCATTAATTTTGCAAGGGAGCTGGTCAGACCATTGTAATCTAAATATTAAAAAAAAGGCACTCCTCCATGGTATGTGAAAGTTGGTGGGCACCCGATGGAATCGGTTAGCCATGGTTTGTGAAAAGAAAAGTGGGGAGGAGTGCCAAGCTTTATAAAAGAGCACCAATGTGCCAACTTTTCAAAGAACTCGGAACCGCTCTCACTTGTTTAGTATGGAAGATAGCAAGAACACCATTGCCAGTCGTTGACAGGAAACAACCACCTCTCAAAGCAAATTTTTATCTCTATTTTACAAATAAAAAGATCTAGCACATGTTAAATCCCTGCTTCCCTCTGCAAAGGGTCTTTCTTTTACTTTATGTTGAGTCTTCATCTTCTAACTTTAAGCACTTTCTTGAGAGCATGGTTGTCGTTCTTAGTGTAATGTGTTTGTCCAAAACACGGTTAATTGTGGTATAACTTTGATGCTTGTATCTTTGATATTTCTACTTCTAGTCTTCTCATGAACTTCAGAGGTGCCTTGGCATTTATGTTTTGCCCCACAAATAAAGGCAAGCGAGATACCACTCTTTCATATCTTATTATGAGCATTACAATCCTAGAGCTTCTTATGTTTCATGTTGCTTGTTATTAGTGTGTTGGTACTTTCTCATAACCTGCATGACTATGAGATAACATTAGTTGAATATTTCTTATTATGAACTGCCTGAGTACTTGATCACATAGTGAGAATATATACATCTTATGAAGCAAATGTGTTCATGAAAGTTTCTTTTATCGCTCTCAGTTGTTAACTGAATTGCTTGAGGACAAGCAATAAGCTAAGCTTGGGGGAGTTGATACGTCCAAAATGTATCTACTTTCCCGAACACTTTTTCTGTTGTTTCTCCTCTAATTTGTGTGTTTTGAATACAACTAACACAGACTAATGCTGTTTTAAGTAGAATTGCCCTGGTGTCTTGTTTTTGTGCAGAAATCCATCTTTCAGGAAAAATCCCAGAAAATACTGCAAAAATCCTATTTTACCAGAAGACCCACGGAGGGGGGCCACAAGGGGCCCACACCCCCTGGTGGCGTGGGCTAGGCCAGGCCACGCCGGGGGGTGGTGAGGCCGCCTTGGCCATCACCTCGACCCCTCCTTCCGCCTACATATACCCTCTGACCTGAAAATATCGGGGGTTCGGCATTTTTCCCAGATAGAGTTCCGCTGCGCCGCCACCACCAAAAACCGTGATTCAGAACCAGAAACTCTATTCTGGCACCCTGTCGGGACAAGGATTCAGAGGAGATCATCACCATCATCATCACCGATGCCTCTCCATCAACCATCCATGATTCCCCCATCCATGTGTGAGTAATTCCCGCTGTAGGCGAAGGGGATGGTAGGGATTGGATGAGATCATTCATGTAGTTACTATGAGATTGTTAGGGCATGGTGCCTAGTATCCATTGTTAGTGCTTATGACATTGTTGTAACTTGTTGTGCTTAATACTTGTCACTTTGGGCCCGAGTGCCATGATCTCAGATCTGAACTTGTTATTGTTTTATGATGATAATTGTTGTTTATGATCTTACCTGCAAGTTGTATACACATATCGTTGTCCGGAACCCGAGGCCCCAAAGTGACAATATTTGGGATAACTGGAGGGGATGGCTGTAATGTGAGTATCACATGTGTTCACTGAGTGTTAATGCTTTGCTCCGGTACTTTATTAAAAGGAGTACCTTAATTACCAGTAGATTCCCTTGAGGCCCCGCTGCAAACAGGCTGGTAGGATAGAAGATGTCGTGCAAGTTTCTCATTGCGAGCACGTATGACTATTTATAGAACACATGCCTATGGTTGTTCAGTACTAGGATGCTTTATCATTATTTATCTGCAATTTCCCATGTCTTGATTATTACATGTATTATCTTGTCTATGCAACGCCTGTTCATCCATCCCTAAGCCTACAGTATTCAATCCTACTATATACTATTGATACAGATACTGTCTTTATTTTACTATTGCTGGTACTATTTTACTACTGCCACTACTATAAAACTGTTGCTACTGATAAACCGCTACGAGCAAGTCTGTTTCTAGGTGCAACTGAATTGACAACTCATCTATCAAGGCTTATAAATATTCTTTGGCTCCCCTTGTGTCGAATCAATAAATTTGAGTTTTACTTCCCTCGAAGACTGTTGCTATCCCCTATACTTGTGAGTCATCAGTTAGACATCTAGATCTAGTTGCTGCATCTTCAAGCTAGTGCCTTGTAACCATTCCTTATGGTACCTCACAAGCATTCGCGGTGCAATACAAGTAGGCAGGAGTATGGGTTTTACCTCCTCACGAGGGTCTCGAACCTGGGTAAGATCATGGTGTCTCTCTCTGCCATGACGGTGTGCTTCAGGCGTCTCGAGGTCTTTGTCGCCATGCTTTGTCGAGTTCTTGGAATCGCGTGTTCAGCCCCTAGAGTTTGACACCTCTAGGGTCCTTCGCGTGGTAACCATATTCTTGTGACACAAAACCCCGACACCCGGTTTTAGTTCTACTAAGTCTAAAACCTTTTGATTCCAAGGTTTATTTCCAAAGCTCTAACTTCCTATTGACCCACGTCCAACTATCATCGACTAGCACCACATCATCTGCAAAGAGCATGCACCATGGGATATCACCTTGTATATACCTTGTGACCTCATTCATCACCAAATCATAAAGATAACGACTCAAAGCTGACCACTGGTGCAGACCTATTTTAATCGAGAAATCATCAGTGTCGCCATCACTTGTTCGAACACTTGTCACAATATTATCATACATGTCCTTGATGAGGGTAATATACTTTGCTAAGACTTTGTGTTTATCTAAGACCCACCACAAGAAATTTCACGGTATCGTATCGTAGGCCTTCTCCAAGTCAATGAACACCATAGAACAAGTTGAGAAATCCATTTGTCCTTGCAAGGTACATCACCGTAATGGAGATGGTAACATAACCAAGAGTAGCTAAATGTTCTATTCTATTTTGTATATTTCTCCTTTGTAACACATGTATATAATAAATATGATGTACCAAATGTATAATGATATCAAATGGTTAAAATTTTGAAATTTATTTATGGAAATTCCATATAAACCTTGTAGGGTATACCTTCATATGGGTTTTTTGCCTATTTTTAACACCACTGCATATGGCACACACACATGTAGTTCCAATTTGAATTGCTTTCAGAAAATGTAATGAAACTCACATAACTGTGAAAAGTTAGTTAGAAATCGATGAAAATCATTATGTTCATGAAGCCTCTCTCTACATGGCTTTCGACGCATTTGTAGCTAGGTCATGAGCACTAAAAGCCCAAAACATGTTGCAATGATCCAAAAATTATCACACGGGTGCACATGATGCCATGACAACTGATGTTAGCCCTAGGTTTTGCATCATTAATAATGTAAATAAAACCATTTGTTTCATATACATAGTGAAATTAAGGTTTTTTTTTGTGAAGCAAGTACCCAAGACCCTAGAGACAAACTGTTGGCCAACACATGAGCACTGCCTAGCTACTACATCAGATGGCACTCACACAAATCACCTAGTGGTTGAATCTATAGTCTCTCTATCATCTTTCACATCCACAAGTCAACCCTAGTTTGACCAAATCTTGCATATGCCTTAACTAAATTGTTCTATTGTTTGTGATATGCTATCAGTAAAAATGACAATATAGAATTGTTCCATGTTTCATAAGAATCCCATTTCTATCTGCATGGCTTTCGACCCAGTGTAGCTAGGTCATGAGCACCAAAAAAGCCAAAAACATGTTGCAATGATCCAAAATTTGGTAGATGGGTGCACATGATGGGATGACAAATGATGTTAGCCCTAGGTTTTGCATAACTAATATAAATAAAACCATTTATTTCATGTACATAGTGAAATTTAAGGGGGTTTTAGTGAAGCAAATACCCAAAGACCCAAGAGAACAACTATTGGCCAACACATGAGCACTGCCTAGCTACTACATCACATGGCACTGACACAAATCACCTAGTGGTTGCATCTACACTCCCTCTATCATCTTCACATCCATTGGTCAACCCTAGCTAGTTTGACCAAATCTTGCATGTGCCTTAACTATGTTTACAAAAAATCCAAGAAATGGAAAACCTTTAAATTGTTCCATTGTTTGTGACATGCTGTCAGTAAAAAATGACAATATAGAATTGTTCCATGTTTCATAAGAGACCCATCTCTCTTTGCATGGCTTTCGACCCATTGTAGCTAGTTCATCCTCGTATGAGGCCTTGCCTGTTTCTCTTCTAGAATCACAGATTGGCTATGATAAGTATCCGGTTGATTTTTCTTTCATATGTAGTAGCATTGAGTGTCATCTACTTTTTGATAATAATGCATAAGCTTTATTTCTCTTTATTGTCGTCTACTAATTCGGTCAACATTGCTCCAAGATTCTACATTCATGTGCTATGAGTAATTATTGGCTTTTATATTATGTTCATATATCCTTTTTCCATCGCTTAAGCTCCTTGAGACAACTATAGTGAGCTTAAGCACATTTTTGTTGAACTACGTCGACCCAAGAGATTTTTTGAAGAGCTGGGATGGTAGAACATAAGAGCTTACTGCATGTCCTTGTCATGCATGCTCCTCTGGTTTTTTTTTGCCTGCTTGAAGGATATGAAACTTGGTTGTGTCTCATCTCTGATGTAGTCTTATGAGGTTGCTTGTTGACGGCCCTTATGGTGCGCCAGTGCAGTATGCATGAACTACAATGTTTTTTGCTCTTCTTCCTGGCTTCGAATTTAGGGCAACACCTTTTATAAGCATTATAAGAGAGTTGCTTAACAACATTCAACTCGGCTGGTGAGCTGATGGTCCGGTGTCTTCTTCCAGTTGCCAATCATGTTCCATTTCTCTGGAAGATTGCTTGCCTGACTGTGCCGCCGGTTTAAATTTCATAGGAACTGGCACTGGCAGTGGAGACAAGCAGGTCAAAGGAGAGTATGTTGATCACATGTACGTGAATACACTGAGGGCTCGTTTGGCACCCATCATTTCATTTCATTTGGTAGAAATGAAATGAAATGACAATGATGATATCATTTCATTTTGAGAAATCTATAGAAATGACAGGGTACCCAATAGGTATTAAGGTTAGGCATGAGATGAAAAACCATAGAATTCGAAATGAATTCCGTAACCAATTCCGTGGCAGCCAAACAAGTAATTGATAGAATCATAAATGAATTCTCTAATTCCAGCCCCAAATGATGGGAGCCAAACGAGTCCTGATAGATTTTCTTTCAAGGTAAAAAAAGACGCCAGCTAAATTACGTTCTTCATGAGGAAACTCCTAGTCTCAGTTCATATTACTTGTCCTCCATGCCCGGAACAATTGTAACATGTCTAACAATCTTCATGATATTTGGATCTAATATCACAACAACTTGAATTGGTTTGTATAACACTAGGAAGTTTGGCGCGGCGCCACGTTACGCCCTTGGCTGCTAGATTATTGGTTAAAGTTTACAATATCTAGTTGCTGACGTACTGTAGAAATGCTGGCGCTGAAAATCTGTAAAGTAACATAAAATGGTGGAACTGTAGAGACATGGTTTAGAATCATTTTAGTCTTATGATCGTAGGTGATCGTGAGGCAATGAAAAAGAGGGTAGTACGGTCAAAAAGTTATTGGGTGATCATGAGACAATGGAAAATAGAGATGATAGTACGGTGGTAGCACTACACTACACTACAGATGCAACGCCTGGAACATGGATAGTTTGTGCCAGCTTAATAAGGTCACATGGGTGAAGCAAGTTTTCTCTAGAGCCGTAGAGAGAGAGAGAGAAGTAGTATTTTCCTTCGTTAATAGAGGCGGCGAATGGTGGATTTTTTTTGCAGGAGTTGTTGTAGAATAAGGCAATTGTATTGTCCTTGGAAAAAAAGATGCCAAGTTGAGTACGCGCGTAGGACGATCTTGAACTATTATGAGGAAATAGTTGTTGATGCATTAACGTTGGAAAATTAGTGGATGTCATCAATAAAAGAAGGCAGTGAGATTTTGTCAAATACTAGAGGCTATGGATAGTGGACTACTGTGTTTCTCGAGTTATCCTAGGAGAACCCCAAACCTAGTATAGAAGAAAGCAATTCCTGTTGAAAAATTACTGATGGCGGTTACTATTCATGCACCATCACAGCTGGGAGATTACCGTCAACGAATGATACGGTGTTGAAGAATTTTTATTTGGTAACTACCGCCAGTAAATTACTTCAGCGTCAAAGGTTCGTGTCAAAAATATTGTTAGAGAATTATTATTTGTACACAGTCAAACAAATACTGTTACAAAATAATTAAAAATTTATTGTTGAGTAAGTACCATTAGGGAGTTGAGCCGAAGATCTGTCCTCCAAGACTACTACTAGAAAATCATAGGGAAACAACTTTAGCATGCACTGTTCATACTATACCAGAAAAATATTAAAAATTATTGGCCATATTGTATGTGGAAACTAGTGTAAAAAGAATCAATGACAATTTTTTGAAGACATAGTGTTGTAAAATTTGTATTGGAGAATTGCGCATTAGCATTGAAGAAGCATGGTAATTACCACCATAAAATTACTGCTTATGTTGAGGAGTTGCCAATGAATCACTGGTAAAAATATTATACTACGCACAGTTTGTATTGTATCGAGAAACTAGCTAGTATCAAAAATCAACAAAAAAAATTACTATTCACCGTTGTACCTAAATCTAACGGTGCAAGCTTTTTGAGGCACTATTCATGAACACATTACTATTCACATGAATAGTACGTAGCCGTGGGGGTGCGGCTAATTCCTTTAGCTTTAAAACTAAAAAATATGTATCTATAGGCTCAAACCTGAATGTCTCCCGTCTTCACAAAACAGGCTCTGTTTCATCATAAATAAAGCAACCACATCCATACATAGTTCAAAAGCACGACAGAAAGAAAAGGTCCGCTAGGGCAACAACACAAACAAGTCCAACAAGAAAGGAAAGTAGCGATACAGCTCTAGCGCTAAGCCATAGAGCAACTCAACGGTTATACTGTGTAGATAAGTGGCGTACCACCATTAGAAGATCCTCCAGCATTGCTATCCTGTCGGAGTTAATTCCAAAAAACCACCACATTTGTGAGCGAAATACTTAGAACCACCGGTATTCAGCGAAATTGCAAAAAACCACCGGTTTTGTGTGAATTTGTTTCAATGTGCACTGATTTTTGTTTTTAGCCGGCATAACACGATTTCTGACATGCGGGACCCATTGTCAGGCTGACGTGGCAAATAAATACATACAAATTTCAGACTAGTTTTGCAAAAAGGACCTCATTGTATCTTATCTTCCTACTTTACATCCTTTCTTTTTTCTTTTTTTATTTCTCCTGTCTGCCCTGTGCGTCGCTGCTGGCTCCACATTGACCACCGCCGCCAGCCCCGCTCTGCGCGCCGCCGCCGCAACCCCCTGGTATGCGCGCTGCCGCCGCGGCCCCTGGTACGTGCGCCGCCGCCGCCCCTGCTCTTCGCACCGCCGCCGCCCCTGCTCTTCGCGCCGCCGCCGCCCCCTGGTCCGCGCGCCGCCGGAGGCTCCTGCTATGAGCGCCGCCGCCGGACTACCATGCTTGCGCAGCCGCCCCCAGCCTCCCGCTCGGCGCGCCGCCGCCCCCAACACTGAGCGCCGCCGGCCCTGCTCCGACAGCCACGCGCGCGCCCTTGCTCCGACCGCCGCGTGTGTGCCCCTGCCCACGCTCCGGCCGCCGCCGATGCCGCCACGGGGCTCCGCCTGCTCCCTGCACCAGCGTCGGCCTCTCCTCCTCCGCCGGCCATACGTGGCCCTGCTCCGATGAGATTCCATGGTGGATTCTAGTGAGGGGGGAAGAAGGAGCTGACAAGTGGGTCCCACCCAGAATTTACAAAGAGACCCCTAATAGTTAGGTTTGTCTTTTTTTGACCTTTATTACATGTACGGTGTGCCACATCAGCCCGGCAGTGGGGCCCTATTGTCAGAAATCGTGTCAATCCGTCTCAATTTGACAATCAGTGCACATTGAAACAAATTCACACAAAACCGGTGGTTTTTTGCAATTTCGCTGAATACCGGTGGTTCTAAGTATTTTGCTCGCAAATGTGGTGGTTTTTTGGAATTAACTCATCCTGTCGTTCTCTGTCCCGCTCCATACAGGATGGGTACCACTGCTGCGAAAAGACCAAAATTTTGTTATTAAGATGGGATCTAATTTGGCAATGGGTGACCGAACTAGTTCTTTATTTAAAAGCTGGAAACGAGAAATGCCGATAAAAGAGTCATAGGGGTGGCCTTAACCGGAAAAGATGCTGCTAAGTGCAACTAGCATACAAGTAAAAATAGTTGATATTCTGACAAAATTTTATCGATAGGTAAAAATGACACTTTCAGTAAACTCCCTACATGTGCAAAATCTCACAAATTAAGGACCTCTAAAACCGTGTATCCTTCTCACCTAAGAAATGTAATCAGCATACTTAAGTTTCTGGAAAGAACCAAGTTGAAGACCATCGACCCTCGTGTGCCGCACGCACAGTCTCAAATGGCAAAGGCGCCGTTGTCTCCTTTCTCATGTCATACACACCAGAGTCCAGAAACGGACTCTCATGACGAATCTTCTTACCAGAGTATGCGTTGTTGCCCTCGGTCACAAAGTAGATGCAATCTTCACGAACTCCAGTAGTAGAGCCAGCGATTGGGCGAGACTCGGAGCAGGCTTCGCTGACAAAGAGGGTACGCCCGTTCAAGTTGTCGACCTTCTTCCACTGTCCACGGCCGCCTTCCAGGTCCCTTGCCTCGAAGACCTCGAACCGGCTATCAGGCTTGTCTCTCGGGAATGTCGGCGGCAAAGTGATAAGTCGCTTCACCATCAGCAGCTGGTCTCCGGATACGGCGAGATAGTACTTCTTCTTTACTGAGACATCTTCGTGGTCATCCCTCGGGATACGGCCTATGCCCCATTTGTACATCTCCTTGCGGTCTAGATCGTTCAGAACAAAGAGCTCTTGGTCTGTGGTAAGTATGTAGACCTCCTTTTGAAAGATCGCAATGTCAGCAATAGACCTTTTTCCAGTCAGCGCTAAGCACAAGGGCGAGCAGTTCGTGTTGCACCCTTGCCGCTTGCGAGTAGATATGATGTCCTTACATATGCCGATCTTCCGGTTGATCAGAACGGCGGAGAGGTGATCCGAAACAATCGCCTTGCGGATGTTGTGTGCATGCTTTTTGTACACCGATATGATCCCTGGCACGACACCTCGGGTCGTCGCCGAGGAGGAATGGCTCATCAGAGAGCGACTGGCACCGTCGGCGTGGACAAGGAAGAGCGTGCTGCCTGTGGAGAGTCGGCAAAGGACGTCGCCCGGGACGGGCAACCGGTGGACGGCGCCGTCGGGGAGGCTGAGGAAGGCGCCGTCGCGGAGGCTGAGCCACGGGAGCGGCAGCGTCAACGGGCGCTGCAGCCGCGCGTTGGATCGCCACGCTGGGCAGACCGCGGAGAGGCGGACGCGGTCGGCGTGCGACGGCAGCCGCGCAAGAACGATACCTAGGATCTCTGGCTGGAGATCCTGCCATGGGCGGTGGCTGCGGGAAGAGCCAGACGCAGCCATCGTGCGCGTTAGGGCTCGAACTGGTTTATGGCTGCAATTCGATCTGTTTCTCACGGTATAAGAAAGGTCGAGCTCGTCCTCGTTTGGCAGATCGAGCTACCATCGTCAAGAAATCAGCTATTTCCATATATATTGTAAACCGAATTATTGTGATTGAGTCAATCACATGATTCGGTAGTAAAGGCTGACATAGATGGAACGTCTTGATTGTCTTCAATCAGCGTGTCCCCTCCCTTAATCCCTCTGTAACCGTTGGGCAAATCACCCCAACACGTAACTGATGCGAGTCCAGCATCGTTCTCTGTTTTGTTTTCCTTTGTTTTATGAGATGGTATCAGAGCAATCTCTTTTTTAATAGGAGTATTATTAAAAAAATACCACGGATCGTACCCTTCGAGCGAGGAAGAAATCCTGAGCAATCTCGTCGCTCGGAGCCTCAGCTTCACTCCCACACCGGCGGTGTCCTTCATGGCGGCGTCTCGGAGTTGATGGCATCGTGTGTTTGCCGATTCCTCGGATCGGCGGCTTTCAGTTTCTTGGATGGTGTCGTCGAGGCGGAGGCGATGATCCCATCAGGTGTGTTCATCCTCCTGCTCTGTCCCCGTTACTATGGCGTTGGCTCTGACGTCATGGTGGAGCAGGGAGGATGTGTTGTCCAGGAGTACGTGCAGACGTTTGTCTGCGTATGTGACAGACGGAAGATGGTGTATCCTATGTTGGGTTTGTGGATGGAGGCCGGCAATTCTGATTTCCTCCCCCGACGCTGTAGTCGTGGGGGGGTATCAGTTCTGGAGTTCGATCGCGTGTCCGAGAACATGTTGCCTCGGTCTGATTCTTTCAACGACAATGGTTTTGCCTCCGGCAAACTACTTTGGAGGTCCGAAAAGCTGCTGATCAGCGATGGAGCCGCGTCGAGCTCGGGTGTTGTGGTGATCTGTCTTCCGTCCCTTTGGCGTTCGCTTTGGTGGTGTCGAAGGAGGAGGATAGACGCTGGTTTTTTGCATAGGTTTATCCTATCTTTTCAGTTCTGTAAGGTCTGCTCGTTCGTAACTTGTAACTTGTTTTTATCTTATAAATAAAGAGCGGATTACAGTGTAAAAAAAAACAATGCGGCTGGCTTGCGCTACAGGCTTGCGATGCATACCCATGTAGCAGCACAAGCGGGGACGCAAGCAGGAAGCATGTGTGTAGAGTCAACTAGGAAGTTAGGCCGCGGCGGCACGCCGCGCCCGTAGATTCATTTTAATTAGGTGTTGAACCAATTAATTAATTAACATCTCTATAATATTTTTGTTATATATAATAAATATTCATACCATTTGAATGGATCTTGGAAGAAATTCTTCCTTCTTTGTTAGTAAGCTCGGGAAGAAAATGAAGAACGTGGCATTATTGCATAAATTGGGAAATTGGGATAATGGAGATTATTAATTTAACATGACCGATAGTAGTTTTTTTTTAACTTGACCATGTTCATCATATAAGTATTGTTATAATTTTGTGCAAACTTGGTCAAAGTTTAAGATAGTTTGACTCTTCAAATATTTGAAAGTAAACTAAACATAGAGAATAGATCAAATGTTTCTCTACTTTTGAGTGGCCAAAAGTACAGAAAAACTCCAGTATACAATATTGTGGAGACCACATTTTATTCGTAAAATTATACAGTATAAACCTTAACATAGCTGCGGTTCCTTTAATGATACCTATTTATATTGAACATTCACATACTCTCATCATGAGCACAGCCGCACGTATACGCTCTGGTGTCCTCACTCGTCGGCAGCATACCGTCTACCTCGGATCCATGAGAGCAGTTAAACTCAGCATGTAGTGTAACGTGTTACCCTTCCACCATAAACCATTTTTTTTTCTAAAAGGGGCAGTCGACCGGTCAACTCATCCCGTGGCTCTCTCAGTAGGTCGGAATAGAAGGACACTCACACTCTCTGTATCTCACTCTTTCTCAGCCGACCTAGATCCC
Source organism: Dactylis glomerata (assembly GCA_007115705.1). NCBI lineage: Eukaryota > Viridiplantae > Streptophyta > Magnoliopsida > Poales > Poaceae > Dactylis > Dactylis glomerata. The sequence continues at coordinate 720,055 of QXEO01001928.1, read as the reverse complement.
AAAATGCGGCGGCGGCAACGCGGGGAGAAGCGTGAGGACGCAAGCTGAGGCAGCCACGACGCCCGCGTCCGGCGGCTGAGTTCTTCGCCCACATGCCGGTAAGGATCGCCATGGCGGCAGCTGCAGTGAGGTCCACGCAGCGGGCGAGGCGACACGATGTGGGCCAGGAAGGTGAGACTCTCAACGGCGATGGCGGTGCGCATGTTGCGGCGGTCGACCACGCCGTCGAGCCGTGCGGCGGCCAAGATGAGCCTTGCTGCGGCAGCGGCGGCGGTGTCGATGGGGAACTCGGCGCACGGAGACACCGAATGTTGACTGGAGCATATTACAGGAAAAGCATAACTGAAGGTTCGCTCTTTTTCTTAATCTCTAATTTTGTTTAGCCGTCTGAATGAGTGGCCAATCTGGTATACATATACCACCCGTTTCTCCTCTGATATTTAACTTGTTCATTGCAAAACCAATGGTTAGTGTGCTGTAGCCTGTAACTTATAATCCCACAAAATTCCTTCCTGAGCTCTCAGACAACGTTTCATTATGGACTCTGTACACGTAAATATGAAATTCTAAACTTTTTATCTGATGTGATTTGTAGGTAACATTAGTTAATGGAGTTGTGTATGCAAGACATGCGTTGTTAGGGCAAATGTTGCTAGCTGGCCTTGCTGCTCAACCTTCTCCAATTTCAATTAGGAGTACTGTAAAAATGAGTTCAGTTTTGCTATCCTTTGAGATACTTCTGTATATATTGCGGTAGTTATGTACCTTGCAATTAATTAACAAAATGTAAAGAGGATTCTTGCCAGATTGCATGAGCTATCTTTCATGATCCCCGAAAGCAATTAGCTATCTTTAAGGCTTGCTCGTATTAGGTATGGAGAAGTTATGTCTGCAAAACGTTGATACTTGATAGTCTGTGTGTTTGGCTAGCTTTCACCCTTTTAGTTAAACTTCTCTAATTTGCAACATTTACGATCTATAGTCAAACTTGAGTATCTAGTATATTCTCAAAACTTCATAAAGAAGGTGCCACTACAGGCGTTGAAACTTGAGGAAGAGGAGCTGGACGTGTGCAGCCGGTGGTAGGCACCCCTCTTTTGTGCTCTGTTTCTCTAGCCTAATCGTGGTGTTCTTTGTTTTTCATGTTTGTGACATCGGCTATCAAGGTCTTTGCCAATAATTTTGTTGTGTAGGTTGGCTTGTAATATATTTGATAAATTTTGTAGAGAAAATATATTGCCCATTGGTTCAATTGACATGCAAACCAAAATAGGTCTCATATAATATCCAGTTACAGTTTTGAAACCAACCTTAGTTCATGTGGAATCAATCATGGCCTGTGTTTCTTTTGTACACCTTTTTTTGTTAGCATTTAGAAACAATTATATATTCACATGGAATGAACCATGTTTATCTTTCTAGTTCTTGGTTCACATGGAATCAATCCTGTTTATCTTTCCTGTTAATCGCTTGTACAGTTACATGGTTTATCTATTCCTTGTCTGATTACAGAATTATGCCCATAAATGGCATGTTGCTCTTAAAGTCTCGGCTCCATTTTGTGATCAAATTTGCGATATATACTGATTTTGGGTTACATATTTGGTCAGTCCGTTATTCTATTGGTGCATAATTGCCAGTGGTAACCATTGGGTTCGGTTGGTGCAACACTGGCCAGAGTTGTGATATGCACCACAGTTCTATCTCATGCGGGTGGTCCTGGCAAGACATCGGTGTTAAGCAGCGGGATGATACTTTGATTGAACCTGCAATGGCCACCTGAGCACAATCTGATGAATCACAGGTACACATCCTAACTTTTTATGATTCTTCATTTAAGTCGCATGCTATTTATACAGCAGCATTATTGAAAGAATGATGTACACTACTTAGGTTTTGCAGAACTATATACTATTTAGTCTTACATATGAACTTAGTTATTCTGAACTGAACACCCAAACCTCATCAACAGATAACAGAATGATGTGCTATAGCTTATTTACATGATTCCATTGAAAAGGTATTAGAATAGCAATGAAACAATTAATCTGAGCTTATGTTTCTAGAAATCCTACCATAGCAATAAAAGCAGAACAGAGAAACTGTTGGCCTTTTAAATCCACATGTTTGCTCAATCTCAGAGTACTTCATGTGAACCTCATCCATACCCCTGGTGTGTATCATCACTCTACAGTTTTCACCGGGTCAGCATTGTAAACTTGGATGGTGAAAAATGTCTACAGCAAATCTACAGTTCAAATATAAGTATAAGTTCCTATATTTTCCATTCAAAAGCATAAGCCTGAGACACGTATAACTTCAGAAATTAAGGGCTTGCAAAAAATTGAGAATAGAAGAAGTAAGCAGGAAGGGCTGTGTCATTGTATTTACCAATAAATTATGACGTGGACGCCACAACACCGAGACATATAGGATAGCAGCTCGTGATTATTGAGATTACATTTGATCTGCCGCAGTATTCTGTTTTGCCACAAGTGGTCTACATTTCATCACCTGAGCAGACACTAATTCCTGCCCCTGCAATATCATAAATATACGTATTAACAAATGATCAGATGGACCTTTCAACTAAAATAACAACTGCATTGTCATACGTTGATGGTGCTGCCAACACGTTTTTTCTTTTGACCAGTTGTTAACGTTAGGAATAAGCTTGACCAACATAAACATTTAGATAGATTATTATAAGTTGTATGTCTCAAGCTTCCTTTTAAGGATTTGGGTTTAGTAGAGGCGGATATTACATGATTCGTGCCACCATACATTCTCAATCAATTTTTAAAGAGACACTATATCAATTAGCTTCTTCGATGAGATGTTCCTGTTAAGCCTCTTATATGAGCTTAAATAACATAGAATCCTCTGTTAAGGAAACATCTTCACTTCGTCATAAGGCTAAAAATAAAAAAGATCATGTGGAAGGGAAGGAGAGGTCTTAAATAAAAAATGAGCACTCAATGTATGGACACACATGCTAGTAAGTCTTTAACACCCAGGATGATGGGAAAAGTGAAAAAGGAGTATTGGAGAGAGCCCTGAGCTGCATCATCTCTTATCTAATTGAAGATGCAAAATTATTAAGCAGTAAGTTCAATGAACAACTATGCTATTTTCAATTATCAGGAGTCGGTACATAAAAGAGATGGTCTAGGTCCTGATTTGGCAGACGCCAAAAAACAACGCAAGTTACTCTGTCTGCAAGCCATTCACGACCTCATTGACCTCTTGAATGTCTGAATCAAACTTTGCAATCTTGTACCATATGAATTATGTGGACACGAAAACAACAATACGAACTGGTTTGTGGGACCCAAATCAAATAAATAGTTCAGTGAGCAAAATATGACAGCCCATTGACATATCTGAAGATATATAAGCCCCCATATTGATATGCCCTAAAATATGTTAAACAGAAATACCTGAGGCTAAAAGGCACACCTAAAACTAAATCTTATGCTAAGAGGTCCTGCAAATGTTGTAATTTATTTAGGTATCACATCCTACTAACAATTTTTTTTGCTTTCGCCGCCTAAATTCATTGTACTTACCCCACTATCGCTACTGCCTTCTTTTGTTTGATCTGCATCATCAGGGGCACGCAGAAGAGGCAGCTCACCTGAACGCCGCCGAGAGGGAGGGAGCGGGATACAGCAGCTTGGTCGATCTTGCCATGGCCATCGCCGTTAGTGCAAGGTCAGAGCAAAGCAGTAGCCTTGGAAATCATTGTGGCAGAAGCTCACTATTTGGAACTCACCATGTTGACCACTATTGCAGCGGTCGTGGGACACCTTGCCGTACGACGGCGTCCTCCAGCGAGCTCGGAGAAGTGGTAGCGGTGATCAAGAAGAAGCAGGAGGGATCTAATCTCTAGGCTGTTATGGGAGAGTCCCAGTTCAGGCCATGGCCAGCACTCATAGAGGAGACCGCGGGCAGGCCATGGCCAGGGGTCATAGAGGGAACCAAGGCAGGCCATGACCTCCAGGAAGGGAGGAGATTAGGGGAGGAGGAGGTGCGGTGGTGGAGTTTGATGGATATGGATTGGGCTTGAGGAAAAATTTATTTAGGTATCACATCCTACTAACAATTTTTTTTGCTTTCGCCGCCTAAATTCATTGTACTTACCCCACTATCGCTACTGCCTTCTTTTGTTTGATCTGCATCATCAGGGGCACGCAGAAGAGGCAGCTCACCTGAACGCCGCCGAGAGGGAGGGAGCGGGATACAGCAGCTTGGTCGATCTTGCCATGGCCATCGCCGTTAGTGCAAGGTCAGAGCAAAGCAGTAGCCTTGGAAATCATTGTGGCAGAAGCTCACTATTTGGAACTCACCATGTTGACCACTATTGCAGCGATCGTGGGACACCTTGCCGTACGACGGCGTCCTCCAGCGAGCTCGGAGAAGTGGTAGCGGTGATCAAGAAGAAGCAGGAGGGATCTAATCTCTAGGCTGTTATGGGAGAGTCCCAGTTCAGGCCATGGCCAGCACTCATAGAGGAGACCGCGGGCAGGCCATGGCCAGGGGTCATAGAGGGAACCAAGGCAGGCCATGACCTCCAGGAAGGGAGGAGATTAGGGGAGGAGGAGGTGCGGTGGTGGAGTTTGATGGATATGGATTGGGCTTGAGGAAACATAAGATAAGGGATTTTTTTACATTAGTCAAAGCGGTGGAGGCAAAATCCTTGACAGGGGCACCGCTTTGGCTGGTACACACCGTTTTGACCACCTCCTCTTGTGAAGGAAATATCTGGAAACCATATCCTGTGTACTGTAGATGTATCTGGAAACCATATCATATGCACTGTAGATACCGGTACTGTAGATGTCATCTACAGTAAAAGAGATTGGGGATGCAACGGGACTGAGCGGTGCAATCGCCGATGCATATCCTTTAGGCTGGTACCAATGCATCACACACTCTCACCCCACTATAGCCTCGCCACGTCAGCTTTTACCCTCACTCTCACCCCACGGTGCCAGTGCACGGGCTATAGTGTCAGCTCTCACTTCTCTCTCTTTCACATCAGCTTTTCTCTCTCCTCTCTTTTACAACATTCAAAATAATGCAAGAAAATTATTTTATTTAACTAAAATTGTTACCGATTACATTATTTGAAAAAATTACATAAAAATTTGAAAAATTACATAAACTAGGCATTAGCCCACACATGCTCAATCAAATCATGCTGGAGCTGTGTATCGCCTCCTCATACTCCGCCTGGAATGCATCGATCATATCACCCTCCATTCCGTCGCTGGAGTTCGAACTGCTGCTAGAAGACATGGCGTCGAGAGGAGTGGAAATGGAGAGTGGAGGAGATGAAGTGGGGTGTGGAATGACTGAAACCAGGTGGGGGTATTTATAGGGGGTTGGGGATGAAATTTGGAATTTTTTGCAAAAAATTTCGAATTTTTTTGAGCTCCAACGGATACCTCAACGGCTAGCTGATGTGGACGAATCAGAGCTCGCCACGTCAGCTAGCCGTTGGCACTACCGCCTCGCTCCCGCCCCGCTATCGCCCGCCTCCCGCCCGCCTATCGCCCCGCTCCCGCCCCGCCAACGCCCCGCCCCGCTATCGCCCCGTCGCGCCCCCCCTCTCGCCCCCTATCGCCCCGCTAGCGCGGGCGCCGGCCGGGCGATATCGCCCGCTATCGCCGGGCGACGGGGCCGGCGCCCGCCGCTCCGCTACCGCCTGCCTCTCGCCCGCCTCTCGCCTCTCGCCGGGCGGTAGCGCCCACGCTACCGCCCGCGTTGGCACCAGCCTTATATCCATTGTAGACAGTTATGATTTTTTAATAAAATAAATAGAGCTAGCATGTGCATGTACACTGTAGATGTGCATCTACAGTCACAGCTGTGATGTGGCATAGCTAAGAGAGAGCTAGATCTTAATAAAATAAATAGAGCTAGCATGTGCATGTGCATTGTAGATGTGCATCTACAGTCACAGCTGTGATATGGCATAGCTAAGAGAGAGCTAGATCTTGCAACTTTTATATATGTATAGATGATATGCCTACGCAAGCAGGAAACATGTGTGTAGAGTCAATGATATGCCTGAACTAGAGTTTTCCTTTTTTTTTAGTTCGACGCTAGACGTCGGTCTTACCACTGTTGTGATTTACCCCTAAATATAGAGTATTGGAATAAAAATATCCGTCTTGTATACATATAAATTATATTGTTAGAGCAAAAATGTCACAACATTTTTTCCTAAAAGTGTTGTTTTAATAAAGTGGTTAAAGAACAACTTTGTGTTACATATTGATTTCAAGAAAAATCGCTAACAATTTTAACAAATATCGCAAACAATTACAGAAAAAACATGTTTATATAAGCAATAAAAGGCAACATTTTCTCTAAAAATTTATTTTACAATAAAAAGGCACCAACTATTTTAACAACAGTAACCAACTATTACAATAACAAAATGATATGTTGCAACATTTTGAAAACATGTAAACAACATTGGAAATTGAGGAAACACATAATTTGTAGCAAAGCACCTAGAAACCTTGGAACATCTGGAGCCTGCTTTCTGAACAAAACTTCTGCGAGTTTGTTACAGTTTGAAATAACTTATGCAACATCAGAAAATCAAAGAAAATTTAACATCCACAAAATCTTCCAACATTTTGGATCCTCTTAGAGCAAATCTAGCAGACCCCCCATCCCGCCCCGACCCAAAAAATAACTGCCGGTTTGCAGGTTCAGGGCGAAAATCTGCGTGGAATAGACACCCCATCCGGCGCTAACCCGCAAAAAAATTTGGGGGGCGCCGCCATCCGGAGGGCCGCAAACTGAACTTGTGGGGGTCGAAGAGGCAAACCGAGCCCGAACCCCATCCCTTGCGAGGCGTTGGCGGGGCAAAAATTTTAGCGCGCCATCCTCCCGCTTCCACGCCGCCTCTGCCCCCGATCCCCTCTCCCCATCCGGCGCCGGCCGATTCCTTCGCCGCGGAAGCCCCCATAGCCTCCCCGCAACCGCAGCGGTCGCCACGTGCCCTGCGGCTGCTTATTCGGCGCTGCCCGCCACCATCGAATTTAGGGCTGCTAGTGGCGCCCCGGCCACGCCCGGAGGCACCGTCGACGCGGCCGCCGCGGGTGCAGAACAGAAGCAGATGGGGACGCATGTCATTGGTCCCGGGCCGGTGGCCGCGTTTGGTCTGGTGGCCGGTGCGCCATTGACTCCGCCAGTCTGGCCGGTTGCGAAGACGATGCCGATACCCAAGCAACGCACGAAGAAGCCGACGATGAAAACTCCGGCGGTGAAGAAGGGCTCGCTCGCGGCAATCAATGCAGCGACTTTAGCCGCGCTGGTGGCTGGCGGTACACACACCCCGCGAGGTGTTCGCCGAAATGCCGGAGAGGTATATTTCTCTCTTTCTCTCTGGTGAACTTGATTGTTTGCCGAGATGCGGTGAACTTGATTGTTTGTGTGCTACGGTGCAGCCAAGGACGGGACTCCTTCATGGGCATGCTCAACAAAGCGTCCATCGACATTGACCAAGAGCCGCTTGGTGACTACGAGAACGGCCACATTGGGGTCGATTATGTCGAGGAGGCGGAGGCGCCTACACATATGAAGATGCTGCAAGCAAAAAAGAAAAACACCTAACAAGGAGGACATCAAACTACACCGATTTGGAATATGAAGCTTTGATCAAGGCGTGGGATAGCATCACCCTTGATGGTGTGACCGTGACCAATCAAATCGGTAAGCGGTATTGGCAATGGATTGAGGACAAGTATTGCCATTTCATGCCTCGGCTTTCACATAGGCCACCAAGGACATACCGCTCACTACAAGGTCGATGGGATGCAATCAAGACTTCATGTAGCCGGTGGACCGCTTGCATTGACCAAGTGCGGGCTGCACCTCCGAGTGATGCTTGATCTTTGCATGAAAACCCGGAGGTGATAGTCTCTTTTTGTGTCGCGAAGTAGTACATGCGGCGAGGAATTGATGATCATGTATGAATGCTTGTTTTGATGCAAAACTATTGCATGTTTCATGCAAAAACTATTGCATATTGTGTTTGATGTTTATTGTCTTGCCTCATTTTCATCTTTGCGGTTCGCTGTTTCCAGGCCAAAACCGCGCGGCGGGGAACAGACCCGGACTAAACTCGCGGACGGGGTTTCGAAAATAGGGGGTCTGCTGGAGTTGCTCTTAAAAAATAAGTTTCATGAATGTTTGTTACATTTGGAAATCACCTCTCCAACATAAAGAGAATCTAAGGAAAACATTACTTGTGGCAGATGTCTAGAAAACCTTGTAATATCTCATGTCTCCTTTTACAAAATTTGGTGTATGCATTGACAACATATTAATTGGACATAAATATGATCATAGATCACTAAATCTCAAATGGTCGTCCATTGCTTCCCCTGACTCGCCGATTAGGCACTGTCGTTATGATCCCGGCTCGCCGGAGGATCTTTGGCGCTATAACACAACCCCATGCCCATTTCAACAGGTACATCATCTTCTCGGGTCTATCGTAGTTCGGCCATTGAAGAGATCGGACGGCGTCACGAATGTGGTTTTTGAGGGCTCCATATTCATATAGATTAAGTGCCAACCGGGTCGGTGTGATCGCCGGCATGCCCGTAAGGTGGCGTGTTGAACCCTCGAATACAAAGTCAAGCAGCCATACTAAGTGCATGAGACGGTGACATTGTGCGTGCACATGCTAGGACGTATATTTATTATAGACATGCATTTAACTAGCTAACATAAACCAACGTGCACATGCATTTAGCTAGCTAGCATAAGCGAAAGGAGCACATGCTAGCTAACAAGCATTTATTTCTTTACAGGGAGCGCATGCTAGCAAACAAACCCTCCTTACGAGAAAATATGTTGGCTTGAAGGAGTTGTCCTAGGTCATCTGGAAACCTGAGGACTCACATTTCTGGGTTGGTATTAGGGCCACGAAGTAATACTTCGTCCACTTTAGATCTTTCTCGATTAATGATGGATCACAGATACATTTTTGGGAGGATAAGTGTAACACCTGAATTTTAAGAATTCAAGTGCCTGTTATGTATTCCACCACAATCCCAGAATCATTGTTGTGATACACATAATGTAGTTGGTAACCAGTTCTATAGACATTACAATACGAGAAGTTCAAATACAAATGGTCTAGCGACCAAGTTCATATTACAACACAAGATAGGAGCAGAAATAACGTCTTCGGGCCCATGCCTTCACCCTACAGGCAATGCCGACTAGGAGATGATCTTAGTTCTGGTACTCCACTTCATATCCTTCCTCTGGACAATCCTCCCCATAGTCAGGCCAAGTTAATAGCCAGGGACAGAGCCATGAGTACATTGAATGCACTCGCAAACCATCTTATAAAAGAAATGATGAAGGAGATATGCAAGGCTTCTATGATGGACTAATGCACTAAGTTGATTTGTAAAATGCTAATTTTATTTCCCAAGAGAGTTCATTAAGAGATAAGAAATAATTAATTCTCTAGGTTGAATCTAAGATGGAATCTCAAATGTTGGTCACCTTCATTATTCAAGTCAAATCATTCACCAAGATCATAGTTCACTTCATAACTGTTTACGTCTTGACAAAGGTCAAGTACAACTTGCCAACCGTCCATGACCGGGGACGCGGCTATTCGAATAGTTTTGAAACCTCTGTAGAGGGGTACACTTTAACCACAAGATTCAATAATCTGCCGGGAAAAATCCACAGATCGTCATACACAAAGTATGCAAGGTTCAGATAATCAGACAAACTCTTTCACTTACCTACTCTAGTATAGGATCCTTCCCTAGGAGCCCGTTCTAGCACTCATAGTTTTTCCCACTGCAGAGTGTTGCATGAATGGACATTTCCACTCAGTTCAGAAGTAGCACTCAAGTTGTGCACTTCTATAACGGATGATGCAAGGTACCCCATACTAAAGCAAACAAGCTACAGACTAAGTCCCTTCCCATTTAGGGGTAGTGTGGTTGTACGGTATGGTTGACTCACATAGTACATCACACATTATCATTTCAAAAATTCATTTCATAGTCCTTAGTCATGATTATTCTCTTTCAAAAACTCAACTTGGATGAGCAATCTCCATCCAAGGTTTTCAAGTTCAATTCATAACTTTCCATAGGGTTCCCATCTAGATAACTCCAATTTTATTAGCGGCTAAGCAAGCTACTATGAGTGATGCTACCACTAAGGGGGTGTTAGATAAACTTGGTTTGATGCTCTTGTTAAGCAAGACATCACTACACATTTATTGTTCTACTCTAGCAATTCAATCATGCAAATTTAATTAGGAAGCAAGTAAATATGCAAGTTGGAAATCTAGGTATTAGGGTATGATTCAAATGTTGGCTTGCCTTGGTTGGCAAAGTGTCTGTAGTAGTCTTCCTCTTCTTCTTGATAGTATCCTTCCTCGAGCGGTTCTCCGACAACACTAGCGTCTATTATCGATACACCAAAAATACACACAATCACCAAACATGTACACGCAACACTCCAAGCATACACACAAGCTTCTAAACATAGATAGACTCTGTCTAACCCTATTTGAGTTGAATTCAAATTAATTTGAACTCCATCGAATTTAGGGTGCAAGTTTGAGTTCATGGTTAGGATTTAAGTTTATAATTTCTCTTGAAAGTCTAAATGAAAATTAAATCAATTACTTATAGATATATATTTGAAAATGTCATTTTACAATGGTGGGTTCATATAATTTCCAACTATAGATTCTATTTTTTAATTCTTCTAAGTTCACAATGCTTATTTTTATCCATATAGGAAATAGCATTTAGTTTAGAAAGTTCTATATTTAATTATGCTTGTATAGCACATAGGTTTTCTTAAGATATGGATTTTGGTCATTGGTTTTACATTATTTTGAGTTTTAATTAATTTCTAAGATTTATCTAAGTGGGAAAGGCTAGAGTTTTGTCATTTTTATCAGATAATGCTATTTCTTAAAATGACTTGACACAAATTCTAATAGCTAGATCTAGTTTAGAGCTTTCCTAGGATATTTTATTTTCTAAATTTTGATTTACAGAAATTTGGGAATTTGAATTTGAATCTTGTAGTAATTAACAAAGATTAACTGGATTCCTAAAAAAACTACGCGGACCAAATTTGAAACGGACCGGGAACACGGAGTTAAACCGGCCCAACTAGCGCATACTTGGCCAGCACATCTAACAGGCCTAACCGGTACGCTTGCATCAATCTTCTCCTATATCGGGAGACAGACGCAGAACTCACCGGCGAGAAGAAGAACGGCGAGGTGGCGGTGCTCAGCAATGACGAAATAAGAGGCAGCGAGAGGATGTCTGGGAGGCGGAGGCTTCTTAACTCGGCCACCTCGTCCAACAATGGCGGGGAAAGGTGTTCAGGAACGGTGGCATGCCCCGCATCCAGTACCTCGCCGACGTCGGGCTAGGGCGAGAACTAGGAAGTGAGAGAGGAAGGGGAGGTGTCTAGGAGGCTTAGTGGAGCGGTGCGAGTTCGATAGCATGCTCAGATTCCCCTTTATAGGTCGGAGCGGGCTGGCAAGGAGGTGGCCAAAGTGTGAGCTGGCGTGAGTGCAACGGGTCTCTACGCAGCGCGGCGACTTTCGGCGCTTGCAGGGGTGAGTTGCCATGCTCTGTGGCGATGCCAGGAGGGCGCTGGCACATAGGCTCAAGCAGTGGCTGGACAGAGGGTGGCAGTGGGCAGGTCTGCCAGTCCCATGCGATCTGGTCATCTCCCCTACTTCTCCTGCTTGGGTTTTGCCAGGAAGGAGGTCAGGGTGGCAGGTGAGAGTAGTGGATCACGGGGATGGTGCAGAGGGGCTGGCTACAAGTCATTCCCCAGTGAAGTTGCACGATTTGCAGAAGTTGCACAATAGGTGTTCGACCAAATGCTCACAAGAGTTCAAGTTTCAGATTTTTGGAATTTTCGAATTCGATTGGTCATTATAATGGATAGGGGTGCTAAAACAATTTTTGTTAGGTCAAGGGGGTGGGGTTTTGCTTGGGGGTGATTTTGCATTTGGGGGATGTCCTATGATTCAGATTCAAACTTTGGACAAGTTTTAAATGGTTTTAGGAGAGGGGTTTTGGAAAATGCAGACTAGGCCAAGCATTAACACAGTTTGTTCTTGGATGACTTGTAAAGAAACAAATCTGGTCAGTTCAAATATTTCTTAAGAGAGGGGAGGGAAGAGGGCTGATAAGGGGTGTCCCGATCTTCTCAGCGAGCGCGATGTAGATGGCGATGATGGTGATCAAGATAACTCGAGTGTCGCTGTAAACTCTCCGGCTAATCCCTGCTGCCAGCACAACAGCTCTCAACCCTTTGGATATTTGCAACGTCACACGCTTGCGCACGTAGCCGCCGACCACGAAGCGGTGATGCAATATACTAATTCCCAATGGAACAGCAGATTACACTCAGACTTTCAGAAGAACAAACACCAGATCGATACGAATTGGTGCGAATAATTTCAGAGGAACACTTGGTTCTATCTAGAAACTAGGGTTTTGTTTAAACGTGGTCTGAGGGACTTGAGGGGGCGCCCCTGGCTACTTAAGGGACGCTGGGGCGTCCTCATTATGGACCTGGCCCAAAACCAACCTGGTTTGGGCCCAAACTGACTTGGTTCGACTCAAACGAGTACATACCGACCCATATATGGGTTTGACCTATTTCTAGCACGCAGGCCATGTGTGTGGCGCGCCTTAGATGTGTAGACATCGTGTCGTAGGCAGTCCTAGTGCGCCATCACATGCCCGTGCTCATGCAGACTTGATCTCCACTTGTCTCTTGATCGCCGTCCTCCCTCTCCTCCCACTGGCGATATCTTGACAGATGACATACCTTATAATAATCATCAATTAGACTCAATATTTTCTTCCAGCTCAAACACTCAAAATCAGCATGATCCATGATTGTATCCCCATCGTCCTCCCTTTCTTCAAGAAAAGCCGTCCTCGGCTTTGGGTAAGCTGAAAGTGGTAGGAACAAAAAGAAGAACGTGTACGCAGAGTATGTGTATACATAACATGTTGTATTATTTTTGTTCACATGAAAAATATGTCGACTATACATCAAGCAACTTAAATTGCAGGTATAAGTGAAGTACAAAGAATCATCATAATGGTGAAAAACAAAGAGATATATAGTCTTGTTGTTCAATATTAAATTTAGTTTTTGCAAAGAAGACCGATGATCAAATTTATGATGAATAAGGTCAAACCAGTCCAAAACATGTGAAAACAAAATTGGTTTATGCCATGACTCAGCTGTGCTACTCGGATTATGATGAACAAGTGACAAACGGACACAATAGTATTCAGCGATGTGTGCATGATCATTATGTCCTGTAGGTAACATGCAACTCAAAGTGCTAATATAAGTGAAGTAGGGATCAGTAGCACACATAGGCAACATATTGTGGAACAAACACAATGAATTGAACCAATTTGATGGCAAACTAGCAAGATTAGAGCAACCCAACATATCAAGTTTGGTGGGCTGAAACACTTCAACTAGACCAGAATGCATCAAATTATTTCGAACATAATCTAGTGTCCCACAGCAAAAGGACTGCGACACATAGCATATAGGATTGAAAACAGCAAGTTTCAGTTCATTCATTCTATCACAGGTTATGCATATGTGATCGACAAGAAAATTATCATTCATGCTATATTCACCAATCAAGTTAAACATGAAGCAATAGGCATGTGTGCTAGAATTCAAATATGAAATTTCAGAAATCTTATTCATAGCACAACGCAAACTAAGAGGTTCTTTTAGCATGATGGAATACACAATGTCATTTGATGGTATTCTAGCAAGTACTTCCTTATGTGTCAGCACTACCACATGATCAAAATTCAAAATATGCAAATTATCACATGGTGCTGAAACATTAGTGCAAGATAAATCACAAGAAGGAACCAACAAAGGAGTAGACTCACAAAGATTTTCCATGGCTGGTTGTAGTTTCAAAACACTGCCTATTGCAATGATATGCTCCTCGGATGTAGTAGGCACCGGAACGTCCTCCTCAAGTGATAATACACAAACTGGTGATGCGGGTTGTAAAATAGGCGGCTCTCTTTCTTCAAAAGCAACCTGCATTTCACAAGAAACAACACTAGGAGTAGACATTGTTACATTAGTTGAAATATCCTCACATGTCCTAACAACTCCCTCGCTCAGTTTTTCTGGAACAATGACATTCTCACTCTTGTGCACACTCGTTTCTACACATAATGTGGAATCATGCAAGTTAACTTTAGGTGGCTGAGGTGTACACATGGTGGGAATACATAGGTCAGGTGGTGTAAGAACAGGAGCAACATGTGGTTTTATTGGGAGGGCTGCAGGTGGACATAGGTTTTGACGCCTAACCTCCTGAAATTCCTTAATGCAAATATATGACAACCACGTGTGCTTACTATTCCAAAAGATGGAGGGGTCAGGATGATCACTACCAAAAACAACCTGAAACTGAGAACACCAAGATTTTCCCAATAAAATATGGCAAAAATTTAGAGCTCTAGGAACCACATCACAACGAATATGAACTGTATGGCCATAAATGGTGAGAGGAACATGGGTAGTTCGCGTAATCGGTAGTGCATGATCATAAGAAGCCAACATATATGGTTTAATTTTTCCATAAGTACGCAATTGCATCTTTTTAATAACCTCAATACTAACCAAGTTCGGTAAAGAACAATTATCAATGGTAACAGCAGCAGGTCTACCATGAATATCTGCAGTGAAGTGGAACAAACCCGAATTAAGCACCACTCCAGAATCCTCCTCCCAAAATGTATTGCTGCAATCAAACTGCAATGGTAAAGGATCCTCCTCGTCATCATCTGCCATTGTTAGTACAGACAAAGGAAGTGGCAGCAATATATATATATAGTTGAACTCTCAACTCACACAAAATTGAAAGAAAGAAGTATCTTACCGTTCCAAAGTGAATAATAAATGCTTACCATTCGTAGAGACTGAAACGTGCACGGATGTGATGAAGCGAATACCGAGGGTATGAGAAACTATCACACGACAAACCAGGGTATATGGTGGGGCTTGGTATGGATACCTAACTACACCGAAATACAAGTCCTAGTGCTGATTGTATGACAAAGATCCACGGAAACACACACGGTGGAGATAAATGGGGTAAAGCAACTCTGAAAAGTGAGCTCGAAAAGATATAAGTGACAACGCACAGTAGCTCGTGTTGCAATGCACAAGAGAGACGCTAGCACTGGCTCGACGAACAGGCACAAGATTGCGCACACGGCAGCAGCCTGATGAGCACGAAGTAGCTAGTCTCGTATGGGTAAGCTCCTAACATGATGCTGTAGACAGGCTGTAGCTAAAGCGGTCAAAATCGTATAGAAAGGACGCTATGTGGACACAGTGGTAACACGCTGTCGCGGCAGAGAAATCGACAAAAAACGTATCGCGGCAGAGATATACGACGCTGGAAACGCACGGCAGCGCGACGACGACGCGAAACGGACAAAGTAGTTTGTCTTTTTTTAATAGGTGCGACGTAAATACCCACGCACAGAACCAGACACGCGAGACAGCGCTGTCTGATCTGTAGCGATCGACCAACGCCTTTGACCGGACAAACAGACTATTTTGTCTGGTCGAGCGCGTGCAGTTTTTTTTTTGTTTTTTTTGACTAGCGATCGGATCTGGTCAGGTAGATGTATAGGAAAACGATCGTACAGATCGAGTCAGGCAACGTAGGCAGCCCGGATTCTATCTTTTTTTAAAGGCTGGTGTTGCGATCGGATCTTGTTGCGAACAGATTTTTTTTTTGCTTTTTCTGATTGTCGATCCGATCTGCACGATCTATGTTGTAGCCTGAAGAACAGCTCAGTACAAACCAAGAAAAAAGATGACGATCAAAGATACGCCAAACAAGATCTAAACTTGAAACTGAGTTGCAGAAAAGATCGAGGACCCTAGCCTCCTACGAATTGATAGAAAAGATACGCGAAACAGACGATCAACGACTAAAACTCAAAACGGTGCAATCTAGGCTATGGCAAAGCTAAGAACCCTAAAAAAATTTGTAGGCTTTTTCTGGATAGGACAAAAACAAAAACGAATTTACGGGGATGAATTTGTGGATGCTCACCGAGTAAACGCTGGAATCTGATACCAAGATGATAAGGGGTGTCCCGATCTTCTCAGCGAGCGCGATGTAGATGGCGATGATGGTGATGAAGATAACTCGAGTGTCGCTGTAAACTCTCTGGCTAATCCCTGCTGCCAGCGCAACAGCTCTCAACTCTTTGGATATTCGCAACGTCACACGCTTGCGCACGTAGCCGCCGACCACGAAGCGGTGATGCAATATACTAATTCCCAATGGAACAGCAGATTACACTCAGACTTTCAGAAGAACAAACACCAGATCGATACGAATTGGTGCGAATAATTTCAGAGGAACACTTGGTTCTATCTAGAAACTAGGTTTTTGTTTAAACGTGGTCTGAGGGACTTGAGGGGGCGCCCCTGGCTACTTAAGGGAGGCTGGGGCGTCCTCATTATAGACCTGGCCCAAAACCAACCTGGTTTGGGCCCAAACTGACTTGGTTCGACTCAAACGAGTACATACCGACCCATATATGGGTTTGACCTATTTCTAGCACGCAGGCCATGTGTGTGGCGCGCCTTAGATGTGTAGACATCGTGTCGTAGGCAGTCCTAGTGCGCCATCACATGCTCGTGCTCATGCAGACTTGATCTCCACTTGTCTCTTGATCGCCGTCCTCCCTCTCCTCCCACTGACGATATCTTGACAGATGACATACCTTATAATAATCATCAATTAGACTCAATATTTTCTTCCAGCTCAAACACTCAAAATCAGCATGATCCATGATTGTATCATCATCAAGGGCTAATGGTTAACTTTTTCTAGATCCCATATCTTGTCTTATGCAATTAGGATTTTGTGAAGTTTGTGATATCTTGATTTCACTCAATAGGATCATCACAAAACACACAGAAGCAAATATTACTAAATCATAATAACAATCGTGCACTGAAAATAAAAGTTTTAATTTAGGGATTTCTATTTTCGTGCCCTCGGGTCGTTAGTTGTACTCAGTTTTCCCCAGCTCGTTAGTTTTTCCTCAGTTTTCCCCAAGCCCTTGTCTGAAACCCTCATAAGGAGCTCGGACGGGAGGATTCCCGTTTAGTTGACCGTTCCGTGCTGACGTGTGGGGCCGCATCGAGTGGGGCCGCATCGCATGGGGCTGGTAGAAAGGGACCGCGTGGGATAGGACGAGACCGCGTTTGGTTGTACGTGAGAGCTCGGTTCTATCTCTCTCGGGCCAAATTGGCATTGCCTTTTCATAGCGCCTTTTCAGAGCGCCTTTTTCCCCTCTCTCTCTGTAACAGTTCTCTCTCTTTTCACCAAATTAGTATCAAATCTAGAGAAGCTTCTATTTTGTTCATTCTTCAATGATTGTTGCCTTTTGGCCCTCGTTTTTTGCCCAATATGGTAACAAATCTAGTAGCAAATCTAGAAGCTAGTATAGCATAAATTCACAGCAGCATAATAAATCTAGAAAACTAAGTATAATACATAAACTGCATACAGCAGCCAAAAGCAGCTAATAACAATGTTCTTCATTCTTCATCATATATTTCGTCATCGCTATATTCTAGGAGATGAAGGAAATATTCACTGAACTCCCTCCGTCTGTAGTGTGCAGCCAATACATCCTCCAAACGGTATGGCCTTTGTTCATTTTTCAAACCGTTATATCCTAGAGAATCCACACGTCGTGGCCACTCATCCCAGGCCTTTCTATCATCAGAGTACTCTCTGATATAACCCAAATCCGCGTAGTAGATGCAGCCAGGTCGAACTGTCGGGTGCACTCTGGTGTCGACGGAGATACACCGGATATAATTGACGAAGAGGGCACGACTGCCAATATTACTGACGGCATGGAGAGACCGGCTCTCAGTGTCCACATGGTACACCAATGGTTGACCTTCCTCCAAATGTCTGTTGTCGTCAGTGTTGCCGCCCAACAACACAAGCAGCAGATCACCATCCGACTTCACAAGGTAGAACTTGGAATCATAATCATTTCCAAGTTCTGGAAATGAAAATAGTGCCTTCATGTTGACAGTGCTCGCGCGCTGCTCCAACTGGACATTGTTGGTGCACACTAATCTTCCGAACTCATTCACAGCTATTGCATACAATTCACCATTGAACGGGGTAATGCAACGCAGAGAATGGTCCTCGATCGTAAATCTTCCTTCTCCCCAATCATCTACATCTATATCATTAGTTGGAGAGCTCTCATCGACCCAAGCAATTTCATTGGGGTAACCTGTGCAAATGAAGATCATAGTCGGGGACTTCATTACAGCGATTGACTTCACAATCATAGATGGCATCTGCGCCTCAAACGTTTTGTTCAATGTCTTTGTGAGTGGGTTCAGAAGCCATATCTTGTGCGTCAGGTTCTTCTGGGCAAGCACGATGACGCCACGGTAAAAGCCGATGAAGTAGTATCTAAAAGGGAGTTGATGAAGATAACATTCAGCACTAAGATGTTTACGATTGAAAATAAAAATAGATTAACTCTATAGATATGGAGGAATTTGAACCTTGCATGAACTTTCGTTAGATCGATGGTGACGTAGCGGGATGTGCGGAGGTTGAGGAAGGAGAACTCAGCGGCGCGTGGAAGGGTGTGTTCTACCATGATCCATTCGTGCAGGTGCACGTCGGGCTCAGGTAGATCTGAGCGTCAATTTGTACAAACTTGCCTCAAAGCAGCGTAGGTGTCCACGTACTCCTCATTCGCCAGTAAGCAGTCGCCGATCTTGTGAAGTGGTCCGTCACCCTTAAGAGAGGCCCAGTTCACGGAGGCGCCGCGCTTGGATGCGCCGCCCTCGGATGCGATGGGCTCGACGGCGACGGGCTCGAATGCGACGGGCTCAGAGGCGACGGGCTCGGAGGCGACGGGCTCGGGGGCGACGACCGCCGGCGCATTCTTCTTCTCCATCGCCGGCAGGGGAGCGCGCGTAGGGTGGTTGGGGTTTTTTGGATTTGGAGAAGGTGATGGGACATGAGAGACGTGGTTGCGTGCGTGAGTTATAATGAGACTGTGTGCAGAGGGAGGGAGAGAGGGGCTCTGTACTGGCAAAGTGACGGTTCATCTCAGCAGTTGACGTTTGGTCTCAATACGCGCACCGCACGGCTAACTGCTGCGCACCGCGACACGCGTCCGTGGTACTGCACGTCTGCACCGTTACGTGTACTCAGTTCTACCCTCGAGTCTTACACTGGAAAAATATCTGTACTCAGTTTTCCCCTCGAGTACTAATACTGGCTAGTGCAATATACTCAGTTTTACCCTCAAGTGGCTGGTCAACAGAGAGTCAACAAATGGGATTAAGCTATCTAATTGTGTCATTTCATACAAAAAAAAATTCAAAAAAATAAAATCATAGTGCCTCCTACTCATGGAGTCTTGTTACACGACCTGCCACGTAGATAATCATATATAAATCAAGTTTTAACACAAATGACCACTTCTCAAATCACTAGTAGCTATGAAGGTTCATGGCTTTCCACTCAAACCCCTTCTCAAAACATCTATACCCAAAACATAGTTTGTCTGAATGAAGCCATAATTTTTACACTCATGTATATTTGAATTGCTAATACTTTGAGGTAGGCCAACCTGGGTTTCATTGTACAAAACATGTGTTTTTCTTTTTCTAAATCTTTTATTTGAATTCCTTAGCCTATTTACTATTTACTTGCCCTTGTATCCTTGATAATACTCAGTTTTACCCTCTCCTTTCTCACAGAAGCCCAAACTTGGCCTGATTGGTCGAGCTGTTGTCACACGGATCGTGCCCACCTACCATCGATCCTATGATCTAACGGGCAGGATCATGCCACCCTCTCTCTATCTGTCGGTGGCAAACTACTACCCCTCTATGTATGCTAAATAATGAGTTTGCCACCGGATTCAACAAGTTTGGTAATCACGAATTTCTTGTAGGCATTACTTTTCATGGTAAAATGATAAACTATCACTAATTTCCATTTCTTGTAGGCATTACTTTTCACGGTAAAATGATAAACTATCACGAATTTCCATTTCTTTTAGGTATTACTTTTCACGGTAAAATGATAAACTATCACAAATTTCCATTTCTTGTAGGCATTACTTTTCACGGTAAAATGATAAACTATGACGCATTTCCATTTCTTTTAGGCATTACTTTTCACGGTGAAATGATAAACTATCATGAATTTCCTTTAGGCATTACTTTTCACGGTAAAATAATAAACTGTCACGAATTTCCATTTCTTTTAGGCATTACTTTTTTGTTGAGATATAAACACCCACAACGGTCATCTCCTCCTTAATTTATTGTGTAAACCCCACAACGGTCATCTCTCCCTTATAAATCCCCACAACGGCCATCCCTCATGTCAATAGGTTCTGCCTCTATCTTCTTCGTTTCTGCCTCTCTCTTCTTTGTTCACATACACTTGATCCATTGCCATGGCTTCCACGTCTTGGACGCCGACCGGAAGGGGAAGGGGAAGGGGAAGGGGAAGGGGAAGGGGAAGGGGCGGACTGGGTGGTGGATCATCATTATTGCGACCACCACCGTCAACACTGCCATTGATCATAGAGGAGTTCTTAATCATCATCTATGAAGACCCTTTGGCCAAGAAGTGTAACAACTCAGAAATTGTAATCCACTTCTTATTAATTAAAGTGCCAAATTTTGGACCCAGATAAAACTTTTTTTTCTATTATTTCATGCATACATGTATTTTCCATTATATGTCTTTATGATTTCATGTGTGTTATTCCTTGTTGTGCAATAGTTAGTAAATTCTAACTTAACCAACAGAGATATTAGAGAAGGATTACACAAGCCAAAGAAACCAGAAATAAAAATCATAAAGAAAAAGAGAAGAAAATTGTGATCTAGGAAATCTTATTGACTACCCTACTTTGAGCCTTTAGAATAAGAAATCTGTAACTCACCTCCATGTTTGGCCAGCTAGTTGAGCTTCACCTAGTCACATACAAACTCAACCAAGCTGTTGCTACTCAAAACTCAAATCAGAACCTCACTCAAACTTCAACCAAAGTTTGAATCTGAAACAGTGACTATACCAAAATTTGAAATAAGATTTCTGCAAAACCTATTCTTTCTTAGTAACAAAAATATGATTGGAAACCTGGGCTCATATGCTGATCACCCAAAGTGGAAAATTTCAAAATTTCAAATTCAAATCTCTTGCGGGCATTTCGTCGAACACTGGCAGGCAAGAATCAAAGCAAATCGAGTTTACTGTGGGCTGCACTGTTCTTGCTCACTCGAGGACTGTTGCCATGCTCCTGGACGATGCCTCGGTCGAGCCCAGCGCCCCCAGCCTCGACCCGAGCCGTGAGAAAGGGAGGAGACGAGAAGGCAGCACCCAGGACCCCCCCTCTCTTCTTCCCAGCATTCTGCACGTCGCCGACCACCCTGCCCTCGCCAGCGCCGACCCACAGCACGCCGCAGCCGAGACCAAAGCCCCCCAGCACGCGAGCAAGGCCGCTGTGCCCAGTGTCGCTCGACGCATGCGCCCAGGGCCCCCGCTCCGGCGAGCTTCTGGACACCCTCTCCCTCGACGCTCCGGCCTATAAAAGGCCCCTCCGATCAAACGAGGAGACGCACACCACTCCCAGCTACCGCCCAGACACCATCTCTCCCTCCCTCTCGTTCTAGTTCGTCGACGCCTGCAATGTCGGCGAGGTACTGGACGCGGAGAGCGCCGCCGCGTTCGACCACCCCGGAGCAAGCTGCCGCTGGGAATCGGAGGAGGAGTCACGCCGGAGTCGATTCCGCCCCTCGCCGTCAAGTTCTTCTTCCTCTACGCACGCCGCCGTCGCCGCCGTCGTCTTCACTGCTCGCAGGTGAGCTCCGCCCCTCTCCGTCGAGACGATGGCTGTGAGCCGTTCGATCCAGATCGTGCGGTAGCGTACCGGTTCGGAGGAGTTAAGTGACCTGACCAGTGGGACCCCCCTGTCAGGTCCCGTTTTTATTTCTTCCCGCCGTGCGAAACGTTTTCTGGGCCGGCCCGTTCGGGTTCTGTTCAGAATAGGCCCAGTCTATTTAGAATCGGTCCGTTTCCTTTTTATTTATTTTCCCGCCGTTTGAATTAATTCAAATAACTTTTAGATATGATTTTCAAACTTAAATTCCCAGAGATTTACAAATCCTTTTCTAGCAAATAAATATGCGTTGGAAAGCTTGTAAAATGCTCTACACTGTAGAACTGGTTAAAATTCAAATTGAGTTAGGGATAAAAATAAATAAGAATAGTGTGACCATACCTTTATTAATCATAGGAAAATTCTAGAAAATTATTTAAACCTCCTAAAATCTTGAAACTGGAATTGTGAACTCACCAATCAACTTGTCTACTGTTTAGTTAACCTTAACCAACTCAAACCTTGTTAGTGGTATCAATTAGACCCTAACCCAATCCCATCTTGTAGCATAAAATGATAGATCTCTATATTACACTTAGAATTAATTTTTCCCCCATTACCCTTTACTCAACTAGTCAACCTCCACTTGAACTAGTCCTAATACCCCTAAACCAATACCAATGCTTAGAAAGTAAACAACATATGGCACTGAGTAGAAAATTTAACTTGCACACCTAATGCAAACTTGGAAGAAACCTTGCAAACCAATTCAAATAACATCCAACATGAAGGCTATTGGTTGAAGACAAGTATGTGTGCTTGGTATGCTGCTAGCATTGTGTAGTGATTGTGTGTATTGTGTTTATTTCGTTATTAGACGCTAGTGTTGCTGAGGAGGATATTGAGGGGGATTATTATTATCAAGAAGAAGAAGAATATCCCGGACACTTTGCCAACCAAGGCAAGCCATCTTTTGAATCATACTCCAAATACCTAGTTTTACTATTGCATTCTATCTGTTTTAAGTAAATTGCATGATTGAATTGCTAGAGTAGAATGATAGATGTGTAGTGACATCTTGCTTAGCAAGAGCATCAAGCTGAGTTTATCCAACCTTACTTATTGGTATCATCACTCATACTAGTTGCTTAGTCGCTAATAAAACTGAGGTCATCTATAAGGGGAACCCTAGTTGAAAATGTGTGACTTGAACTTGAAAACTT
The DNA here is from genome assembly GCA_007115705.1 of Dactylis glomerata. NCBI lineage: Eukaryota > Viridiplantae > Streptophyta > Magnoliopsida > Poales > Poaceae > Dactylis > Dactylis glomerata. The sequence goes on along the minus strand of QXEO01001928.1, from coordinate 696,798 downwards.
GAATTAGAGGTTCTCCTACATGATGGTTTTATGAAGGAAAAATAATCTGGACTAAGAACTATGGAATGTATTTGTGAAATGACAATGAGTGATGTACTATGTGAGCCAGCCATACAGTACGACCACATTATCCTGGTATGGGACAGGGCTTAGTGGAGTAATTTGTCTCGCCCTAGTGTAGACCCTACGAATGTAAATGGAAGTCCGACCAGGGACTCCTTTTCCAGGGCACCCTTGGCTGAGGCCGAGTTTCGCCTTGTCCTCCTCTTCATAGGTGGTTGGGGTACAAGCCGAAGAGCCCTCATTGAAAATGTACTGCCGGGGTAGGACCCTATTCCGGTTAGTGGCATTCCAGAGGATCAAGCGGCTGGGAACTTTGCACACTCTGGACAGCTTCTTGGAACTCCGGTGTTGAGGGGTACATCTCTAGGCGGTAGTGTTTATGCTAAGGCGGGCAGGTGAAACATTATGGTCGGCTACTTGTCGTGGCATATGTCGGTATGCGGGGAAGTCGCCCACACGATGAGTAGTCGGATGGTGTGGGTAAAGTGTACAACCTCTGCAGAGTGTAAAACTATTCGAATAGCCGCGTCCGCGGTCATGGACAGTTGGCAAGCTGTGCCTGGCGTTTGTCAAGAATGAAAATAACTTATGATGAACTTGGTGAATGACATGAATTGAATTGACTTGACTTGACCATGAAATTGACACAATGGAAGTTCCTCTTTAGTTTGAACTTAGAGAACTAAACCTCTTTTCTACCAATGAACATTCTTGGGAAATAAAACTAGCTTTTGCAAATAAACTTAGGGCTTAGTCCACCATATAAACCTTGCATATCTATTTCATCATTTCATTTATAAGATGGTTTGCGAGTGCATCCAATGTACTCATGGCTGTGTCCCTGGCTATCAACTTGGCCAGACTATGGGGAAGAGTACCAGGAAGAAGGGTATGAAGAAGAGTGCCAGAACTAAGCTCGTCTCCATGAGTCGCCATTGCCTGTAGGGTGAAGGCATGGACCCGAAGACGTTATTTCCGCTGCTATATTGTGTTGTAATATGAACTTGGTCACTATGACCATTGTATTTGAACCATCGTATTGTATTGTCTATGGAACTGGTTACCAATACGTTATGTATATCGCAACAATGGTTCTGGGATTGCGGTGGAATACATAACGGGCACTTCGAATTTGTTACCAAATTTGAGGTCGTCACAAGTTGGTATCAGAGCCTAGGCTGACCATAGGAGACCTTAGTTAGAATGGGCGTTAACTGAAACCTTGTTAAAAGCAAAGATATAAGTAATGGTTGCAACAATGGCTTAGTCTTTCCTCTCTGTTTACAAAGCTTTATACATACTTCAGTTTTTGCCTACTTAAAATTTTGCACACTTGAGTTGATCACTAACTTAATCTAATCTAAAATTTTGTAGATGGCCCCGGTATTCGTTGAGCACTACCAGTTGGGCCATGGTGGCAGCCTTTGTTTCGAGCGCGACCTCACCACCCTGACCTTGTTCCTGGATCGTTTGTATCCAGAGTTCAAGGGAGCTGTGCTCAATGAGCACCCAGATGGGGAGCTACGGTGGCTTATTAGGGCGAGTTGCCGTGGCAAGAAGGGAAATTTGAGTTCTCCAAGGATCAAGTTTGAGCTTGTGGAGAACACTTGGGCCGATGGTTTGGTCCGAGGTATGCAGGAGATGCACGCCCGCTTATGCGGACTGCATGTGGAGGAGGTCCAGGGGGAGCGCTTTAGGAACTTCGCTCGGCGTGATGCGGACGGGCGTCCCGCAAACATGCCCGGGCAAAATGAGCTGAGTACCTACATCGATCACATGGACTTCTTGCTGTACTCCACTCAGCAGGAGGCCGATCGTGCCCGTACCAAGGCCAACCTTGAGCACTTCGCACTGGTGGAGGCGAGGAGCACTATCAGGATACTTGCGAAGGAGCGCAAGAGTCTTCGTCGCCAGCGCGATGAGAAGGATCAGGACCTTGAGGAGTTGAAGGCCAATGTGGCTGAGCTGACTGAGTACATTGAGAGTCTAGAGGATCACCTTGGTGAGGAGGAAGGCATTGATCTCCGCAAGGAGGATAATGCCCTCATTAGTGATGAGGATGCTTTCATGGAGGACCTTGATGATCCGGAGGATGTTGGGCATAATGGATTTATTGTGAGTGATGAGGAGGAAGACCCCGAGGAGCCCGATGTGTAGATCGGAGATCCAAGTGTTATCTAGTTATGAGTTCCACTTTATTTTTCACTTCGTGTAGGTGTGAGTTGTATCCCCCTCTCTAGTAGACGAGTCGCCATGGTTTAGTGTAAACCATTTGTAATGTGTGAACTCGTATGTATGGTGTGTTGATGTTTGTTGAATGAAATATGAATTTGGCCCTTAAGGCCTTAGTAAGACAAAATTGCATCATCCATATTACAATTAAATCTTAGCAATTAGCTTTCCCTCTTGTCTTACACACATTATCTTCAGATGCCGAGAGCACCCCCACCCCCGAACCCGGAGATGGCAGAACTGCTAAGGTTGATCATGGAAGACCGGGAAGCAGCCCGAGCTGAGCGCCAAGCTAACTTGGCCACTCTTCAGCAAATAACCCAGATGGCAATGAACCGCAACAATGGCAATGGAGATGGCCATGGTGAAGGAGAAAACAATGGCCATGGTGATCACCGATCCAAGTTAAGGAGTTTCCAAAACACCAACCCACCTATGTTCACTAAGTCTGAAGAAACCTTAGATGCCGATGACTGGCTTCGCACCATGGAAAACAATTTGGCAGTCGCCGAAGTTGGTGAGAATGAGAAGGTCTTGTACACCACCCACTATCTTGCAGGAGCCGCAAGAGCTTGGTGGGATAGCACTCGTGCAATGCAAGCCCGAGGGTATGTGATGCCTTGGGAGGAATTCAAGAGCAAGTTTAGCAAAGCCCATGTTCCGATGGGATTGGTTAAAAGGATGAGAGATGAGTTCAGAAATCTGAAGCAAGGTTCCCTGTCTGTGGTGGATTACCGTGACAAGTTCCTTACCTTGTCTAGGTATGCCCCAGATGACACCGACACCAATGAGAAGAAGCAAGAAAGGTTTCTGAATGGACTTCATGATGGGATGCAATGTGTCTTGGTCAGTATTCACTTTGCCGACCTGGAGTCACTGGTTGACTCTGCCATTCAGATGGAAGGCAAAATCAAGCAAGCCGCAGAGAACCGCAAGCGCCGCATGATGTATCAAGGCAACTCAAGCAACTCGCAGAAGCCAAGAGGAAATCCACCTATGGGTTTCGCCCCTAGACCAATGAGGCCATCTGCACCTGCTCCACGTCCCAACTACCCCAACCGACCACCCGGCAACAACTTCAACCGTGCACCTCCAAGACCTAGTGGCAACAACTTCAACACCAATACTCCAAGGCCAAATGGCACGCCGGTGCTGTCCAAGTCTGGTGACAAGTCTGGTGTTACCTGTTATGAGTGCGGACTAAAAGGGCATTACTCCAATGAGTGCCCCAAGAAGCTGAATGATGCATCCAAGACCACTGCTCCTGCTCAGCAGCAGCGCCGTGTTGGAAATGGCAAAAACTATCCACCAAGGAACCAGCCTCACTCTCGAGGCCGTCTGAATCACATGAATGTTGAAGAAGCTCAGGAAGCCACCGACGTTGTGCTGGGTATGTTCCTTGTTAACTCTATTCCTGCAAGAGTTCTGTTTGATTCTGGAGCTTCACACTCGTTTGTCACTAAGTTATTTGTTGATAAAAGTGGACTTCACCCAAAACCTATGAAGCATGCCATGTTAGTACAAATACCTGGGTCAACAACAAGGTTTGAGTGGAACTGTTTGGCAGTTCCCATAGAAATTCATGGAGTCGCTTTCTTAGCCAATTTGATAGTATTGGGAACCAAAGGTTTGGAAGTAGTTCTTGGTATGAATTGGATGTCTGCCCATCAAGGAGTGATAGATTGTGCCAGGAAAACCATCACCATGAAGAGTAGCACTGGAATCGTAGTCAAGCATGTGTCCGTAAAACCAACCCAAACCACCCGATGTTATAAGAGTATCTCAGGACCAACTTTAGAGCAAGTTCCCATCGTCTGTGAATATCCGGATGTTTTTCCCGATGAGCTACCCGGAATGCCACCGGATCGGGATATTGAGTTTATCATTGAGCTTATCCCCGGAACTGGATCTATAGCCCAACGACCCTATCGTATGAACCCAGCTGAATTAGTGGAGTTAAAGAAGCAGTTGGATGACCTTTTGAGTAAGGGATTGATTCAACCAAGTTCTTCTGCTTGGAGATCACCTGTCTTGTTTGTGGATAAAAGTGACGGTTCTAGCCGACTGTGCACTGATTACCGCAAGCTAAATGATGTGACCATCAAGAATAAGTATCCTCTCCCGAAGATTGATGATCTATTTGACCAACTGACTGGAGCCCGAGTCTTCTCAAAGATAGACCTTAGAACTGGATACCATCAACTGAAGATCCGTGCAACTGATATACCCAAAACAGCCTTCACTACCCGATACGGATTGTATGAGTACACCGTAATGTCCTTTGGATTAACCAATGCCCCTGCTTATTTCATGAATCTCATGAATAAGGTTTTTATGGAGTTCCTGGATAAGTTTGTTGTTGTCTTCATTGATGACATTCTTATCTACTCCAAGTCCGAAAAAGAGCATGCAACCCATTTGAGATTAATCTTAGAGACTCTGAGAGAGCATCAGCTGTATGCCAAGTTCAGTAAATGTGAGTTCTGGTTGAAGGAAGTTGGATTTCTAGGCCATGTATTATCAGCTGGAGGAGTGTCCGTGGACCCAAAGAAGATCACCTCAGTCATGGAATGGGAAGCCCCTACCACTCAAACTGAAGTTAGAGGTTTTCTCGGATTAGCGGGATATTACCGCAAATTTGTTGAAGGGTTTTCAAGCATTGCCCGGCCAATGACCCAATTGTTGAAGAAGGGCAAGAAGTTTGAATGGACTTCCAAGTGTGAAGAGAGTTTTCAAGAGCTCAAGAAGCGATTGGTGACCGCCCCCGTCCTAACCATGCCCGAGATCACCAAAAACTTTGATGTCTATTGCGATGCTTCCAAACTTGGACTTGGTTGTGTATTGATGCAAGAAGGCAAGGTCATAGCTTACCTCTCTCGGCAGCTTCGACCTCATGAAGAAAACTATCCAACCCATGATCTGGAGTTAGCAGTCGTAGTTCTAGCTTTGAAGACCTGGAGGCACTATCTTATGGGTAACCGTTGCGAGGTTTACACGGATCACAAGAGTTTGAAGTATATTTTCACTCAGAAGGAGTTGAACATGAGGCAAAGAAGATGGATAGAGTTGATCAAAGATTATGATCTGGAAATTCATTATCACCCCGGTAAGGCCAATGTAGTGGCCGATGCCTTGAGTAGGAAGCCATGCTCATTAAATATGATGATCAAGGAGGAGCAACCCATGTTGCACCAAGAGTTTGAAAAATTTGGATTGGAACTAGTCAGTCAAGGATTCTTAGCCAACCTTGAGTTTCAACCCACCTTGATGAGCCAAATCAAAGAAGCCCAGAGGGGAAATGAGAGTATTGACGGGATCAAGCGCAGAATTAGTTCCGGCAAGGTGCCAGGATTTGAAGAAGATGAACAAGGAGTTCTTTGGTATAAAGGACGTATTTGTGTGCCTGCTAATTCAGAATTAAAGGAAGTGATTATGAAGGAAGCCCGTGAGACACCTTACTCCATCCATCCCGGTGGAACCAATATGTATCAAGATTTGAAGGAACAATTTTGGTGGCATGGAATGAAGCGTGAGATTGCATCGTTTATATCCAAGTGTGATATCTGCCAAAGAGTCAAGGCAGAACATCAATGTCCTGCTGGACTGCTGCAACCTTTGCAAGTTCCGGAATGGAAGTGGGAATCTGTTGGGATGGATTTCATCACCGGATTCCCAAGGTCTAGCCGTGGGAATGACTCTATTTGGGTCATTGTGGATAGATTGACCAAAGTTGCCCACTTTATCCCTGTCAAGGCCACTTATAGCCCAGGACAGCTGGCAGATCTTTACCTATCCAAGATTGTTAGTTTGCATGGAATCCCTAAAACCATAGTTTCCGATCGAGGGACCCAATTCACCTCGAGATTTTGGAGAAGTTTGCATCAAGCCTTGGGAACCAAGTTAGCATTTAGCACAGCTTACCACCCTCAGACCGATGGACAGACTGAAAGGGTCAATCAAATACTTGAAGATATGTTGAGAGCCTGTGTTCTAGCCTATGGAGCTAAGTGGGAAGATTGTCTGCCTTTCGCGGAATTTTCCTACAACAACAGTTATCAAGCCAGTTTGCAAATGGCCCCATTTGAAGCTTTGTATGGAAGAAAGTGTCGTACCCCTTTGAATTGGTCTGAAACCAGAGACAGCCAGATATTTGGACCTGACATTCTGCAAGAGGCTGAGGAGAAGGTTCGCATGATTCGTGAGTACCTCAAGGCAGCCCAGTCCAGACAAAAGAGTTATGCAGACAAGAGACGTAGGGAACTGACTTTCAAGAGTGGAGATTTTGTCTATCTTAGAGTATCACCTCTCAAGGGAATGCAGAGATTCCAAGTAAAAGGAAAGCTTGCACCAAGATATATTGGACCCTTCAAGATACTAGACCGCAGAGGAGAAGTGTCTTATCAGTTGGAAATGCCCCCTGAATTGTCTGAAGTACACGATGTCTTCCACGTGTCCTTACTTCGGAAATGTCTTGAAGTGCCAGAGAAGCCCGAAATCTTCAAGAATATTGATCACCGTTCTGTGGACATCAACAAGGATTTGACCTATCGTGAAGTACCTATCCGTATCCTCGAGGAAGCCTATAGAACCACTCGAACCCGAAGCATCAAGTTTTTGAAAGTTCAGTGGAGTAATCACACCGAAGATGAAGCCACTTGGGAACGAGAAGATTACCTTCAAAAAGAGTTTCCCAATCTTTTCAGTTCTTAATTAGTGAATCTTGGGGACGAGATTCTTTTTAAGGGGGGAAGATTGTAACAACTCAGAAATTGTAATCCACTTCTTATTAATTAAAGTGCCAAATTTTGGACCCAGATAAAACTTTTTTTTTCTATTATTTCATGCATACATGTATTTTCCATTATATGTCTTTATGATTTCATGTGTGTTATTCCTTGTTGTGCAATAGTTAGTAAATTCTAACTTAACCAACAGAGATATTAGAGAATGATTACACAAGCCAAAGAAACCAGAAATAAAAATCATAAAGAAAAAGAGAAGAAAATTGTGATCTAGGAAATCTTATTGACTACCCTACTTTGAACCTTTAGAATAAGAAATCTGTAACTCACCTCCATGTTTGGCCAGCTAGTTGAGCTTCACCTAGTCACATGCAAACTCAACCAAGCTGTTGCTACTCAAAACTCAAATCAGAACCTCACTCAAACTTCAACCAAAGTTTGAATCTGAAACAGTGACTATACCAAAATTTGAAATAAGATTTCTGCAAAACCTATTCTTTCTTAGTAACAAAAATATGATTGGAAACCTGGGCTCATATGCTGATCACCCAAAGTGGAAAATTTCAAAATTTCAAATTCAAATCTCTTGCGGGCATTTCGTCGAACACTGGCAGGCAAGAATCAAAGCAAATCGAGTTTACTGTGGGCTGCACTGTTCTTGCTCGCTCGAGGACTGTTGCCATGCTCCTGGACGATGCCTCGGTCGAGCCCAGCGCCCCCATCCCCGACCCGAGCTGTGAGAAAGGGAGGAGACGAGAAGGCAGCACCCAGGACCCCCCCTCTCTTCTTCCCAGCATTCTGCACGTCGCCGACCACCCTGCCCTCGCCAGCGCCGACCCACAGCACGCCGCAGCCGAGACCAAAGCCCCCCAGCACGCGAGCAAGGCCGCTGTGCCCAGTGTCGCTCAACGCATGCGCCTAGGGCCCCCGCTCTGGCGAGCTTCTGGACACCCTCTCCCTCGACGCTCCGGCCTATAAAAGGCCCCTCCGATCAAACGAGGAGACGCACACCACTCCCAGCTACCGCCCAGACACCATCTCTCCCTCCCTCTCGTTCTAGTTCGTCGACGCCTGCAATGCCGGCGAGGTACTGGACGCGGAGAGCGCCGCCGCGTTCGACCACCCCGGAGCAAGCTGCCGCTGGGAATCGGAGGAGGAGTCACGCCGGAGTCGATTCCGCCCCTCGCCGTCAAGTTCTTCTTCCTCTACGCACGCCGCCGTCGCCGTCGTCGTCTTCACTGCTCGCAGGTGAGCTCCGCCCCTCTCCGTCGAGACGATGGCTGTGAGCCGTTCGATCCAGATCGTGCGGTAGCGTACCGGTTCGGAGGAGTTAAGTGACCTGACCAGTGGGACCCCCCTGTCAGGTCCCGTTTTTATTTCTTCCCGCCGTGCGAAACGTTTTCTGGGCCGGCCCGTTCGGGTTCTAGTTCAGAATAGGCCCAGTCTGTTTAGAATCGGTCCGTTTCCTTTTTATTTATTTTCCCGCCGTTTGAATTAATTCAAATAACTTTCAGATATGATTTTCAAACTTAAATTCCCAGAGATTTACAAATCCTTTTCTAGCAAATAAATATGCGTTGGAAAGCTTGTAAAATGCTCTACACTGTAGAACTGGTTAAAATTCAAATTGAGTTAGGGATAAAAATAAATAAGAATAGTGTGACCATACCTTTATTAATCATAGGAAAATTCTAGAAAATTATTTAAACCTCCTAAAATCTTGAAACTGGAATTGTGAACTCACCAATCAACTTGTCTACTGTTTAGTTAACCTTAACCAACTCAAACCTTGTTAGTGGTATCAATTAGACCCTAACCCAATCCCATCTTGTAGCATAAAATGATAGATCTCTATATTACACTTAGAATTAATTTTTCCCCCATTACCCTTTACTCAACTAGTCAACCTCCACTTGAACTAGTCCTAATACCCCTAAACCAATACCAATGCTTAGAAAGTAAACAACATATGGCACTGAGTAGAAAATTTAACTTGCACACCTAATGCAAACTTGGAAGAAACCTTGCAAACCAATTCAAATAACATCCAACATGAAGGCTATTGGTTGAAGACAAGTATGTGTGCTTGGTATGCTGCTAGCATTGTGTAGTGATTGTGTGTATTGTGTTTATTTCGTTATTAGACGCTAGTGTTGCTGAGGAGGATATTGAGGGGGATTATTATTATCAAGAAGAAGAAGAATATCCCGGACACTTTGCCAACCAAGGCAAGCCGTCTTTTGAATCATACTCCAAATACCTAGTTTTACTATTGCATTCTATCTGTTTTAAGTAAATTGCATGATTGAATTGCTAGAGTAGAATGATAGATGTGTAGTGACATCTTGCTTAGCAAGAGCATCAAGCTGAGTTTATCCAACCTTACTTATTGGTATCATCACTCATACTAGTTGCTTAGTCGCTAATAAAACTGAGGTCATCTATAAGGGGAACCCTAGTTGAAAATGTGTGACTTGAACTTGAAAACTTGAATTAGAGGTTCTCCTACATGATGGTTTTATGAAGGAAAAATAATCTGGACTAAGAACTATGGAATGTATTTGTGAAATGACAACGAGTGATGTACTATGTGAGCCAGCCATACAGTACGACCACATTATCCTGGTATGGGATAGGGCTTAGTGGAGTAATTTGTCTCGCCCTAGTGTAGACCCTATGAATGTAAATGGAAGTCCGACCAGGGACTCCTTTTCCAGGACACCCTTGGCTGAGGCCGAGTTTCGCCTTGTCCTCCTCTTCATAGGTGGTTGAGGTACAAGCCGAAGAGCCCTCATTGAAAATGTACTGCCGGGGTAGGACCCTATTCCGGTTAGTGGCATTCCGGAGGATCAAGCGGCTGGGAACTTTGCACACTCTGGACAGCTTCTTGGAACTCCGGTGTTGAGGGGTACATCTCTAGGCGGTAGTGTTTATGCTAAGGCGGGCAGGTGAAACATTATGGTCGGCTACTTGTCGTGGCATATGTCGGTATGCGGGGAAGTCGCCCACACGATGAGTAGTCGGATGGTGTGGGTAAAGTGTACAACCTCTGCAGAGTGTAAAACTATTCGAATAGCCGCGTCCGCGGTCATGGACAGTTGGCAAGCTGTGCCTGGCTTTTGTCAAGAATGAAAATAACTTATGATGAACTTGGTGAATGACATGAATTGAATTGAATTGACTTGACTTGACCATGAAATTGACACAATGGAAGTTCCTCTTTAGTTTGAACTTAGAGAACTAAACCTCTTTTCTACCAATGAACATTCTTGGGAAATAAAACTAGCTTTTGCAAATAAACTTAGGGCTTAGTCCACCATATAAACCTTGCATATCTATTTCATCATTTCATTTATAAGATGGTTTGCGAGTGCATCCAATGTACTCATGGCTGTGTCCATGGCTATCAACTTGGCCAGACTATGGGGAAGAGTACCAGGAAGAAGGGTATGAAGAAGAGTGCCAGAACTAAGCTCGTCTCCATGAGTCGCCATTGCCTGTAGGGTGAAGGCATGGACCCGAAGACGTTATTTCCGCTGCTATATTGTGTTGTAATATGAACTTGGTCACTATGACCATTGTATTTGAACCATCGTATTGTATTGTCTATGGAACTGGTTACCAATACGTTATGTATATCGCAACAATGGTTCTGGGATTGCGGTGGAATACATAACGGGCACTTCGAATTTGTTACCAAATTTGAGGTCGTCACAAGAAGGTACGTACGCGTTCCCACATATATGATGCATGTGATTAATTATGTGCATGTTCCAAAAAGCCTTTAATTTCAAACGATCGGCGCTTGATCTCTTTGCAGGCACTCCCACAAAATTTTGTGGACTATCTTGACAGCCAGGAGCCCGCAAAGGTGTATCTGCGAGTAGTTGACTGCGGTCCTCGACTCTAGACCGTGGAGGTCCTATTTGACGGACAAGGCCGGATGTACCTCGACAAGGTCTGGGAGAATTTCGCCATCGCGCACGGTGTGGATTTCGGCTACATCCTACACTTCAAATATGAAGGCGATGATGTGCTCATAGTGAAGGTGTTCGATGTAACATTGTGCAGGAAGTACTACTACACGGACGACGAAGATACTGACGATGAAAGCGATGACGACGTGAAGCCATGCATCTAAGGGGATTATGACCAAGAATATATATGTAGCTTCATATGCATCGATTTAGCGATCTAGCTATTATATATATATTATGCATGTAAAAATAATAGGGAATCGCAATTTCCACCATGATTTGAGCACCACAGCCTCCAAACGATGCCGATGCCGATATCGGCATGGTCAGAACGGCTATGCATGCTCGCCGCCGCTGCGAGGTCACCGTCGGGATGCACCCTCAATCCCGTCCCCTCATTCGATCACTGACACACCAGAGATACCACCGAGGCCAATGACGAACGTACATGCTGATGCCAATGCCGAACATGCATGCCGCTGTGGGCACGGCCACGCCGCCCCGCTATGCTGGACGCCACAGACCACCGCAAGGTCTTTCCCTTCGCCACCACACTCCCCTAGCACCCATCTATACACGCCAGAAAGGAGAGACACTAGTTTTCTCTACATTGCTCGCGTTCGTATCCGACATCGTCAGTCAAAGTGTTGAGGTCGTCGTCGATGTCCTCGACCATTTCTTCTCTTCTTTGCATGGTTAAACGCGTATAGTTCACATCTATCTAATGCGTCTGGTCTCGCCTCATGCAGTTATTTGTGGACGTCGATCTCATCTCGGCACCCCG